>JANZLQ010000008.1:25984602-25998706 GCA_026212715.1 Elanus axillaris
ACTGAACTCAAAACACAGCACTGTACCAGCTACTAGGAAGACACTTAACTCTATCCCAGCTGAAACCAGGACAGTTTGCTTACCCATAGTCAGACAATGTCATTTAATAGGTCCAGTTAGCTTTAAAACTCAGGAAGCTGTGAATTTTAACAGTAAGAGTGACTCACACCGCTTCCATGAGCAAAGTCAAGACAGGACAATCAAATATTTGCTAATGTTAAATAAATTATAAAGAGATATATGTGAGCATACACACACATACGGGTATGAACTCATGAATGTTAGGCAGGAAATTTTAATTTCCCTTGGATTATTGAATGGTTTTATCTTCATCATTGTCTTCTTTTATTGTTGATTTTCCTCTTATCACTTCACCAGCTTTCTGATTGCAGCAGTTAATTTTCACTTTCAGAACAAATGTTTAGTACTATATCTGCTGCGTACCCTTCTCAATGGGATCCCAAATTTTTGTAATGAGTATGTCATGGAGATTGTTATATTTTATTTTTACTTATACATTATGATTTCTTGTTCCATAAATAGAGAGATGGAACTGTCAAATGCAGTATGTCTTGTAGATGATCATCTTTGCAAATGGACTCCTCTGTATTTAATTTTCTTTATATAATAAAGATAATAATAAATATAAATGTAACAATCAAAACCATTGAGTCATTTTCTCTTTTACCAGAGCAGTATACATCTAAAAATCCAATCACTTTAATACAATCTTCCAACTGTATCCTGCTGCCAAGAAGATGTCTCCCTTATTAATAGTTCTGTAATAAAATTATGCGCACACTTGCATAAAACAATGGAAGGATGTTATATCATACTGGCTGTAGGTCTTTGTCCTTTCCCCTCTGTTTCAACCCAAATATGTTTCAACCTAAGTAGGTTGAAATACACACACCCATCTAATGTATAGTCAAATCACTGTCATTTCAAGAATTAAAACCAGCCAGTTTTGAAAAAAAAAAAAAAAGTAGTTTAAATGAATATCAGAACAAAGGAATCCTAATGTCCCATGGCTCTGTGTTTCACTTTATGGCACATCAAAATGTGCCCTCCCTTTTCTTGCTTTGCCCTTTTCAAGTTTTGTTGTTTTTGTTTTTGTGGGTTTTTTTTAACAAATATCAGATGCTCTGACTAGATCTGAATTATAGTTATATTAAATAAACGGTACATGTGAACCTCTGTCTTCTGCTTGCTGAAATGTTAACAGAACAAGCTTCTCTTACACTGTTGATAGTGCAAAAAAATTACAAATCCTGTCTGTAACCTATACACTACATTATACAGGGCTACTGCAAGAACTTTACACCTTTGAGATCTCTGTCATCTTGTCAGAGTTGAATTTGGACAGAGGACTTTGAAGAACTAATATACTTTTTTTTTTCTTTTTTTTTTCTTTAAGGTATGATATTCAAATATGCACTTTTGATGGCTCCACATCCAGAATTTTCAACATTTGCTTAACTAAATAATATGCATTTATTTTACTGATGCTTAACCCATTCAAAACTTCTCAGTCATTCTGTTATTTTGATTTCAGTATAAAGGACACCTTAATAATACGCATTTAAACACAGTCTTTTCCCAGGCCCTTATCAACATGGTTTCTCAGATACTGTGTTGTGCCATCAAAACCACTTGTGCATTATCCAGACATTTCACTGTATTTTACATTGCAAGTAGATGTCCCTTTCACAGTCAGAATACAGTATTAGAATTTGCAAAGAAAAAATGTTTAAGGTTCTCTAGCCATGAAATAAGAAGTGGGAAAAGAATGAAGAAATGCATCAATAAACTGTAAACATAATTTTTTTTGAGATTAAAAATATTCTTGGCTTGACCTTGAAATTACATGAGTACTACATGTAAAGACACATGAAAAGGAGGTGAAATGTAGTAACGGATAATGACAACTAATAAGCATTTCTGCAAAAGCTGAAACCATCTCTGTTGTTAAGATCAGTGGAGGAGAGACACTGGTGTGTATTAATTTGCTGCAAGATTATTATGTTTCCCTAATATATCATTATGAAAAAGTAACTACAATCACAAAAGGTGCTTTCAGCAAAGAATAAGAAATGTGAATACTGTTGTTTAACACCCTGATATGACCTTATATGAAATTCTGGACACCATTCTGTTCATCCATATTCAAGATGCCTAAACTAAACAGGAGTGGAGAATAAGTATTAAAGTGACAGAGGAACAGATACTCAATCATACACAAGAAAATTTGTCCAGACATGTGAATACTAAGCACTGACATAATTACTTACAAAAATGGAAGTAGAGTAAAATGTCAGGTAACCACAAGAAAGAAATAGTCTAAAGATAATATTGATGCAGAAACAAATGGGTATAAATTAGATCTGAATAAATGGAGTCTGGAAACAGAAGGTTCATACAATGGAAAAAGGCACCGGATTGCCCTAACAGCAAGAGTGAGAAGGAGGTATCCTAACGAGCTTTAACCAGCCTATTCATACTTCTAATAAGAGATCACCTGCTAGGCAATTGGACTGTATATTCTAACATTCCTCTGCAGTTGTGCACTCCAGCTATATTTCATAAATATGAGATAGCTGTTTACATTTTTTCTCAATGTGAACTGTCAAAAAGCACTTGGAAGAAAATTTGGGTTGTCCGGTCATATACTGTTTATGAAGTAGTTGAAAAAGCAGTTTAATTTTTTTCGTCTTGTTTGACTTGTGAAAGGACTGAGTGAGGTCCAGAGATGCTAGAATGCTGGACTATGTAACACCATGCCATTCATAATTAATACCAGACTTAAGGAAATCTGACAACTGAGCATAGACCCTGTATCAAAAACTGAATCTAGAGAAGTGCATGTGCCTTTCTTCCTTAATTTATTTTTTGTTCATTATGTTCAAGAAAGAAGACAACATGCTGCACAGGAGCACTGCTTTCCTATGAATTTAATTGAAGTTATTTATCACTCATTGGGGGGGCGGGGGCAGAAACAAAAAGCCTCTTATACCTCTCCCTTGCAAAAGTTGATACTTTGTGGAAAAATGTTTTGAAATAGCATTATATTTAAATACTTATTATAGAAAGATAAGCAGGAAAGCAGATAAAAGAGGAGTGTCAATATTCTCTGCTGGTGTGCCTATGGCTGCTTCATTCTTGGTCAGCAGAAATGTGGTCCCAGAACAAGCTAAAATCTTTAACAGAGTCATCAGCAGCTTCACTTCTCTGAAAGCCTGAAAAAAGAACATTCATAAGAACTTTACTAAAGAGGACATTGGGCCCCAGTTTTTCATAAAGGTTCACCTGGGTCTGTCACATTTCCACAATCAAAGGTGCATCAGTCTCATTTCCAAGAAGCTGTCTTGTTTGTTCATTCTGCTCTGTGAGAGGCATTGGTCAAGAGTGAGACTGGCATTAGTTTGATTAGTGACTACCTTATGCTTGCAAACTGTTTTAGAAGAAAGAAAAATAAAATGTGTTTACTACTAAGCAATGTTAGTTCAACTGACTTTAAAATAAAGATTTATGATTTATGATAAATAATGGATAACTTCGTGCCAGACATTCATCCAGTCCAGTAGGTATCAAATCTACTGGAAGATTCAAACGTTTGTTAGGGAAGTAAGAGCACTATTGAGAGAATTTGGGGAATTTTCTCTTCTACTTTATTAGTAGTGGAAGTACTCTAGGATTTGTCTGTGAGCAAAGATGCAGGGATGCAGAAACACTTCTCTGCATGTAGAACCTATACTGGAAGTGTAGCAATTATTGTTGACTATAATTTTTCTATAGTCATAATATTAGTTTCTCAATATCTTTGCCATGTAGACAAGACTTTAAAATAAAGTAAAAATATGCACTCATGGAACTGGCATGAAATAACTGTTTTGTAACAGGTGTTTCATGCTGTTTCTACATTTCTAACAATCTTATATGACATCAGTTAGTGGGATACAGGGCAAGACAAAGAAGGCTATGAAAGAGATTGATAGCTTGTCTGAAACACAGGTTTACTTACACATTGTCACATACGTTACAGCTGATGCACTTAAACACATATTTTATTGTCATTTATAGTTATCCATATTATATGACGATAACTTAACTGAACCCATTGGCGTTTTATCTCTTATATATAAGAATTCAATTAGAGACAGGCCCTACGTTTTGAGAAAGACAATAACAAATGTAATTATGTTACATAGATATATGTTCAGCTTTCTTCCTCCTGTTGCTGGGGGGTCTATCTGATGTCTCATGCAATATGGAAGTCATTTCCTGACTATAATTTCCTACAGCAAATTCATTAAAAAAATTAAATCCAGAGAATAGTATTTTCTCACTGAGAAAGCTGAGACCAACAGCTTTTTCTCTTTCAGGATTTTGAAGTTAATAAAAATTAAAGCAAAGAACCTTGCTCAGAGGTTGAGCTGACAAGTCCTAACATGACAGTCAGAGAGGCTTCACAGTGTGTGTAAAGAACAGCACACCAAATTTAAACATCCAGGGCATAATCTCCAGATGCACAGATGTGTATCTGAATGGAAAGATGACAAGTATGGTACCGCTTTTACCATTTCCTTGTTCTTGAGGACAGCTGAAAGTTGAGCTAGTCTCTGATACAGTCTAAAGCTTGTGGTTCAGACCTGTGCTAAATTGATCCAGGGAATGGCATTAACTGAGATTACATCTATAAACAGTGGATTTAGAGACTTTATTACAGCTATTCATCCCATCCTATGAGACATGTTAATGTACATGGAATAAATTGCCCTCTGCAGGTCGCTCTTCTCCACTGGCTACAATAGCAGATAACTTTAGGCTAGGCCTTAACTTCTGGAGATTAAAGTTAGTGAGATAAAGCTGTCCTTTAGTGTCTGCTAAAAAACATTCCTTAAGATCAGCATGTGATACTAACGCAATAGTGCCCTGCCTCAGCCCAGAAAGCCTTTTCTCACCCTGACTATAGAAAGCACCCTCTGCATTTGTAGAATAAGGAGGATGTGCCATAAAATGTAAGGGAATTTAACATTGGTTTAGTGCAATCTACTGAAGGCTGGAGACCCACTCTGCACTTCTTGTGGGTGATTGTTATGTGGTAGTACTGGTTGGTGTGTTATGAGCAGACTTGAGTTCATTGTATCAAGACCCCAGGGGACCTCCTGCTGAAACATCAGTCAGTGTTGTGCTGAGCCCAAACTAATATGCCTTAATTTAGCCCAGTGGTATTGAGAGTTGCTTATCTGCTAGATTTTCAGTCCTGTTCTTTTCCTAAGCTCTGGCAAAGCAAGCTCAATTTACTGGTCAGACAACTCTGTTCTATATCCTATTCCATACTACCCTTTTTTTGGTTAATAGGAACTTCTCTTTAGAGAATGGCACTCTCCTGTATAATCACATGAGTACATTTGTATCTTGGTTATATATTTTCTACAATTTAACTGTTTATTCACTGTGAAACAGTACAGTTCAAAGATTTTCTGAGTACCATTTTAATACACAAGCTCACTGTGAAGATGATGGTGGGTGAACTACATAGCTATGCAATGGATTTGTGTTTCTTCTTTAAGCCTACTAATTACTGTAATTGAAGCTGATTCCAATTACTTTCTCGATAGAGCTTAGTTTCATTTATGCCTATGCTTTTCATTTTCCCCTGCAACTCCAACTTTTTGGCTGTGTAATCAAATAACTTATAGCTCACAGATAGTACTTTTAGACCTTCACCTTTCAAAAATTAATTAAACTGTAGCACAGAGTTTTACATGTCAGTATGTAGAAGGGTGGTCAGCAACTAACAAAAAGTACCATACATATCATGGATCTCATCCTGCCTCTCTTAATTACCTTTAGCATCAGATAAAGTTCAGTGACACTCTTCACTACCTTTGATATTAACATCAGAATTAGAATCAGTGACACAATCTAGAGGAAAAACCTTGGTGAAACACCGTGCACCAGCAGCAGTCACTGCTAAATATTCTAAAAAAAACCAGATATTAATGACTTTTTATTTAAAGGGGGAAAATGGTACCTGTTGAGGTCAGAGAATGTTACAGTTCCATATACTTTACCAGGACTTACCAACTATCATTAAGGATAAAGAAGTGTGGGAAGTAGGGAAGATTTTATTCTTCAGCCATATATTTATTCTTTCAAACCACAATGCTCCATAAGTCCTGCTGTATGCTGAGAAATAAGTGGCATCAATAATGAGTACACCATTTTCAAAGGCAATTTTATAATTTTCCTTACCATCCTACACTTAAGAGGCTTTTCTTAAGTAGCCACATGGGAGACAAGCTAAAATATAGTTTTGGAAGCATATTTTATTACTTTATGTCTACAAACATGCATTACAAAAGACATTCTATTGGAGCATGTGGTAATTGTTAACATAATCCACAAGTCATTAAGTACAGTAAATAATTTACACATCAGAAAATTGATTATTACTAAGAAATTACTGCAGCTCCTGTTTATTAGATTTTCAAACATTTTTCCCTTTCAAAAGTCAAGTACACTCACTTTGAAAACCTTGAATTTATCTAAAAATGAAGTCCAAGATACATAAAAGTGTTGATAACCACTCTTTGTGCACTGCATTCATCCAATGCACTACATAGGTTGATGGCAGAAACGCTGGCTCTTCAGGAATGTGCAGTAGCTGTTTTCATTTTCATCTCAGTAGGAATTTTGCTTGTAAGAGACGTGAGAGGAATAAGGGTTAAAACAAGCACAAAGCTCTCCCTGTACCTCCAGTTTTCTTTTCTAGTTTAAAATCATAGTGTTTCAGATCAGTTAACTTACTTGACGCCAGACTTCAGTGCAGATATAGCAGGCAGCTTAAAATAAAAGTTATTATACCCGAGTATGACCTAGATTAAATTAGTGGATAATTTTTCAGGTTGCATAGGAGATTGGGAGCAAAAGGATGAATGAATAACATTGATGCCTTCAGTTCTTTTTCTTAACTTACTGCCTGTCAAACCTGTTAAAGTTTAATGCGTATTATTGGCCCTTTTGACCCAAATGCTTAGCTAAATTCAAGGTATTGAGGTTGTTTCTGTTAGGAGGAGAAACTGATGATGAAGTCAAGTGGTTTTTTGCCATAATTTTTTAAATTAAGCTAAAAGGTTTTTCTCACATATCTTTTTCTCAGTAGGGATGTCACTGCCTATGTGGATTTCTGGTCCTTCTTAGCTACTTTCTTCAGATTGTCCCCCTCTTTCCCTGGTGAACTGACCACCACCACAAAAAAAAAAAAATTATTCATGAAAATTCTCTACCTGCTTGTTCAACATGTATCTATATTTTACATGGTACTAGGTGCAACTTTTCTGTGGTGGCAGTATCTAGTTTTCTTAAGGAGCAAATCTGTTTTAACTATACTAAAAGTAAAGTAACAGATAAGATGTTTTTCAAGTATCTTGACAATTCTGACAAATCAAACAAGCCATAACATATAAATTTGTATGTTATTTTGTATTTATTTGAATGCAAGTAATAATAAATATTAATAATCTACTGAAAAGTTTTCTTAAGGTTTTATATTTCAGAATAAGCATGATAGTGGTCTCATTTGGAAAGTCTCACCTTCAGGAATCAATGAAGATATTGATTGTTCCAACCAATTATGTCACCATCTGAAAATGTAATTAAACAGAGCTTTTGCATGACTTACTGTCTGACTAACCATGAACAAAGAAGTGCACACATGGGGCCGTATTTTGCAGTCCTCAATCAAATGAAATCCTGTTGTTTTCAATGGTAGTTCTGCTCAATTAAGAACTACAGATTTAGGCCCATGTGTTACAATGCACAAGGGCAAGTAGTGGCGTCAGAGATTGTTTCAGGACAACAATTAGCTTATCTTTTATTGAATATATGTGTGAAGAAAATACAAAAAGAAAGCACTGATTCTGTACTTCATTCTACATGGAGTTTTACATATTCATCAACACATCAGTGTATCTTTCTACCTTGCTGTGAGGATTTATACAATGCTGGAAAACAAGAGAACAAAAGTTTCTTGCCTTCTTGCCTTTTTGCTTACTTCAACCATTTGTAATCTTATCTTCAGTTATTGCTTTGAACTGAGTTTTTAGAGTTGTACAACATGAAACATCTCCCCAAACCAATAAACTGAATACCTCCACTTAGTTCTCAAAACTCCATTCATTACTTTGAATAGAAGCTGAACTGAATTGCTCAAGATTAGACACCTACTGCCATACCTCATAAAATTAAAATAATCTGCATGTGCTGGTAGATATGACAGCATGATCTATGGGAGTCCATTCTGGAGCAGCAGACTGGGAAGCTTTGCCTAGGGTATGGCTCTTCCTTTTCCTTTATGCAACTGAACTGAGCTCTAGTATTTCACTTATCATCACATTCCAGAGATCAATCTTTCTCCAGGCTTGATACCTTTGAAGAAATAAGAGCATATCCCAGTGTTTCTGTTACTTAGTGGAAATACTTGAGTATAGTTTAATGGATCATCTTTCAGGGGCCTGTATCAGCAGCACCAGCAGCATGGGTCAAGAAGCTGGAGTGGAGACCACTGAATTCATCACACAGATCTCTACCAGCCAGCAGCATGTCCTGAATCCCCTCCAAATGGAGGAAACAGAAGCGTTTGAAAGTCACTGTCCTTCAAAGGTGAAGAGCTCTGTGACTTTTCCCATTCCTTTGTACAATTCAGACATATGTTGTGTCATGGCAACAGTATCGCTTTGATACATCACTTAAGTCACTGCAGCTACTGAGTGAAAAGACGGTGTGATTTTACAAGGACCTAAACAAAAGCTGAAGCACTGTAATAACAAAAAAATAAAGAAAATGGCTAAGAACTGATAACTCATGAATTGGAGATTATGTTTCATTCTTGACACCTGAGCCAATACTACCTTTGAGTAGTATCAGAAGTTCAGTTGTATCAGAAATAGTGTGGCCAGCAGGAGCAGGGAGGCGATCGTTCCCCTGTACTCGGCACTGGTGAGGCCCCACCTTGAACACTGTGTTCAGTTTTGGGCCCCTCACTACAGGAAAGACACTGAGGTGCTGGAGTGTGTCCAGAGAAGGGCAACCAAGTTAGTGATGGGCCTGGAGCACAAGTCTTATGAGGAGCGGCTGAGGGAACTGGGGCTGTTTAGCCTGGAGAAAAGGAGGCTGAGGGGAGACTTTATCGCTCTTTACAACTACCTGAAAAGGGGGTGGTAGCGAGGTGGGGATCTGTCTCTTCTCCAAAGTAACAAGCGATAGAACAAGGGGAAATGGCCTCAAGTTGTGCCAGAGGAGGTTTAGATTAGATATTAGGAAAAATTTCTTCATGGAAATGGTTGTCAAGCATTGGCACAGGCTGCCCAGAGGAGTCGTTGAGTCACCATCCCTGGATGTATTGAAAAGATGTAGGTGTGGTGCTTAGGGACATGGTTTAGTGATAAACTTGGCAGTGTTAGGTTAACAGTTGGACTCAATGATTTTAAAGGTCTTCTCCTTAATTGCTGTTTGAAAAGGGCTTCCATTACAACTCATCTATGCCTAGTCAGTGTATAGCATTCTTTATAGTGAGACAGAAATGCTTTGATGGAAGCAGCTATAAAAAAGAATTGCAATTCGTGGTCCTGAACAAGTGCAAAAAATGAGTCAAGTAAAACTTTACCCAGATGTAAATCTTATTTGCACATAAAACCCCAAAACCAACCAACCAAGCAAAAACCCCCAACAGATCATTCCCAGAGTATAAGCAAATGAGTCTGCAGGATGATCAGCTAAACGTAACCTCTTGTGTGTGACATGATTTTATCACTCCCTGAGCTACTTGTTCCTTACTTTTCATTTGGGAAACGCAGTACCATTACAGACAGCTGCCACAGTGGAATAAGTCCATTGCACCAAATTTCTTATAAAAAATCCCAAATGTTGACAGGTGTGTCTTAATTAGTTTTGATATGTAATTAAGTTGTTTTCTTGAGAAGTGTCGTCCCCATTCAGGTTTACTGTCTCTTGTGTAATTTCCAGATGTATTCATTATATGTTGGAAGAAAAAACATCTATTTTGGGGGTTATATACAGCTTAACACGAACTCACATATAATCATATAAATACTATGGAAAAAGTACGTGTCCCAGAAGCTGTAGAGAAATGAGATTTTATCATCCCAGGAGTACATTTCATTTTCTATTCAAATCTATATTTGGTCAATCTATTGTGGTAAGATATTGACCTTATATTTTAGAAAATTAACCAAATGTATAAACTAATTCGAACTCAGCACTGTCAAGAACAGTATAACTTGATTGCACACAGCAAATCACAGAAATAGCACTGCATAGTGGAAGAACGTTTTCTGAGGTACTATTTATGGGGAGCTGGGCCCAATTGCATTGATAGAATCTGATTAGTTAGCAAGAGAAGATGAGTTTTTTTTTTCTCTTGGGACCCAGAGGTTGTAGGGAAGAAAGATGTAATGTAAGGAAAAGGATCTTCTAGCCCTGTTGCAAAAGTATTAAGCCCAGTAACAATCTGTGAAGCTACTTGATTCCATATTCCTCCTAGGCATTGACCTGTGTGGCATCAATCTAACAATTCAAATCATGACTAACTTGATGAGCTGTGAGATTTGTGATGTTATATGTTCTGTAAGGCTTCTTCACATCATCCTTAAAGGACTAGAAAGACACTTGTACAGATTGAGCATAACACCTTTTCTTGTTCATGTTATTTCTTCAGTCTCCCAGATTCATTAGCAAATTACTGAGTAGGTAATAATCATATCAATAATAAAATGAATATGTAACAGTGATAAAATCCCTTTTTCTTATTACTTATGTTTATTATTGTTGCAAAATGGAATTATCTGTATACATTTTGCTAGCCAGTGAAGGACAATTGGTAAAAGTTCTTTGTGACAACAAATGTGCTGTAACTTCAATACCCATTTCTGTTTCTAAATGCTTTATCGAAGGAAAAAGTAATAGCATATAGTTATAATTTAATAGTCATAATTTGGCTTTACAGTAACCAGTCACCAAGTCATCAGTTGACTATCACTGTCATAATAGATATTCTGCAGTATTCTCTTAAGATGCTAAACTATTACTTTTCCAAGAAAATGTGGTCAGTGTAACTATCTTACTTTTAAAATGAAAGTGTTCTGCCTAAACTTCTTGTTGCCTTAACTCCCATCCCTTTCTTACTTCCTTTGCCTTGGTTTTGGTTCTTTCTCAGTTTCTCACACCCACCTACCTGACTGTCATCCAGCTTTTAACCTACCTATTCTAATTCCAATCCAGTTTCTGATTTTTTTAACATTTATCCTAAGTTCTGAGCATAGCCATTGCCTAGATTTTTGTTTTCTTACAATACCCAATTTCTCTTGAATTTTTGTTATCTAAATATGAAGAAGGTTGGGAGAAGATGCTAATGGCACATAAGAATGAGAAAATCTAACCCATACATTGTGAAAATTCTCTAATCTAACAATATCCTAGGGAAAACAAATATAATCATATAGTAATTCATTTCAGTTACAGTAAAAAAGCTGACACCAGCTCAAGTGAGCACTTGCTCATGACACAATTATTAGAAAAAGCTAACTGTGGATATGTTTTAGGAAAAGGAAAGATTTTTCATTTGATACCAGAGCAACAGAGAAATATCATATGGGAAATTCTTTGCAGATTAATATGTGAATTAGGCTCATATAGAGATTCCAGCTGATTTAGTTATTAAAATATTTTTAAAGGATAGATTGAAATTTGAAATGTCTTCCAAAAGTCACAAGTTTTTTATGAAAGAAAAATTTCTGAGAAACACATTTTGAGTTTTTTAAAAAGTTTTGCTTTTATGAATTTAAAACTTTTAATTTCCATTTACTTTTTTTACTTTACTTCATAACTGTTATAACACCACTGTTGTATTTGTTTGATCAAATGATATGTGTTTGCTCCTTTGTTGTTTATTTTGTGTTATGTTTTGGGAAAAGGTTGTGCCTCAGCAGAAGGAAAGGCTGTCTATCTGCTTTGTCTTGCTTGCTGTCCTTTTAATCATGTGTGGTCTTCCAAACTTCAGAGGAAGACAGAAATTGTTCCCTCTTCTAGAGCAATAGGGGACATTGACACAAAGGTTGTAGAGTGCTAGGTGATGCAGGCAGTATATGCATGACAGACACAGCAAACTGTAAGGTTGTAGCAGATGTAGGGACTAGGATACAATTTATCTCACCAAACCAGCACAAATTTATCTTGCCTGCATGAACAGACTTTTATGACTTAGTTCCACTGTTGATTCATACAATTTGGACTTGATAAAGTGTCCTGGTTTCAGCTGGGATAGTGTTAAGTGTCTTCCTAGTGGCTGGTACAGTGCTATGTTTTGAGTCCAGTATGAGAAGAATGTTGATAACACTCTGATGTTTTCAGTTGTCACTAAGTAATGTTTAGTCTAAAGACAAGGATTATTCAGCTTCTCATGCCCAGCCAGCGAGAAAGCTGGAGGGGCACAAGAAGTTGGGAGGGAACACAGCCAGGGCAGCTGACCCAAACTGGCCAAAGGGGTATTCCATACCAAGGGACATCATATCTAGTATATAAACTGGAGGGAGTGGGGGTGGAGGGAATCACTGCTCAGGAACTAACTGGGCATCAGTCAGCAAGTGGTGAGCAATTGCACTGTACATCACTTGTATATTCCAGTCCCTTTATTATTACTGTTGTCATTTTATTAGTGTTATCATTATCATTATTAGTTTCTGCTTTTCTGTACTATTAAACCATTCTTATCTCAGCCCATGAGTTTTACTTCTTTTCCTGATTCTCCCCTCCATCCCACTGGGTGGTTGGGGAAGTGAGTGATGTGCTTATTTGCTGGCTGGGGTTAAGTCATGACATACAGAAACACAAACATCTAACCCAAAATATCCAGATACATGTAGGTAGGACACAGGATACATAAAAGACCTTCTAAAGTGACAGCCAGAGACAATGTGGAATCCCCTAGTACATCCATGCAGCACGAACAATCCTCCTGCACTGCGATCAGGGCAGATCAAAGCACATTTAATCTATCTAAAAGTGCCTGTTTGCTGTAGCATAAACTTAATTGATCCTTCCTCTGTATTGACCTAAGGTTTGATTCAGTTACATGTAAATATCTAATGCTCTTTTCCATGACCTAGCGTATCGCAGCTACCTTCAAGATTCCTACCCAGGAGATCATGGATCTCTTTTAGACCCTATGTCATAAATGCCAGCATTGCATAGATGCCTTAGATGCTCTAGAGCAGTTCAAAAGGCATCCAAATGGTGACTGAAGTCAGGCTTCAAATTCCTACTGGCTGTAACGGGACGGCTCAAACCTAACAGAAATCTGAGGAAGGATTATGCTACATAAACAAAATCATCTAGTGCCATGTGAGAGCCTCTGGTTCTCTAAAACATCCACACCAGGCTGGAAGACATGATATGGGATCAATAGGGACCCATCCTCTGGAGTGGCAGTTGGAGGACAGACAAGTGACTCTAGGACAGCCCAGACAAGATTCCACAGCTGTTGGAGGGTGACTGGATTGAACTTCGGCTGTCTACGTCTGAGCTAGCCAGCCTGGATTGTCTTTGTGGTTTGTAGAGGGAATTAAATGCTTTCTGGGCATGATTCATTTCATCATTAAGTAGACAGCTGAAACTGGTCAGAGAAATAATGGCTGAGAATGGCTATTTCTCATCATTGACTATAATGGAAGCCTAAAATGAACAGCTCAACTTAGACATCTGCTATATGGACATCTAAAGATACGCATGATGAGTATTATACCAGAAATCCCTTGAGAAAAGCAGGGAGAAGACATGCGATGAAGCATTACAGAACATCCCTATGGAACAAAGGAACTATATAGACATACTGATAATGCAAGAAGTCATTTAAAGTTGAAATGAAAATTAGATTGGAGGACAGAACTTGTCCTGCAGAGACAAGGTAGGCTAGATGTACATTTAGTTTCAAATCCTATCTTTTTTCTTTTCTTTTCTTTTCTTTTCTTTTCTTTCTTTTCTTTTCTTTTCTTTTCTTTTCTTTTCTTTTCTTTTCTTTTCTTTT
>JANZLQ010000008.1:25998938-26009683 GCA_026212715.1 Elanus axillaris
TTCTTTTCTTTTCTTTTCTTTTCTTTTCTTTTCTTTTCTTTTCTTTTTTCTCTTCCTCAACCAGTAAATATGATTTTCTCTACATTGCAGGACCAGTCTTTGATCTGTCTTTAATAAAAGAAAGCATGAGAAAGTTAAATCCATCTTCACTTTAAGGAAAAAATAAAGATAATTCTACCCTAAAGCTGCAGCTGAATCAGGCTCCCAACATTTATTTTTAATTTTTATTTTTAATTTGTAAAAGAGACAGACCTTTTAAAGTGGCAGATTAGAGCATGTTATTCCAAAAGTATTAAATATCCTGAATTTTTATGCATGTATTTTTTCTTACATTTTCTGCCAACATAAAATGTTGCTAAACTTGACATGATTTTGGAAAGCAGTTTGATTTTTGCTCAAACCATATTTTTGAGTGAAAGAGAAAACTGATCTATTTACATTTTTATAATGAGTTCTAATAGCAACATGTTTAGAACTTGAAGTTCTTAGATAGTAATAACAGATTGGTTAAGCACTAATTCATAATTTAAAGGTCAAAAATAGAGTAAAAATGTATTCATATTTACCAATCTAAATGTTTAACAAGTATTTTTTAAAATAATAATTATAGTTTAAAAAATATAGCTAAAAAATTGTATAACTTTTAGAAATGGAATCTGAAAGAAATGACCAAAGAAATTTTCTGCATGATAGCCTCACCAAAAAGCATATGGTATCTATATAAGTTGAAGATACTTGCCCTTTCTCTATTGGCAGAGTTGCAGTCAGTCAGTCTGACTACTGGGAGGATCTTAGACACGAGAGGTAACCTTCGTATAAAACAGACAGACACTTCTTAAAGTGGAATATATGTGTCAGTTACAGCAAAGGATTAGTTTGGGCTTGTTAAAATAATTTCCTGTGAGTTTTGTTTCTTAATTTGAACACAATTTTTGCCACAATCAGATCCAAGTAGCTTTACTATAAAGCTAAAACATTTACTTTGTGTGGGATTGAGATGTAATTACTTTAACAGCAAATTAAGGAGAACTGTGGAACATCACCAGGATTTGAAAGAATCTTTCATATAATATATATGTCTACAATAAATGTATGCATATATATGTGTGTGTGTGTGTAGATAAATATATATGTCTATACAAGGTACTCCTAAATTTTTAGAATGATCTCAACCATCTTCTTGTCTTATGTTGATCAATACATTGACAAACAATTCCCAAATGTAATTTCTAAATTAACCTGAACCAGAGACCATATAAAGTAGGCAAAAACTCGATTCTGAAAGATATACTAGATTTTAAAATTGTGGATATGGTCTGTTCAGTACTATTTGCCCTCTGTTTCAGAGAAAATTCTCAGAATTATTTCATTTTCTAAAATATAAATAGCCAGCATGTACAATGCAGGTGATTCAAAGCTAACTTGCAGTACTTCCAGTTAGAAAGAGTTGTAAAATATTTAGCAGTACAAAGTAGAAGGTATATTTTATATTTTTTAATAATAAAAGCTTTATGTTTGGAAACAGAAGTAGCTTTACTTTTCAGATTAGAGGTAGGGAACAGAAGAAGACAACTTTGCACGTCTTCTCTGAGAAAAAAAAAAAAGTGATTTGCAGTTACAGAACTTTTTTTCATTAGTTTGTTCAAACCATTGAATGGTAATATAAATTTCAGGTAGGCAGAGGTTAAGACACTGTAGCTGATATGCTGCTGTACAAAAAATATAATTAACATAACCAAAAAAGAAATTCTTAAATAGGATTTTTAGAATCTGTGAAGATCATTAGTGGGATATGAAATCTAGCTAAAAGAGCTCTGATTACAATGATTAGAAATGCTAGAACAACCCCATGAGTTCTCTATATCATTGCAAGTATCTGCCTGAAGTTTAGATACTTGCAAATACTATTTCTAAGCTATTTTCCTAATTCCTTGAGGAAACAGAATAGAAGGATTTACAGAAAGTGTGTAAAAATCTCTTTATCGTAGTGATGCTTTGTTAATTTTTCAGTTACTGGAGCTCAAATAAATTTTAGTTTAGGGATTTTCTACACAGCATTTTGGAATAATTATTGAGGAAAAGGAGTAACCATTCCCCTAATAATATAGTGATTTAGAAACCTATGGAGACCTTTCTTTATGTATCCTACTTGCCCTCCAGCCACTGCTCCAGGTCTTGCACACATCCTGGGTCACATCTGCTAGTCCTATTCAGATGTCTTGTGTACTGCAGTATCTAGACCACTGGCACCCATAGGAAGCATCTAAAGCCTTCCTTCCTCCTCCAAAAGAAATGCTCATTGTTATTCATCTGCAGAATTCACCTTGAAGGTCCACTTCTATGCTAGTGTTTGTGGGAACAATTCCTGCCTCTCCAGTTTAGGTACCCGTCCTGTCCACATCACAGCTGTATTTTAGAGTGAGGGCTTGAGGTTACACCAGTATTTAATTTTCCTGCTTATTTAGCCTCTCAGTGATGAAGGGAATGCAATGTGTTCAGGTAGGTTACTGAATTTAGATCAAAAGGCCAGCATTCCCGTATAAGTTGTGCCACCTATGCTCTTGCCCAGCCTAGATGCAGCTGCTGGTTCTTTAAATTCATGCACTACTTTGTTCTAGAATGACTTCCTAAATATGTATGCTCAAAAAATCAAGTACATTATTAACATCTTAAATTATTACAGTAGATCTCATTAAAATGGATTATTTACTTCTTGAAAGAGAAATAGATGAACATTTTTTTCATTCTAGAGTTTCTAGATAATAGCATTTTACATTTTTATGTCTTATTATTTTCACAGTGAAAAAGCATGTTCTCACTGTAACCCAAGTCGTGTTGATTTGGGTTCAGTCTGCAGCTGAGAGAGCTCATTTATCAGAGCTAAGCATTCCTACTGAAAGGGACAGCTAATTGGTATGTAGGTGAAGCAGCCTTTGTCAGACTGGGAAGCTGAGTACTCTGAGGTATCCATCCTGAATGACTCTCTCAGGGGTGTCCTGTCCTGCCTATTGAAGTTACCCTTTAGAGGAAGAGAACCAGAGTTCACCACTATAAATGGGTATCAACTGACTTTGAAATCCAAATAAATAAAAGCAGATAGGGAAGATTTCATTGGGAATTAGGGTCCTAAATGCATGTCTCAGTCTAGGCCTAAAATCTTAATTGCTAAATTCTGATTAAAAATAAAATCCTTTCTCAAATGTCACCAACCTTGGAGGTATCTATATTCATTAGGAAAACTGAGTCTTCTTAGAGATCTCCACAGAACTAAAAAGCAAGCTGGAGAATGTACTTACCCAGATGCCTAAAATACAGAAATTAATGATACTTAAGTGTTCCTTCTTACTGGGACTGATGCAGTAACTGTGTTATAGACATTCTAGTGCCCACTGCTGGGTGCGGGGGACCTTGGGGGGGGGCTTCCTTCTGCACACAGAGCTGGAGGGCTCACATCTCCTACAGTGTGAGCAAGTGGGGACCCTGAATTGATGGCAAGGGGTGCCGGTGACCTCTGGCTGGGGGGCAGGGGAACTGTGGGGGGATGATGTTAGATTTTATAGTGTTTTGGTTAAAGAGTGTTTAGAAATGTGTAGGTGCATATTAACATTTTGTAAGTATCTAGAGTTGTGGTTTCTCTGTTGTGTTGTTGATATTGATCCTGAATGTATAGCTCGCTGATTGCAAGTTAATTATTTGACATTAATAAAATTAAAACCTCTTTTCCTCCTGATTTTGGTTAAACTATTAAAACTGAGTAGTTTTTTTGTTGTGGCAGTCAGGAAGAACAAGTTCGTATGCCAAAATACCCTATTCAGTCCTGGCCTTGTTAATTTCTCCTATTTGCTTTGTAAGCAAGAGAAAAAAAGACAAGGATTGCATCCAGTTTTCAAACAGCAGACATAGGTAGAGACATATTGAGGTCCAAGTCATATATTTATGTTTGATATCCTTTCCTGTATGTCCAGGATATCCTGTCCCCTATGTCCAAGAAGTACATATTAACTCTAAATTAAAATATTTTCAATATAAGCATTTTTGCTTGGTTATCTCCATAGTCAACACAGAGAAACTAGCTGTAACTAATTTGTCATGTTTTAGAAATCTATTTGGGGATCAAATGAACTGCATCTTAAAATACCTATTTTTTTCAGTGATTATAAAGGGATTCTAATGGATTAAATGATATTTGGTCAGGTGAATATTACTTTTACTGCTAATAAATTTTTTCCATCACTCATACTCTGAATGGAAGAAGGTGTCTACTGGAAAACCTGTCTTAGACAACTAAGCTTGAGGAAATAGTCATGAGCACCCTCCTGTTTAGTGTTTCCTTTTACTGATTTCTGGGCATAGGTTATTCAGATTGCAATCCTTCAAAACTCCTGCTTTTTCATTGAGCATATTAGGAGTGGTTTGGATTGTGATCTATTGCACAGATGGCAAAAAGGCAGGCAATGTGAACCTTATATCCTATTTGGGTCCAGTCAGTGGCTGCCACTTTAGCTTGAAGATTAGGATACACATTTGGGATATACTGAAATATTTACAATTTGATATTCTGGCTAATCTGAACTAGGAGCTTTATTATAGGTCTTCCATTTCATATTTGTCATGTAGTAAATTTTTTAATACTTAGTTATCAATGCAAACAGAAAAGATTCTTTAAAGAAAAAAATACCATACTGCAGTATGATGCTTACGCTTACATGTGGAAATCCAGCTTCAAGCTGCTGCCCTGAATCAGGTGCAATGCAACCTGAAAAACCTTCAGGTATTATAGGCTGTGTTAGCTCATCTGCTTAGCAGCAGAGGTCACGATGAGCACATCACCCCAGTGGTCCATTATTTCCTCATGAAATTCAGAGACCAAATCAAGGATTCTTCTCTAGTATTAAGACTCTCTACAGGATTGGCATTAACTGGCAGAAAAATTGTCTTTCCCTGCATGATCCTGACCTCCCAAAGCATTACATTCGAGTGAGGCTCTGAAACTCTTGACCAATGGAATAAAGTTCATGTGAAATATCTGACAGTATCTGGACACCTAACTGTGAAAAGGAATTACTGTCATGTAGGTATATATTGGTATAAGTAAAGAAAGAGTAATTGCTTCTTTTTAAGTTTCTTAAATGTGTATAACTTTCATATTGTAACAAAAAGGCAAGCAACCTCCAGTCTCCTTCCCCCACCCAAGAAAAACAAAACAAAACAAAACAAAACAACCAAAAAAAAACAAACCCACAAAATCAATACAAACATGCTATTAGCCAGATAGAGAAACAGAGGAAAAAGAAAGATTATTGACATTTTTCTCTTTATACACATAAGATGAGGATCAGGAAATATATGAGATATAAAGGCTCATCCACTGGATTTTGAAAGGAACTAATTTTAAATCAAAACACTCTATTTTTAGTTTTACAAATAAGTACAAATGGCAAAGTATCCAGGTTGTGGGTGCTGAAGAAGTCTGTTCATTGATTCATGTTAATTTTACAAAGTGTACTATGTAGTGATGTAAAATACCCACATATATTACACTGACTTTGAGGATTAACAGCTAGATTAGCAAAGTCCATGTCTATACACTAACAGCCACAACTACTTCAGGGTGTGCGTGTACCTTCTGTATTGAGGTGACATGAAGACACAGACTAATCCATAGTCCTCTCTCCACAGCCTGGTCTGCACACAAAGCAAATCTAAGTTCATTGGCAACAAGTAAGTCTGAGTGAGAAAGGAACTAAGTCCCCAGGTCATGCTGCTTAACAGAAAATAAACAAGTAAACTGCTGAATCGATCTGTTCTTGTATCCAATATGAGTGAATCCTTGTAATCTTCACTGGTGCTACTTTACTGTCAGTACCAAAATTTTTGCTGCTTGTAGGCATATACAAACAAAAAAACAGGTGTCAATTTGCTGATCAATAGCTACAGCTGGAATTGTCAGGTTGGTGGCTTTCCCTGAATCTCCACTTCAAGGTTAGTGAAGAAAGAACTACAAAATGCTTACTAGTTTCTGCCAAATAGTAGCTGACAGATAAGACCTTTTAGGTATTACTTGTTCTGTTTGTTATGGTTTTAATTTTAGGGTAATTAATATGAGAATTGCATATCTATCTCTTTTTGTTAGAATCAGAATCACAGAATATCTCAAGTTGGAAAGGACCCATAAGGACCATTGAGTTTAAATCCCTTCTCCTCACAGGACTACCTAAAACTACACTATATGATAAGAGCATCATCCAGACACCCCTTGAACTCTGACAGGTTTGGTGCTGTGACCGCTTCCCTGGAGAGCCTGTTCCAATGACCAACCACCCTCTCAGTGAAGAACCTTTTCCTAACTTCGAGCCTGAACTTCCCCTGGTTCATCTTCATTCCATTCTGTCGTGTCCTATCGCTGGTCACCAGAGAGAGGAGATCAGCACCTCCATCTCCCCTGACCCTCTTGAGGAAGTTGTTGACTGCAATGAGGTTGTTGTTGTTTTAATTATTTATAACCAGAGTTTGAACTCAGGTCTGCTAAATGCTAGACTGTTAGATATTCTGAAGCAATGTACATTTCAGCTGTTCCTCTACTAAAATTTTTGCAGTCCATATAAACTATTAACTGCCATCAAACTAGATAGCCAATGTTCAAAGGTCTGCTTTGTAGTTAGGTGGATAAGATGTTCATCTGATACAAGGTGATAACCAGGTTCAACTTCCTACTCATTTAATATTCATTTACAGTGAAAAAGTGGTGAAGAACTTCAACAAATTAAAGATCAAGATCATCATCTCAGTAACTTAGTTTTAACATACTCTTCTAGAATGCAGGAGACCTACATTCACATCTTTATGTCAGTCTAGGTAGAATAGAGATTTGATAATGGGATACCTCAGGGAAGATGTCATCTGGCAATGGCAATAAGAGCATGGATGATAGCATTACCCTTTTTGGCATGTCCAAATGAAAACACGCTGCAGAAGGTGATTCCCAAATGACAGTTTTGCATGAATAAGGAAACTGTTTTTTTGTCTTGCAATTAGAGATCTAATTTAGGGACAGGAAGGGGTGCTAGAACATGTTTCAGTAGCCTTTCCTATTATACAGCTCCTCCTTTTCTATACTGAGCTTTATAAATCTCTTTTTAGGTGCTCAAATCTTCCACAGCATTTTATAGGGAATCTAAGTGATAAATTAAAGGCTGAGGATTCTATCAGAGAACAGAGTGCCTAAAGTCAATTTCTGCAATTCATATAATCTCTTTGAAGATTTAGTCCTAAACACAGAAGGGTAAGCTTTCTTGAATCTTAGTTCTCTCTGTAAGCACCAAAAAAAGAGCCAGTAGGCAAACTGAACTATTTCATGATTTAAGAATCACAGGAAGGGGGAAAATACATTGAAATAAATCAGCTATTTGTTATAAACTGAAGTATTTTCAGTTCTGTTAAAGAATCATTAAATCATAGGATAATTGAGTTTGAGAGGGACCTCAGGAGGTCTCTAATCCAACCTCCTGATCTAGAGTAGGGTCATTTATGAAATCAGACCTGGTTGCTCAGGGCTTTGTCCACTCATGCCTTAAAAATATCCAAGGATACCTGCTGAATATGTGAGTGTGTATGTGCGCGTGTGCACATGCATGTGTGCATTTGAATCTGCACCATCAACTGAAGTGGGGCTGTAGCCTCAGGGACTCATATATTCATACACCAGCAACTAGGAAGACTGAGATCAGGTATAAGCCCAGCCGCTGGAGGGATGCACATCATATTTACATACATATGTGTGTGTATCCTCATCCTGCTCACCTAAAAAGGAAGTAAGAATAGGCCATAACTGCTATTTGTGAGTGATGAATGCATCTGTCTGCGTCACTGTATGGCCTGTTCTGTGTATATATGTATATTTGTGGTGTAAAGGTGTGTTTGTGTGGTTTTTGTGTTTGTGTGCCTACTGGGAATACAGCCTGAGGTACTAAATGCCTTCTTCACCTCAGTCTTTACTATTAAGACCATCCTTGAGAAATCTAAGGATTCAGAGACTAAGCAGAAAGTCAGGAGCAAGGAATACTTACCCCCGGTGTAAGAGGATCAGGTTAGAGAGTACCTAAGGAAACTGGACATACAAAATTCCATGGGATCTGAAGGGATGCATCCACAAGTTCTGAGAGAGCTGGCTGCTGCCATTGCAAGGCCACTCTCAATTACCTTGAAACAATCATGGTAATTGAGGGAGGTACCTGAGTACTGGAGAAAAGCAAACATCACTCATATCTTCAAGAAGAGCAAAGGAGAAGGACCTATGGAACTACAGACCCATCAACCTCACCTCAGTCCCTGGGAAGGTTATGGAAGAACTAATCCTGGAAACCATTTCTAGGCACATAAAGAAGGAGAAAGGCATCAGGAGTAGCCCGCATGAATTCTCTAAGGGGAAATCATGCTTGACCAATCTGATAGCCTTTTGTGATGAAATGACTGGCTTGGTAGATAAGGGGAGAGACGTGGATATTGTCTACCCGGATGTCAGTAAAACCATTGACACTGTCTCACATAAGATCCTTACAGAAAGGCTGTTGATGTACAGACTGCATGAGAAAACAGTGAGGTGGGTTGCAAACAGGCTGAAAAGCTGGGTCCACAGGGCAGTGGTCAGTGGTACAAAGTTTAGTCGGAGACCAGTGACTAGTAGTGTACCCCAGGATCAGTACTGGGTCTGATGCTGTTTAACATCTTCATTAATGATCTAGATGATGAGTCAGAGTGCACCTCAGCAAGTTTGCTGAGGAAACAAAACTGGGAGGAGCGGTTGATATACTAGAGGGCTGTGCTTCCATCCATAGGGACCTTGACAGGCTGGAGAAATAGGCTGAGAGGAAACTTCTGAAGTTCAACAAGGGGAATTCCAAGTCCTATCTTAGGTGACAGAAAACTTCTTTTTATTACATTGCATATTTTTCAAGGTGATTTGACAGTATTTCTAGTGGTGAATGTAGTTTTCAATAAATTAGCTCTGAAGTAAATCAGTGTCTAACTATTCCTTTACAAAAGACAGATTATCAGCTTTCAACAAGCTGTAAAAATATTTATATGTTTGTGTATACATGGGTGTATAAACACAGACATATAAATGAATTTGACAATGTTAACAATATGTTAATAACCATGCACAAGTACACACAATCCTCAGTGTATACATACACACATACATTCTGACATAGACTTTATAGAAAGATATTTGTGTGTATATGTGTGTATACAAAGGCTTATTGAAAGTTAAAAGATCAGGCACTACAGCGATGTAATTTAGACAAATAGGATATGAATACAAATGTCAAAGTAAAATAACTGTTTTAACTTCAGTCCTATCTCTTGTGTTTTGTATGGATAAACCCTCTTTTCTATGGCTGGAATTGAATTTCTGCTGAAGTATGCTAATTTAAGTTCCTTGTGTTTCAGTCTTATGTTTCTTGTGAATAATAATTTTTTTTAAAGTAAAATCAATAAAGAGATTCTTTCTAGAACTCCAGAAATACTTGCAAATACTGTAGCAAATACTGTTTACTAGAATAGAGATAAATACATAAATAAAGCTTAGAAATAATGGAATTCATTGCAGAATTCTGGGACCAGAGCTCAGGACTGCGCAGTAAACAGTTCCAAAAGCATTACCATAAGTCAGAGAATAAGAAGACTTCACAGCTCAATATCCATCTGGGAGAGCTTTTTAGATAGGGGTGTCAGGAAGGAACAACAGATCTGAAACACTAACACAACAGTGGGAAGTAGGTCAGTGTTCTCCTGGATAGAGCTGAGCAAACTCCCCTTTCCTGAACTTGACACACAAACTGTAATTTCTAAAATATACTGGATACCTTGTTTTGATTCTACTACAGTAATCTACACGTATTGCATCTTGATGGAAAATTCTATGTAATGCAGCCATCACAACAGACCCTTGGTGGTTCTGAAGGGCTTTTTACTCACACCACCACTTACTTTTCAAAGTAGTACAAACCCACTCTGTTGGACCACACTACCACTGATGTCAGATAGCCTTCTGTCTCCTCTACAGCAAACAGTTGTCTTTGAAAAGTGTTTTCTTCCAAGAAACTGACAACCTCATTTTCAGTTCCACTATGAAATTCATGTGAAAAGGTTTTGGTCAATGTTTTTCTTTCAGCATCTCCTGTGTCGAACAACCAAGGATGTCAGACAGAAGAAGCAACCAATTAAGGGGACTCTGGAGACTCAAATAACTTGTGTTATCCTTTCACTTCTCATTGACTTTTAGCACACATTTGAAATCACAGACAAAATCGATGTAAGTTTTCCACAGAGAGTGTCAGAATACCTTATGGATGTGCTTACTAAATTGTGTATGCAATGTAATTTAATATATGTGTATGTAATGCATACATTTTCATCTGCAACACAGAAAGGATTAAATGTATCAACTTTTAAAATATGCAGAATCAACTTATTTTAGTGGTTGAATGGGGAAAAAACAGCAGAAATTTCCCATTCATAAATACAAGTAGAAATTGATATAATTGATATAATATAGTATAATTAAACTGTTATCAATAATATGTAATCATCAAACAATAGCATTTGGCCAGAGTGCTGAGACTTTCAGACATGCATTATAATAGTGTCCTGGTTTCAGCTGGGATGGAGTTAAGTGTCTTCCTAGGAGCTGGTACAGTGCTGTGTTTTGAGTTCAGTATGAGAAGAATGTTGATAACACTCTG
>JANZLQ010000008.1:26009750-26021818 GCA_026212715.1 Elanus axillaris
GCACAAGAAGCTGGGAGGGGACACAGCCAGGGCAGCTGACCCAAACTGGCCAAAGGGGTATTCCATACCATGGGATGTCATGTTTAGTATACAAATTGGGGGGGGAGTGGGGGTGGAGGGAATCGCAGCTCAGGAACTAACTGGGCATCAGTCAGCAAGTGGTGAGCAATTGCATTGTGCATCACTGGTATTTTCCAATCCTTTTATTATTATTATTGTTGTTATTCCTGTTGTTGTTGTAGTTTTATTATTGTTATTATGATTATTATTTTCTTCCTTTCTGTCCTATTAAACTGTTCTTATCTGGACTGACGAGTTTTACTTTTTTTTTCCCAATTGTCTCCCCTGTCCCACTGGGTGGGGGGAAGTGAGTGAGCAGCTGCATGGTGCTTAGTTGCTGACTGGGTTTAAACCATGACAGATAGAGATCCTTAATGTTCTACAACAAGTAGTTATAGCTTTTAGTGTTTGGAATTTTTTTTCCTCCCCAAATATTACACAGAAGAAAAAAAAATAGAAAGAACTATCTAGGAGGTCTAGGAGGAAAGATCTTTTGAAACACAGGAATAGTTTCTAGTACACTTGGTCTTCTTTTGGAATTTACTTTACAAGAACTGATCCTGTTCAGTCATCCTCAGTGAGTTATAGGACTGACCAGAACACAGTTCAAAAAGCTGTTCCTCTGCATCTTGTAAAGGCTGGGTTGCAATGACAGCATTGCCGCTTTATTACAGCATATAGAACACTGGTAGCTGATCAAACTGCCTTCAACAGTTATTTTTGAGGGCAAGTGCCTCATTTCACACCAGCTACGCAGCACTGGGAAATAAGGTTTTGTGAAGTATTCTGTCCGATAGTATTTGAAGTGACTAGGAAATGAGGCACAGGGAGATTGCTGTGCAATAGGATTGCTTACTGTAAGTACTTAAAATGTTTGCCATTGTACAGTACATTGACAAGCTCTTTACCCAGTTTGATGTCTGTTAATTCAGCACGCTTAACAAGCATATCTGTCCTAACCCTGAATAATAAAATAATTTTTAATATGTCTAAGTTGACTAATAAACAAAATTCCAACCAGGACCATGGAGTCTTTAGGTTCTTGTGTATTTAAAGTCTTTCTTTGGGTTTAGTCCTTAATATTTAGCTTGTACTGTAGTTTTTAATTCAACAAATATAGTTGCAGTTAAGAGCTAAATAAGAAAGACACATTCATTTTATACACAGAAATTCATAGTGAGCATGGAAATAAATCATTTTCACTGAGCAGCAGGCTACAGAGAGTGACATATTAAGATACATTTGCAAACATGATTGTTTTCCTATGCCTAATGGGTTTGAAGATGTTGCTTGGCACGTGGCAAATTTTTACATGAAGCAAAAATCCTTGAGACAGTCTTTTGTGCATCATTCAGGGCTGGCTAAAAACTTCACAGAACTTGCGTTATCCTAATAAAAAGAAAAACGGTCACTGTATTAACAGGTCAAATTATCTAAGGAAACTTCATGACGTTTCACATTCCAAATTCATTACATATAGGGCTGTGGTTCCCACAGAACCAAATGCACTTGCATCTGGCAGACAGCTAGACAGGCACGTGGCAGGCAGCAAATCAGCAAGGCACAAAGAGTGCACCTATTTGCTTACTTATACACCTAAGTAAGGCTTAGATACAGTCTTAGATCTGCATTACTTTTCTCAGAGCCACAAGTCAAGAACAAATTTATTCACTATTATTAAGTTTATAGGGAATATAGTTCTCATGGAGATAATAAAATGTAATGGTTTAGACTATTAAGGTGTTTATAGAAGATCTCGTCTTTGAAATTCTGATCATGGCAAAGGTCCCATTGGCATCAAGGAGAATTTTGCCTGCCAAAAGACTGCAAGATCAACCAGACAGTATTTACAATAAATTTACAGTACATTTAAGGGCTTTTATGACTTAAAAATAATTTTGTAATTTCCCATATAATAGGTCTCTAGACTTCTGATGAACTAACTTACAGATTCTTCTTCATGGCTATTAGTTTACAGACCTGAGAGAAAGGTACAAATTAGAATATCTTAGAGTAATGAATTTTGCCCTATCTTAAACTTCAGGGATTTAGGATAAAAATGAACCATCAGCATTTTGTTTGGTTTTGGTCCAACTCTCCACATAACCAGACTCATAATTCATCAAGAAGCTACTTTCTGCTGGAGAGCAAGCTAAATTTTCCCTGATTATGTCATGATAATCAGAGTTACTTACCTCTTTTATTTGCATGAAGAATACATTTGTGCCTTGTGCAGTATCTTATTCTACTTTAGTTAATGCTAATAATCTGAACATATATTTTCTAAATTTGCATGAAAAGTGGAATATTAACAATATCCTACTGTAAGTCATTTGAAAGACTCTTTGGTGTTCTGTATTACCCAGGGAGGGAGTGGAAGACAGGCAGAGAAAGAAAGAGACAAAAACAAAGAAGGAAAAAGAGAAAGAGAGAGGGGGAAAGGGGAGGTGGGGAGAAGGAAACCTTTCTAAAGGGTGATTCAGAGCAGAAACCTTACTGAAGTATTTTGATTGGAAATTCCCATGTCAGTTGCTTAGGTTTAAGCACTATTAATAACCCTCAAAAAGTCATGAAGAAAGAAAACAATGGAGTCATTTTTACTATACTTTGCACACTGATGATTTTATTCTGACTAAATGATATGGATTTAGACATTGTGACAGATGTTTTCTGATACAGTAACATAAGGTGGCTTTTATTCACTTGTTAATTTTGTTCCTTTGGCCTCTCAACAACATCCTAGCAAAATCAAATCTGAAGAAGACAAAAATACTAGCTTACAATTATTATCACTGTTTTATTAAACTGTTACAATTCCACTTTTCATATAAAGAAGTCTAGAACTGGATAATTGCAGCATGATTGCAGCAGTGATTTTCTCCTTCTGCCAATGACTTTGTCCTGCAATTCTATTGCTCATAACCTTTGAATACCTGGCATGCAATTTTGTTCTGATATATTATACTTTAAATAATATTTGATTGGTATGATCTACATGATGATATCACTTGCTCTGGCCTTTACAAATGCATCTGAGTGTTTGCCACACTCAAGAAATTCATCATAGGCATTCTCAAAAAGGTTATGGACACTAAATAGAATGGCTTATTTCATAAAGTGGCTGTTTTAATAGATTTCAAAACTTCACATCATTAGAAAAGTCAGGTTTAGAAACATTTTTTCTTAAGAGAAAAATAAACTCAATTTTCTATGTCTAAGTGTACACGTATAGATTACAGATGTGCTACTAAATTATCTGCTTTTGAAAATTATATACAGATCCATCTGTGAAAGGGTACAATGCAGTTTTGTAATTTACCTATCCAGTGTGATCTTAGTGTACTTTCTATGAGATTACATAGAGGAAACTTACCTTACTGCACTTTTTTTTATGGGGGACGCAAATGTGAACTGCTCGAAGGAAATTGTCTGAAGGAATACAGAAACAGCTACCATTTTTGTGTAGAAGGATACAAATTTCTTCTTCCACTTAGCTCTTCTGATTAGTTCATAGAAAGGTTGACCATGGTAAAATAGACCAGTGGAAAAGGAGGGGAAAAAAAAAAAACAACAGACCTATTCTTTTCTCAGCACTGTGATACCAGTTCTTTGTAAATAAAAAAGATTCCTTATAGATGTCCAACTTTACCTAAGATACAAGAGTCATCTGGTATTTGTATGAGACCAATTCCTTTACTTCAGATGTGATCTTCTACCAGAATAATGTGGTTGGGGCTCATTTGCAGAAATAATATTTGAATCTCAATACAGGCTTTTTACAAAACAGTGAAGATTGTCATAGGGTTTTTGTGGGAGAACAGTCCTTATTAGATAAAACAAAACTGCTTTTTTTAAATGATAATAGAGATGAGTAACATTAAAAACAAAGTTCCTCTGCTATATATTTTCAGTGCTTGATAG
This sequence comes from Elanus axillaris, assembly GCA_026212715.1. Taxonomy (NCBI): domain Eukaryota; kingdom Metazoa; phylum Chordata; class Aves; order Accipitriformes; family Accipitridae; genus Elanus; species Elanus axillaris. The sequence goes on from JANZLQ010000008.1 coordinate 26,013,732, forward strand.
TCTACCTCCAAGTGGCCTACCAGTGCATAGGGAAAGGTATTTTCACCCTGTGTCTGTACACACAGAGACATCTACACAGAACTTTGTCTCATATTAAGAAACATGCCACTTCCCGGTCCACTGGTATAACTCTTTCAAAATTTTTAAGTTTTACTTAAGTTTGAAAGAAAAGAATTATGGTGTAAAGTTTAGAATTTTATCTTCAATGGAGAAAAAAATATCAATAAACAAAAGAGATGTTTTCAAGTTCTCAGTGGCTTCTCTGTCTTAAAATTTTGAATATATATAGTTGCAGCACAAGAAAGATTTATTTATATTGTTAAAAGTATATATCACAACTATTTCATTTAAATGCAGCTCTACAGGCAGCTGAGAAAGGAAGACAAATTTTATCACAATTTAAACCTTAGGAAATGAACAATATCTTAGCACTGTGTACTCAAGCTTATGGGTAACAGATTGTATAATATGCAGAAACTGAAAAAGAACTTTCAGGAAATGAAAAGAATTAAAAATAAAAAAATGTACAGTAGTATGTCTGTTCAATCTCAGTGAACTGGCATTTTAAATATCACATATTTATTCTTCTTTAATTATCATTCTTCACAGACGTGGGGCTTAGGCTGAACTGAAGTGTGTGCTACAGAGCTAGCATTGCTACTAGCAACTTGCATTATACTGCCTGTCAGTCATTTTTTTAAGCACCTACCACCTTGAGTTTTATCACAGTGGACAGCACATGAATAAGAGAATTTTAGGAATTTGGAAAACATTATTTTATTCACTTTTATAATACAGATTTCCACAGAAGCTCAACATTTTAGTTTAAAAAATTAAAACCATATAAACTGCATGTGCCATTCTCACTAGCAAGAATAAATATGACAAGTGTTCCTGCTAGAAATGTCATTTAAAGGCATCATTAGAAAACTCAGTAGTAGTTATTTGAACAAAGCCTAGCAAACCAGGAAACACTATTCATCAAAAAATAAATGAAATAACTATCTCACCCTGAAGGCAGGTAGGTTTCTCCAACAGCTATCAGAGGAGCAAATTCTAAAGGCAATGGGGATCCACACAGAGTCCATTTTGCTCAACCTACAAAGATAATGTTCAGTGCATCACAGCAGTGTCTTAAAAGCTGTACTAAGCCTTTTTCATAAGTGACAGGTTCCAAACTACACTGAGCTTTAGAAATTACTTCCTATTCAAGTAGTGTACAGAGGAAAGTAAATACTTTAAAAGCATGAGTAAAGGTGGAGGATGTGATCTTGCAAAGGTCTACTTGCCTAAAAGGACAGGCAAGTTCATACAGTTTTCTGTTCACCTCTTTACCCCTTGGTAAATAATATGTTGAAATCATCTAATCTTCAGGGACTGGATACACTTGATCAAATGTAGACATCTTCAGCACTGAGGTCATCAATGTCTTCCTCTAAACAGTCTGACGCAGGTTAACTAATGCATGGAAATAAGCACTCATTCTTAGGAAAGAAATGATATCTTAACACAAACATGTGGAACAATTCAAATTAATTGTGTCCTAAGAGTGCCATTTTTGTTCTTGTATATGAAGAAAGACTTGGATGACTAGTTCATCTGTTGTTTCCTGACTTGCAGGTGTGTAAGATAATTGCATCCAGGAGAACAAAATTATGTATACATATCAGAAAACATGAGCTATGTTGAACAGGCTGTAGACTTCTAGTTAGTCCTCTGTGATAAAGGAATCTACTAGAAGTTACTGGAAAGCTCCTGAATTCTATAGTAAAAAAACACCCCAAAACAATGCTTTTTTGTCACAGTCTAATTATTATGGAAAGAAGATATGTAAAAGATCTTCCATGAAGAATCAAAATTTCAGATAACACCCTTAATTTTCTTCACGTCATACCTAAATGTGGCAGCTTCTAGTCACAAATGTTTTGAATCCTATGTTTTATGACACCTGGGCACCTTTAATAAATATATATATAATATGTCTCAAATTTTTTAACTTACAGTAATGACCTTCATAAAAAACTTATGTTATAGGATTCCATTGTTGAAAAAAAAATTGATGGCATAATATTCCTCCAAGCTTGCTGTCTGATTGAATATGTAATGTAACTCAAAATGTGAGCATGTCATAGGGCATCAGAGCAAAGGAGCTAGAAATATACACAAGGACATATACCATTACAACTTTGAAAATAGTAGATTTTTTTTTTTTAATCTTTAAACTCAATTCTGCCCTCCTTTCCCTTTTCTAATTAGCTTTTGTCCATAACTTCTTTTATAGCTCTTTAGCCTCTGGCTGGGATGACATGTGGAAAAATTCCTCTGAGGCCAATGTTAATGTCGTTCTCTGGATTGACTGGTAGTAAACACAAAATATTGTTGATAAAATCTTTCAAGCACAACACCTCCAGGATAACAGCCAGTGGCCAAAAAAGTAGGATTGACCTGAAGTTCATTTCCCTTTTTGTGTGAAAAGAGAATGACCCTGTCTCTCCTCTGCTGTTCTTCATTTCAAGGTCAACTCAACATAACTGTGATACATGACTACTCAGTACATACCTAGCACTCATATTTTCTAACCTTTGTTGTCTATGGTTAATCATTGAAATGGAAAATGAATACCATGCTATTGTATGTATAAGTAGAGAATCTATGTACCAGTGACCAATGACCAATCAACCAGTCCTGGTTGACTGTTGAATCTGATGGATGTTTTAAAAATTAATTCCTTTGCAGCCTCCTGTGTTCATAAATAGAGTTTATGAGAAAGAAGAGCTACATCTCTGATCCTAACCCTGAAAGATCAGAATTCAGAATAGTCAGTGCTGTGCAGCACACAGTGTCAGTGATTAAAGAAATACTTAAAGTATTTTTTTGTTTATTTATTTTCCAGGAGACTGCTTCATTTTATATTGTCCCATTATGAAAACCATCTTGTAGATCCTGCTGTAATATGCAGAACATAATTACTTTCTTGTTACAATTCTTTTGATTCCTCAGTTATTGTATGCAGATTAACAGAGGGATGTGCAACATATAGAAGAGCCTTTCCTTGTTTCCTAAATGTCAGTTATTTTAAAGTTTCATTTAAAAAATAACAGCAGCCATGAAAGTTCTTTTTTTATTTAAAGTTCTCTACGGAATGGAGCTGGGATCAGAAATGCAGATGAAAGGTATTTTCAGGTGAAAAAATGGAATCAGTCATCTCAAATTCCTAATGAAGTCTTAGTATGTACTGTATGCCTTCAGCACACAGGACTAGTGAATAGCAGCATAAAAAAAAAATCAAGCAGCCATTATCATTACTATCATCATCATCAGTCATCAGCTCCATCACACAGGTTTGTGCATATGTTGTAAGGAAAAAAAAAAAAAACTAAAAAAAAAGACAGAGAGAAAAAATGAAAAAGCTCTTGCTAATTCTACGTTGCTGATTAATTTTAAATAAGCAGCAGACTGTCCCTCTGAATGACCTCTTAAAAGAGGTTAGAACTGTTGTGGTTTAACTCCAGCCAGCATCTAAGCACTACTCAGCCACTTGCTCACTTCCCCCTTGCAGTAGGATGGGGAGGAGAGTCAGAAAAAATAAGTAAAACTCATGGATTGAGATAAGAACAGTTTAATAATTGAAATAAAATTAAAATAAAAATAGAAATAGAAATAAAAATAAAATAAAGATAAAAATCAGCATAATAATAGTAATGAAAAGGAAGATAAAAAGAGAGGGGAACAGAACCCAAGAAAGACAAGTGATGCACAATGCAATTGCTCACCACCCACTGACAGATGCCCAGCCAGTCCCCAGCAGCAATCAGTACCCCCTCAGTCAACTCCCCCAGTTCATATACTGAGTGTGGCGTGCTATGATATGGAATACCCCTTTGGCTAGTTTGGGTCAGCTGTCCTGGCTGTGCTCCCTCCCAGCTTCTTGTGCACCTGCTCGCTGGCAGAGCATGGGAAACCAACAAGTCCTTAACTTAGGATAAACACTGCTTAGCAACAAATAAAACATCAGTATGTTATCAAGATTATTCTCATACTAAATCCAAAACACATTGTACCAGCTATTAGGAAGAAAATTAACTCTATCCCAGCTGAAACCAGGACAACTCATCACCAGCTCTGTCATTAGTCTAATCAATATGCTCTTGTTGTATTTGCTTCTTATTTATAGAAGCACTCATAGGAGAGGTTATCAGCAACCCTAGTGTGAGCACTTTTCTGTTCCCATGGATGCACAATATGTCACCAACTGTCAGTCACATCATCACCCACATGGACAAGAAACAGTGGCAGTGCAATTGGCCTATGCAACATACTATATTCTTCCAGAAGAATGAACATGAGTCCAAAGGGACCATCGTAGCTGTTGTCGAGCCTGGAGATTTGGTGTGAATTCCCTGCTAAGTCAGTCAGACCAAATTATTTTTATGATGTATTCCTAAGGAGGCCCTTAGTAAAGATAGTGGGTTTGCTACTTTTCTTTTCTACTAGTCTGCTTGTCAGGAGGCTGAAAAACACCTTTTTATAATTTTCCCATAATCCTTACAGGAATACCAATGAGAGCTGTGAGCCACTGAAACTTGGTTGGAAATATGCTGGGCTGAGCATTAACATTGCTATTTCCAACATACAATACTAACAAATACAGAACTTCATTTTCCTGCAATGACAATTCTTTAACCTTCCTGACAAATCGTAGTAAGCAGCAAGGGTAAAAATGTCAATGTAGCTGGCTTATAATTTGATTAAAGACCATGTGATTTTGAGAATAAATTATAAGTGAGAAAATCCCCATCCAAATTGTAGGAAAAAACTATTTAGAGGGAGAAGTTCACATGGTGTTGTTTTGCTTTTTTGCTTAGTATTTTCAGAACTCACAATCTTTCTGTGTGTACTGAGAGGGAAAATAATTGTGCAAGAGTTAGGTTATTTCAGAGTTCAAGGAGCAGAGCTATGTATAGTTTATGAGATATTCACATACAGAACTCCAAGAAAAATAATTTACCAAGCTTGGTGCAACCTTTATGTCCCAAAGATACCCAGAGAAGCTGGGAACAATATTTTATTAATGCTGTCTAAACATTTAAACTTGCACCAAAATGAGATAGGAAGAAATTAGTTTATTAATCCCTCAGAAAGCATCTAACATCTAAATAAACACATTAAAAAATCTCATCTGTCAATGCTACTGCACTATAATCCATTATCTTAGACATCTGAATGTAGTTCAGAATTAGACACCAATATTTGTTGATGACTTTATGGGCATGTCATCAGTTAAAGCTGATCAATAGTTTCTTCTGACTTGTCTGGAATACTTCAAAAACAGTTCAACATAAAATGTTGCAGTATTAATATGAAAAGCCAAGTGTAGCAGTTTATGTTATGTATTTTGTCTAGCCTCAGCTGTCAAACCAGCTTTTGCATGGTTTGATGGCTTTTTTGCTTTTGTTTCATTTTCAACCTATGCATGAGGAGCCATATTCTGTGTAACTTTCTTCTAAAAACATTCAGCTTCAAAATCTAAATACAACGTTTTAGCTTTCCTATTGATTTAAAATATTTATTATTATATGATTTGTAAAATACCAAATTACTTCAAGTCTATGCCATGATGGCTTATATAGGTGTCTTTGACTTCTTATTGATTTTCTTTCAGAAAAGAACTGAGCTCAAAGAGTTCTATTTTTGCTTTTTATCATTCCAGTGAGAGGAAATTAACTGCTATACCTACAGAGCAAGGCTCTTCCTATGGATAAAGCATGCCTTAAATATTGTCAGAAAAGCCAGAGATAGAAAACTGGCAGCAGGTGGATGACAGAGAGCCACTTCTCCAGGTCAGTCCAGACTACGTATTCTGAAGAACTCAGAAAGAAATACGACCAGTATAAAAATGGTGCTGAATTATATTTTCTAGAGCCTGTTAGAAGACAATATTCATACCTTGGACAGCGTTTTGCTATAGATTCATCTTCACCGATGCACTTCAATGTGCCTAATAAGCCGATTTATCATAAGGTAAACTTAGGATCATTTAAACAGGAAAATGATTCCTTATTATCAGTCAAGTTTCTTATGGAAACTCTGAGTGAAGTTCTCAGTGAATGGAAAACAAATAGAGAATTTTAGGGTAAAAAGGGTTTTAAATGCCAGTTACTTGCATAATTTTCTCAAGAAAGAATCAAGAAACTCATTCAACTTCTATGAAAAGGAATAGATTCCTTTCCTATATGCCATTAGGAATTAACTAAAATCTTTGTCACTTTCCTGAGTGAATTACATCAATGTTAGCAATGGGTCAAAACCCAACTCTTTGTGAATACACATTAATCTACCAAACTTTACAGCAAAATTTCTAAATCAGTAATATTTTATCAATAATTATGTGCCATCTGACAGTGAATGAAATAGGTTCTTAGGTCTTCCTTTTTAAAATATAAATATTTTTTTTTTAGAACCTAGCAGACAAAAGATAATTTTTATTTAGGTTCTTCGTTGTAAAAGATACACTGTCAGATTCAAAAACATTCTAAGGAGTTTTTCTCATGGTAGATAACAACAAGACAGTTAAAAAACTGAAACCAAAACAGAATAATACAAAACCTTTTAAGGCAATTTTTCATTTTCTTTAGATTCCCTGCATTATTTTCTGTATCTTTGCATTCTCAACAAATAGATTCATACAAACTGTTTCAGCTCTTTACTCCTGTACAACCACACTGACCAAAATAAAACCCAGATGAAAAGGAGAAAATCAGATAGTCTTAGCATGGCATCTCATTGTAGACAAACATTAGAAAAGGCTTTCTGTATCAACCACATTCCTCATCAATATGGTATTGCCATTGACTTTGGTTTGACCCTTGCCTTTTATATTGTATGTATGATAATACAAAGTATCAAGACATAGCATAATAAAGTTAGATGAAAACTGAGCAGAGAGTACAGCTATTCTTTTCATATGCTTAGATAGCAAAGAGTTCTTCCTCCTCTCTTTCATTAAATCAACTTAAAACACACTCCTGGGAACTTCCAAATGAATTAGTGATACCATTGACCCATAGTATTCTACCAAGATATTTATCTAGTTTTCATTAGCAAAGGAAAAGAACACAGAAAACCACTATCTATATAGAGTTAGGTTTCCCCAATTGCTACACCTATTTTCAGAGAAGTGAAACTTACTCGAGCAATCTCTGAAAGTTTGCATGCATACATTAGTGACTATGAGATCAGCTGTTTCCAATATATTTCATTAATGTTGGATTTCATTACTCAGAACAGGGAGTTACCTTTTCCTAGGCTTGGACAGTGTGTAAATCATGCAGTACTAACAGAAACATGTGCATAGTAAGCCCAAATCACATTCACACTGACCTGCATTTTCCACCTGACCTAGGCTTTTTCCTATATTGTGTCTCTTCTGTAGCATATGATTTGCAAACTTAGAGGAGATAATAGTCATACACACCTAATATCTTGGAGGAAACAAGGTAAGTGTAAACAGAAGTGAGCAAATTTTAGCAATCAATTGTTTGAAAGAAGTCTGTTACACAGTTTCAGAAAGATCACTTAGTCTAGACCTCAGTAACATTGGTAGGCTTTTTTTCCTGGGCCTAAATAATGCTCTTTAGAGCTGAAGAGCTGTAGACATAATATTCTCAGAATCAGGTTGTTAGCCAAAATAAGAAATGCAATTAAAATCTTTTTAAAGTCCTTTTAATGAAAGCAGCAAAATTTTCATTGGCAACTATGAAATCTGCTTTAGAGATGACCCCAGTTGTCTTTTGATGCTTGTAAGTTATGTGTTTTCCAAATAAGGTTTGCAGTTCATTGGTACCCATACTTTTCCATTATAATGAAGAGTGCAACAAATTGACACATACAATAGGTTCACAGGAGGAAAGACCTCCTGTAAATGTATTTGTAAACACCACAGAGTACTGCTATTGTTCAGTACTATTTCATTTCTTCAGTGGTTATTAGAGTTTAAATGAATTTAGTGAATCTAAAAATTGGCAAACTGACCTCCAGGAATGGCTGCAGATTCTTGTATGGGGGGGGGGGGGAAGGAACCAATTGGG
>JANZLQ010000008.1:26022685-26041677 GCA_026212715.1 Elanus axillaris
TGAACTCAAAACACAGCACTGTACCAGCTACTAGGAAGACACTTAACTCTATCCCAGCTGAAACCAGGACAATGATATAAGAAGTAAATCAAACCTTTTTTTCATGCATAATGTAATTGGAGTATGTATATGCCAACGAAGTTTCCTCTCAGGTGACATAATCTCATTGGTGAACTAAAATTAGTCTTTCAGTATAGGTAAAAAAAATTAACTCTTTTAGAGATGATGATCATGTCTTCAAATTCTATTAACAATAGTTTTGAAAGACTGTGTCATTTGCCAAAAATTCATCCCAAGTTAAGCATTGAATTGTCATATATCTCAGAAACTGAAGTGGAGGAATTTGTAGCATACTGACTATAATGTGTCTTTCCAGTGGGTATCATATGTTAAAAAATGACAAAGTATTTTATTATTACCACCTAATGAAGTTATTTCTTTATTGAATTGTTCATTGTTCTTTAGATATGTAATTTTTGTTCCCCAAATTTTCCCTTTTTTTCAGTTTTGTCATACTTCGTGCCCACAGCCAACTCAGTTGCACTACTGTAGTTACAGCCAAACTAATCTCACCATATGCTGTCCGTACTACCTGTAGTCTCAAGTCTGTTTTCTTTTTCCTCCAGCTCTAGGTTTCTTTCAATATTGCATCTTTCCACATTTGTTTTTCACAGTGCATATATATACATTGCATAAGATCTATCCATTCTCTTCAAACATTACACTCATACATGTCTTTAAAGACTAGATTCATCCAATCTAATTTTAGCCATTTACTGCCTCAGAGAACAGCAGTCACCCTGGAGCCAATGAGGAGATATGAGCTTTTCTGTATCAGCTCCTAGAAAACCTAACCTAGACTCCTCAGAGAAGTTTGTAAAATGGAATGGGATGAATCCACCAGTTGTGACTAATGGTGGCTCATGAGATGTCAAAGACTTTCCCCTAGGATTTGAAAGGAACACCCCCCCTCCCCGAGCACAGGCACGGCACAGTAACCATTTTTTATGATTAACCAGTTTTTCAGGATTAATGTGGCACACACTGAACACTAGGTCTAAGTTGACAAAATAATGGTGCCGTATAAAATTATGATGTACCACAGTGGTTTTCTATTCGTTAGATTATTTCTTGTAATATTATGCTTGTTTGGATTTTTGGGCTTGGGTTTGTTTTGACTTTTTTTTTAATACAGCTGAGGGTATTTTCTACTACATCTCATTTTCTCTATGATTCATAAGAGCACAATTAGAATTTGTTGATGACGATAACTTATTGACAGAGCAGCACCTTCTGATTTGTAACTGAAATGATAACCAGAAAGATTGTCTCACTTTTGATGGATTATTTAGTAATACGACCAAAAATATGATCAGTAAATAATTAATTGGACATGCAGGGGTAATACGCAATTGATGGTATATGTGCAGTTAATCATAAATTAACTGAATAATTTCTGTTAACTCAGTATAAGCAAGCTGGTTGCAATAACCATTCTGATGAATTATGGATAATAGAAAGCTTAAAGCCTACCTAAAAAAAAAAAAAAAAAAAAAAGGGCAGGGGGAAGTCAGGTTCTCAAAACTACAGCAGAGAACTATAGATAAGTTACTCTAAATTCAACTTTCTGGAAAATTCAACAGCAAATTATAAACCACCTATTTGCAAGTAGATATGAGACAAGAATGAAGTACACAGCACAGAGAATGGAGCTCTGTGAAGAACAAGTAGAGACAAACCAACGTAATCAATCTAATCTTTCTACAAAATGACAAATAGAAAGGGAGTTGTGTGTCATATAGTTTCACTTTTGTAACATATCTGTTGCTCTTTCATATGACATTTTGTTCAGAAAATGGGGGAAGTGTTCCTAAATGACATTGGGATGGATAGAAGCCAGACTGGATACCCATATCCACAGAGAAGGAACTAAACTGTCCTCCATAACCAAGATGTATCAGACAAGAAATAATGAGTTTCAAAAGCAACACAGAAAATTCAGAATAGGCACGAGGGAAACATGTAAAGGTAAGGTAGTGAATTACAGGCATAGATTGCTGACGGATTCTATCATAGAAGTCTTTAAGAGAAGTGGAAAAATGTCTATGAAGAATCATAGAGAGAGCTGATTCTGCTTTAGGGCATGGAAAAGGACTATATGACCTCTCAATGCCTTCTTAGTCCTGGTTTTCTGAGATTCTATTATGTAGATATCTAAATGTGAATACATTATTCAAAATGTTGTAATACCATAGTTAATATTTTATAATAATACTAAAATGGCTAATACTACCCAATAAATGTTGATAACGACACTTGTACTTTTTTCTTTTTTCACTTATAGTTTAAATTATGATTGGTAATGGAATGAACATTACTGAGTAAAAGTGCTGTCTATTACCTAAGATTTAATTTGTGAATCAATATCCAAAGAAAAGGTTCAAGGTCACTACATTTTATTATAATTTCAAAGCTATAAATGTTATTTCCTGATAAGACCATTCAGATTGATAGATACAATTTTTTTAATGAAAAAAGAACCAGTGGAACAGCTTCAAGGATTAAGGATGCATCTGCTCTGGTGTCTTGTCAATGAGATTAATTCTATTCATCCATACAGTTTCAGTGTAACAGAATAGCAAACCTGGGCTTCAGCAGTGAAAATAAGAATAAAATTCAGCTTTTTCCAGGGGATTGACTGATAGGCAGGATCCCATGGGAGGCTGATGTCAACAGCAAAGCGACTGATGAGATCCAGTTTTCTTCATGGAAAAACTTCTTAAAAAAGAGGAAGGTCCATCCCAATATAAACAAGATGGTGTGGCAGAAGGCCAATGGCTGAGTCAATGCAGAAATCCTGTGTGAGCTCAAGCACAAAACGAAAGCATACAGAGTGGAGCTGGGGACACTACACTCAGAAGTAATACAGAAACAATGCCTAGGTCTCTAGGAAGAGAATTAAGGAAACCAAAATTCATCTGACATTGAAAATGACAAGAGTTGTGAAGGGGAGCAAGAAGTAATTCTGCAGGTAAGTAGAGAAACAAAAGGGAGATAAAGCAAAATGCTGCTGAATGAGACAGACTTCTAGCTACATAGGATATTGAAAAGCCTGAAGTACTCAGCACCTCCTTTACCTAGCAAGGTTTGCTGTCAGACAACCCAAGTGTCTGTCCCTAGTAGCAGAGAATAAGGTAAAGAAGTCCTGTGAAAGGTAACAGAAGACCAATTAGATAGAGGAAATTTTAGTGATTGCTAGAGAAAACTTTGTGTATACAAGTCCATGTGACCAGACTGGATACATCAAAAATGACTGATACCATTCTTACGCTGCCTTTATCATCTTTGAAAGGTTACAGAGATTAGAAGACATCCCTGAGGACAAGAAAAACACAGATGTGATGACTGTTTTCAAGAAGGAGGAAAACTGTCAGGCAAGTCTGTCTCACCTCTGCCTCTGAGATGATAGAACAAATCCTGCTGGAAGTCATTTCCGGATACAGGAAGGACAAAAAAGTCATTTGGAACTGTCATGTTGTGCATGACCATAGTTCATGTGTGACCATGCCAGTTAGCTTCTGTGATGAGATGATTGACTCAGTGGGCAAGATGAGGGTGGTAGTTGTCCTTTATCTTGACTTTAGCAATGATTTTTACACACTATTTCACAGTTTCCCTGTAGCTAAATTAGAGACTTATAGATAGGCAAACTATGAGGTAAATAGACATCTGGCTAGATTGCCAGACTGCCAAGGAACACTAATAGACATCATTTGAAAGTTCCATTGGTGTTCAGGTATTCGTGGCATTCTGCAGAAGTTGGTACTAGAGCTGATGCACAACATGGATGATGGGATGGACTGCACCCTCACCAAATTCATTGATAACATGAACCCAGGAGAAGAGGAAGATATACTGGAGGGTAGGAGTGCCATTTTGTCAAGCTGGAGAAACCCAATGAAAATCAGTAAAACCAAATGTAAAATCCTGCACCTGGAATAGAGTCAACCCACGCAACAGGACAGACTAGAAACCTGCTGTGCAAAGGAGTCCTGATGAGTAGCAAATTGAACAGGAGACAGCAGAGTACCCATGCTGACTGCAGAGAAGACAGATTGTCCTCCGATACGCCCAGTGAAAGTTTGAGATACAACAGACAGACACAAGTTACTGCAAAGAAAATTCTGATTAGATATAAAGAAAAAAAAAACTTCATGGTGATGGTAGTAAAGCATTGGAACACTGGAATCTGTGAAATATCTATCCTTGTTAGATAGTCTCAAATCTAACAAATCTAACAGAGCAATCTAAATTCAAAGTTAGCCCTGCTTTAATCAGGAGCTTGGGTAAGGTGACCTACAGGGTCCCTTCCATCCTAACAATTTTTTGTTGTATTTTTCTTACAGTTTTTTCAATATTATAAGAAATCTACCTGCAGTACCATATTTGTTGATTTAATCTCAACTTCTCCTTTCAGAATCTCCTATTCTTTCTTCTAACTTCCTTAGCTGACAGAATTTTTAAAAATTCCTGTAGAGATTTTCTTCATTCTGATGTTACTATCATATTAACCACTGCTTGGCCATGTTGTGATTATTTCTTTACATTTCATTCCTTCTGAACACTTAATAATCTTTCTTGCACTTTCCTGAACTCCCTCTGATTTGTTAATATATGTGTGATATTGAGGTTCCCAGAACTGAACTTATTCTTGCAGGTGTGATCACACTGGGGTCACATAGAAAGAAACTGTTGTCTGCCTGCTGTGTGACATCAATGTGACAGATTCCTTGGTCTCTAACAATAATTCTCATTTCATTTAAAATAGGAAGGGGAATGATCATTTCTGTATCTTTGCAAGCCTGGTACACTCAGCAATGCACAAACATGCACAAACACAGAGACATAAACAGATGTATATAGACATACACAGTTCAGAGAGATTAAGCTAATTTCTACCTAACATCTCCTGTCCATAATGGTTGCTATAGAAAAAAAAACCCAACCAACCAAACAAAAAAATCTTATTCTGTTGGCCTTTTTACAGTAGAAATAATGGGAAAAATGGCTGGACAAACACATAATTAACAAAAAACATCAGAATAGATGTAGGGGTATATTAGTCATCAATTAATTTCCCTTGAATGATACATCTGGTCATATAGTGATCTGTTGAAATGCTTTCATAAAAAACTTTCAATATGACAGTAAATTACAGCACTGTTGATTAAATAGATTACAAAGTATAACTGAGCATGAACTGGAGGACGATATCTTGGAATACAGGGAGTAGAAATGTTCTCAAAAGCTGTCTGCACTTAAAGCTAAGTCTGCCTCCCTGGCAGACTATCATCTGCTTTCAAACTGGCAGTGTCATATAAGCCATTCCTTCTGTTTTAGAACAATTTTCTTTCTCTGGTTTTGATCAGTTTGGGAATCTCTCATCTCTCTCAGACTGTCCCAAGAGAATAATCTTCACAGCAAAAGCTTCTGACTCCACTTCACACCTGACTCAGTGAGATGAACCATAGACTAAAGGATCTTGCTCCCCCTCAATTATATTCCTAGACAAAATACAGTTCAGACAGGTCCACAGAAGAAGGTTATGAACTACAAGCAAGAAGTGAGTTTGGAGGGTAAAAGTGACAATTATTTTTCTACATGAACAAAACGGAAAAAAACCATTGCCCTTTTCCTTAAATATGTATCACACTGAAAGTCCAATACCGATGTTTTTATAGCCTTGTTTTGCAAAAATGTCCCAAACTAGCCCCCTAGAAAAAATCTGACAAACACCAATTTTTATACTATCAGCTGATTACATTTTTAAAAAAAGAAATATCTAGAAAGTACTGCAACATTTCATGACAAATAATTCTTTACAGATGAAGCAAAACCTTGAGATAATCTGTGTAGAGGTATTTACCCTTATCCTGGTATCCACCCATTTAAAAACCACATTTTGTGCCTCCAGGAAATTCAGTTGGAACATGACCTGCTTAAAACAGATCTGGACTGAATTCCATGTCAGAAATTTCCAACCTTTGAAATCAAAAGGAGCAAAAGAAGCTGATTTTTTAAAGATGTTTTTGCATGCATTTTATCTGCTGGCACATTTGTCAGCTGATCCTCAAGGGGAATACAGAGAAATTAATTTCTGCAAACATAGCTGGTATGGCTTCAAGGCTGATTAAGGAGCTGACCTGCAGCAGAGAGAGACCAATGTCTTTCTCCAAGAGTTTCTGCCACTCAAAGGCAGTTTTCAAATTAATCTCTTGTCTCAACTTGCTGAAGAGAGACTTTAAAGCAAATGAAATTATTCAGACATATCTGAGTGTCTTCAGGTAGGATCTAATAGGGAGCTGATGAGTAACCATTTGACCCATTCTGCTCACATTCTAGGTTTATAGTCTTCCTGTGATTTCCCCCCCCAAGTCACTAAATACATTGCTTTTTCTGTATATCATCATCATCATCGTAGTTTTAATTGCTTGCTTAGGCACATGAACTTCACTCTGAAATCCTGCTAAAGGTCTTCTAGATGTTTGCTGAAGAAGAACACCATGGAAGAACAAAGCATGTAGAAGAGCAACTCCTGTTGCATGAAACAGCTGTAGAAACTGCAGCCTAACTTGCCTGCATAACTTTTAGGTTGTGTTCCTTTGCACAGTCATTTTCAGTTTTCTGTTTAGTGTAATCACTTTACTCTGAATTTTTAAAAAGCATTATCTACATTTCTTATGTTTTGGGTTTTTGGTTTTTCCCAGATATGTCAGTTCTGTAAAAAAATCTACATGATTAAAAGTCACCTGACTCAAAATAGACATTTTGCTGACTGGTTTCGCCTGTTTTCTGTTCAGACACAGAAGAAAATCCCATCAGATTTTTCACTGGCTTGGCTGACTTGACACCAGATAAATTTTGTCTTGTTTTGGAGTGTGTTATTGCCATTTCTAGCATGTTATATTGCTAATCATTCCATAAATATAATTTCTCAAAACAGTATTAATTTATTTTCCCCTATCATAAACTAATCCAAGGGTATTTTGAGTGTGACCATAATAAGTATGACAACATCCTCAAAAATGCTTGTGGAATAAGGCACTAGAAACTAACAGTATTTTACCCATTATAATGTTTGTGCTAGTGAGATCACAAACATATCATCATTCTTGTTTCTTGATCCCGAGTGTCATGGTTGTGTCTTTTTCACCAAAGCTCATGCTTTATTTGCCCTATTTTCCTGCTAAAAATAGAGGCTTTAGTGGGTATTATTTATGCTTTGTGATAAAGGATAGGCCTCTCTTTGAACTCAAGCTCTCTTCACATGTAGAGACAGACAATAAGATACAGGACAAATAGAATTAATTATAACACCAGCTATGAATATTAATGCATAAAACATAATCTTACATTTTAGGATAAGTATTCATATACGAGACTAATAATCAGTATCTTTTTTCTAATGATGTGGCTCCCTAATCTCTTTTCAACAGTGCTGCTGCTAATCAACATAAACCAAACCACCACATTATTCAGAGAACAACTGTGCCTCCGTGGTCTGAACTGTAGTGGTAATGGCATCTGACAACATGTTAGAAACCAAACATTACTGAGGCAGTAAGAAAGATAAGTAGCAACACACCCATATGGCGATTCACCTGATCACCTATTGCATGCCGGGTCATAAGCGATGCCATGGCTCTAGTGGACTATCAGGGACACCTAATGTCCAGGTCATTTGACAGCAACAGTCAATTGTGCAAATGACTTTTGAATGAAGATAAGAGTTGTGCCACTCCTTGGCTCCACCAGTGGTTGTATGGGTTGGGCAAATTATACCTTACATGGCAGCAGCACACCCTACATGTCATCATAGATGATGTAGGTGGCATCCTGCTTGTGTGATGATGTTGATTGGGAGGCAGGGTGTCAGCCTCTAAGAAAAGAGACACTTGCACAAACAGAACAAGCTCGCGGTAAAGACACTTCCATAAAATTCCCAACAATTCTCAGCTGCTGTTGTATTGTCGAGATTATATCTGAAGGTACAAAATAATAAGAGTAAAGATTTTTTCGTGTCTGCAGAGAGTTTTCTTTGATATGGCAAACTAAATGTTGAAGACAGAGTGAAGTTCAAGGTAGAAAGAAGTTGGAAAAATAAGGACAGCATATTATATGAACTGATTGTCTACAGCACCAATAGATATACATCTGGAAACTTTAGATGAGTTGTGCTCATTTTTCCAAACAATATCCTCTGGTTCATTCATTGTTGCTTGATAGGAACTCTGAACAAAATGAAAACTGCTTCTTGCCAAGTGACAGATGTCTAGACAAAATGTCCATCAAGAAAAAAAATCAGATATCAACACAAAAATTATGGAAAGATATTTTCTGAACACAATGTTTTAGAGAAGCAAGAATCATGGTTCCCCCCCCCCCCCCATTTAATTACAAACTAAGATTTGCGTGTGTAAAGGTAGGTTTAACTGTCTATCGGTATACTATTATTTTGCTGGTGGTGGGAATGTGATTTTGTAATGAAAGCAAATAAATGTGTGGTTCATGATCATTCCTCCTAAAAGAGTTTTTCTGTTTGTTGCTCTGTGTATGACAGAACAAAACAACATACACAACAGCTTCTTATACCTTTAAAGCCCTTTCTTATTATACTGCACTGGACTTCAGGCTCTCTCTCTATCTGATTTACCTTCACCTTAAGTCAGTTCACGAAACTGGACCAGTACTGACATCAGTACTCTGCAGCCTTATTAGAACCAAGCAGTGCAAATAGATTAATTTACATACCTTAAGCATAGCACAATCCATTTCTATACTCCAGTATACTGGAAGAGCATGACATAGTCAATTCAAGTTCAATTTGGAAGTGAGTATGCTGACCAGATACTTTTCTTCAGAGCATCTTCCTGTTTATTTTTTTTCTAAGCCATATTTGGTTTATTCCTGCCTAAAAGCAGAACTTCAAAACTTTCTTTGTTGAATTTTATCAGCTTATCTGTTTGTCTGTTTTCTGATCACTTCCCCAATGAATCATTTGTGAAATTAAATAAGTCTATTCTGTATTTCACCATTTAAATCTTTCATAAAAAACCAAAACTATACAAGATATATGAAAGAACTCTGCAGAACCTGTCTAAATACTACCTTCCAATTTGATAGACAATCACTGTTAATGACTTTCTGGGCACATCTGATCATTTTGCACATGTATAATACCACTCATCTTAATCTTATCTTTTGCTTATAAGTGTCTTGTAAAACAGCTTCAAAAGATTTTGTAAATTCAAAATGTCTAATATAGCATATACATTTCTTGTCCTTTATCTGTAAGGCCATTATTCTATCACAGAAAGGAAATTAGATTATTGTGACAAGCTTTGTTCCCAAGAAATCTGTGCTGGCAGTTACTCTACTCTTATCTCCAGGTGGTTATAAATTGTTTGATTATTTGTTCCAGCTTTTCATAAAAAGAACTACAGCTGACTTGTGTATAGTTCCCCATTCCTACTTTTCCAGTTTTTTGAAGATGAGAACTGTGATTTTCATTGTTCCATCTCTCCAAAACTTCATGATCTTTCATGAATTCTATAAGGTTTCAGCAAGTCTTCAATGTTTTCTGAGTAAAATTCAATTGGACTTTCCAATGTAAAACTTCTAACTTACATTAGAGCTCTTTAATATATTTTTCCTTCCTCCAGACTGAATCTTTACCCCATTCTTGTGGATTATGTTTCTGTTGCCTTATCTCAGACAATATTTTTAGCAAAATCTGAAGATAAAAAGAACACTTTAGCGTTCTTGGTATATTCATCAGTTCTTCCTTCCCTGATCAGCTTTTCCTTTTATCTTCATCTTGATACTAACATGCTTACTGAATGTCTACTTGTTGCTCTTTGTGACTCTTGCCAGTTGTGTCTTACTTATATCTTGTTTTTTTAAGATTTTTTTTTTGGCCACATATTTGTCCTTAATAATTTAACCTCTCTTTCTGTGTTCTGCATACTCCCTTCATGCAACTGAAATCACTGAAGGGACAATACTTTATCAAAGCTGGTTCTTCCTCTACATTTTCTATCCTTCCAGTATTTGCATAGTCTGTGATTATGCTTTCAATATAGTTTCTTGATTAAACTGCCAAATTTCTTCTTCTTTAGACTTGTTTCTCACAGAATAGAAGTTCTCAAAATTCTTAATTATTGTTCTAATAAATTTATATGTTCAAGATTTATTTAATCTAACGTCTGAGAGTCAGGAGTCTTCCCCAAGGGAAATCTATAAAGGCAGTTGAAATCATTTTAGTTTTCCCTGTTCTGTGGGCTTTGACCTATTTCCCGCAATCATCCAGACATTTTCATCTAACAAATCCCCTGCTATTGAAGGACATACCCTGGATCTCTCCTGATCTCTTGCTGTCACACATTGTAAATTGTTATCATCATTGTCATTGGTCTTAATTTTTTTCTAATGAACTGAAGACAATCCTGGGGTTTGGCTTTATGCAGAAATATGTTCAGTAAATGTTTAGAACAGCCTACCTATTATGCACTTAGACATAATTATCCAAGGACATTAACTTAAGGGCCAACAGATCTTCATTAGTCTATGTTCTTTTAATATTAAATTAATGTGTGCTTTTAAATATTTTTCTGCATAAAAATTACCATTTAAATTTTTACCTCAGTACTGAATACTTGTATGCAAAGCTCTAACACCTAATGAGTTCTTCACCATTTGTTAGCGAATTACTTGCGCTAAAACAGAGAACCTTAATTTGTTCCTTTTATACATTACTTTTATCCTCTCTCTCCAAAGATAACTAGAAAATAAAGGGAAGCTGAGGAAAGTGGAAGTTTAACTTTCTAATGACATCTGAAAACTGTACGTTACGGGTAGCTGATATCTGTGCTTCTGCTGCAGTTGGATTTACACTTTGTCTATCGTGGCCAGGACACAAAGACTGAGAGGAAAGAAAAAAAAATCCAAATTGTAACTTCATTAAAATGAAATAATAGTTGAAGGTCTTCTTATCCAATTCAGACATATCCACCCCTATATGCAACATATACTTGACCTAGAAAATGTATTCATTATCAGATAACCATATGGCGTATTTCAAATCTATTTGTAAAGTAGGGATACCGCCACAGAAAATTAATCAGATGTGATGCTCATAATGCAATATGAATCACAATAACAATCCTAAACAGCCATTGTGGTGAAAGCAGTGAAACGGAACTCAAACAGCGCATATGAGAGTGCATCAGTTAGTTTGAAAAGATAGGAGCTTTCCAATGGAGGCAGAATGACCAAATATAGTATCTATTCAAGGACTATTACATGCAAATGGAAAGTGTCTCCCTAAAGCCAAGCACAACTATTTGCCATATGAGTAGGAAACAACAAATAAATAGCTTTGTTGCCGTGGGATGTTTTCCTATTCATTTCATAAGTCTCTCCCCTGTAGGATTCTTAGGCATCTAATAACATGGTTGAACTCAGATTGCAAACTTACTTCAACAAGGGTACTAATCTGTCTTTATTCTGTGCATATTTTCAATAAACCTGTTCATCATGCTTTCCTACCATGAAATCTGCTTTTTCACTTTTTGCAACTGACCAAAAGATTCACTTGTTACTGGAGAATAAGGATGGTCTATCAGAGAGAAATACAGACAAGACAATGTGATTTCATCATCTGCATTTGAAATGAAGGGTTTTTTTTAAAAAAAAGGGGAGATAGGGCAGACATGGAGTGAAGAGGAATATCCTTATAACTGGCTTTCTTATTGTGCTGGCAACAGAATAAATACAGGCACAAACCCATGAGGACACTTGTGGCCTCAAATTCATGCTTTCCTCTTAAATGGTTGTCTTATATTTTCATATAGATCTCCACCCAGACAAATGAATTTGGCATTGCAGCACAAGGAGACATCTTTAAGTGAGTGAGAAAGGGAAAGCAAGGAAACAGTATTTGTGAAGAATAACCTGGTCTTGAACATGGATTAGCAACTAGAGGAATACTCTGGCTGCTGACCTGTTGCATTCATGCTTCAGTGTCTTCACAGCTATTTTATAAAAGTAGCTTGATTAAAGCTGCTGCACAGTAAGCTGATTCATATTAGTCATGCTAGATGATAAAGGCAAGCAAATTTATTTTCCTAATGCTGTTCATTCTTAACGGAGGACATCAGGGAGTCATCAGTCTGCAATCAACATCACTGTGATCTGGTTTGTTCCATTGTACTGCCATCCTGTATCCCCTTTTGGTGAACTTTTACAGGACTTTGTGGTGCAAAATAGGAATGAATTACTTATACACAAAGTGGTATTTAAATGAAATCATTTCAGTATGATTTCTTAGAGTACTGAAATATTCTTCATAAGAAAAGGCAGGTGCTTTAGCAAAAATAATTTCTTACAAAAATGTCAGCTTCTTCAAGTTAATAGAGATAAAAATTTCTTTTCTGAGTCACTTGATGACTGCAATACATGTTATGGAGATAACATTAAGATATGCCTCACTGCTGACTAAATTATACAACTTTTTGGAGGGATACCAAAAGGCTAAATTTATCCAAGTTTTCACTTAGCCTCTGAAAACACTCAAAGCGGACTTCAGGTAAAATATTGAAATATGTAAGCTTATTGCAACAACAGATATATGGGACAGGAGCAGAAAGCACACACAAAATTATGACTATATATATGCTATATTTTGACTCAGGATAATAAACCTGCCTAAAATAAACGGCTATATTCTGAAACCCAGCTGTGGAAACATTTCACCCATGCCCACCACTGGTTTGGTTTCCAAGGCTTGCTCTCTAGAATCAGACAGATGTGTATAGGTAGCATGCAATATGTAAGTATGGCCAAAGGAAAAGAAAGACAGTTATAATTTGTATTTATATTTGATGTATTCTGTGGGATAGAAATTCACTTCTTTAGTGACTTTATCTTTAAAAGGGTTTGCAGTTTCATTCAGAAAGGATTAAAAATTCTGGCTTCTCCAGATGTTACCCAAGTCATTGCTATCTGGATACAAAATAAGATGTCATGAAAACAAGGCTTCTTACAAACTTTGTCACACCCACAAATATTGCAAATCCATCAAAACACTTTCAGTTTGGTTAATCTGATTTATTTCAGATGTCTACATTGGGAAAACATAATTCACTTGCTGCAAGTGTCTACCTCTTTCCATTGACTATAAAAGGAGCCTGAGGCAAGTAGCTAAGGACTAAACATTTACATTGTCGAAATCTAGATTAAATGCATTCTGTTTAGATTAAAAATCTAATTTATTCAGAATTATTATCAGTTAACTACCTGTATAAACACAAGATAATTAGAGATGTGTATGAGCATTTTTAATAGTGAGAATAAATTTGAAAGTAAAAAGTGTACCTGAACTAAGTTTGAACTCCAAGGCCCTTCCCAAGACCACATATTCAGCCAGGGAAGCTAGAAATATTCTAAGAAGCCACCATGAGACATAGTCCAGAGGCTATGTACCAAGCTGGCTTGTTGAATCTTTAGCTAGTTTTTTATACCACATTAACAGCTCAGGTATGTCACCAGTCAACCTGTCTGCAAAAATGTCTTCCAGACATTTGTAGGTTACCTGCCAGCCTCCTGGGGTTTGGGATGTAACCAGATTATGATGTTTCTAGTGTTTTGGTTTGGGGCTTAATTTTGAGATTTATAATTAATTCCTACTTCCCTCTTCTTCTCCTGGGAAAAGTTAAACTTTGAAATCATTGTTACACCAACATCTCCAGCAATTTGTAGTCAGGCCAAACTTCATTCGTGTAGCTCTATGGTAACTCCATTGTTCTTAACAACTTTACTACGTACTTAATCAAATAGTCTATGAAGTAAAAAAACCCAAACAGTCCAAATCTCCTCTGTATTTCCTGTGTTGCCATGTAAGCCTAATACATAATCATTACTATTATATTTGCTGAAAATGCCTAAAATGATTCATATAGTAGTACATCATTACTGAAACCAAAGAGATTTGTTTACAGCATGGTGCCCAAGGGGTAGGGAGAGGGTTGCCCTGGGAAGTTGCACAACTGTGAGGGGTTTGAGAGTGAAAGGTCTGCACAGGGTGGAGGGAGTTTAATCTCGCCCATACCACCTAGAAGGAACACTTGCTAGAACCTCTGGAACTGGACCTTATTTTCACCTCAGAGGACACTGGATGGCTCCCTACAAAACAGAGCCTGGCCACTCCATCCTCAGCATGGGCTGGGAATATGGGTCTGGAAAAAACTGAGCCTCAAAATTATATGACACAGAAAATGAATCTTATGTTATTGATATCAAAACATTATGTAGTCATTTCACTTCACTTAAAAGCTAGGCATGTAATTTAAGCTTCTCATCTTGCTTGTTGACAAAACTAGTCAACAAAGACACATAGGTACCTCCAGAAGCAATAGAAGGCAATTTATACTATCTGGCTGGGACATCTATGTTCATAACAGAGGTACTCAAATGGAGGTTAACTCTTAATCTTCATTGCCTAGATGAATACATTGTTTGTTTATTTTTTAGGTGAACTTAAGGTAAATGAGATAAATGCCAGCCCTAGCCTTTAATTAATTACAATTGAAATTTAACAGTAACTAGAGCAATTTTTTACAAACCTTTTATTTCCTATCATTAAACCATGATGTTATTTAAAAGCTACACTATTCTAAGGAAATTTAATTCAGTATTTTTTTGTAAGCTAATCACCTCCTCAAAAAACAAGAAAAAACCTTTCTTTTGTTCAGTCCAGAGACCCAGTAAACAGAGAATGCCAGGCCACAGCATAAATGTTCATCTTCCAGATTTTCAACACATGATATATAAAAGTACAGCAATGAAAATATTTTGCTAAAAGTGAAGTAAGTATTTGTACGTCAACACATAATTTCAGCATTAGCCATGCTAAAGCTGAAAAACGTGCATTTATTTACTTTTTCTTTATTTAAGAAAGGCCACACAATGCTGAATTTGAGATAAATCTCCTAGACCATCTGATATCTGTTTGCCTGTGCTACAAGTTTATCACAGAAGGAATGAAAAGTGGAATATAACCTTTTAGGTCACAGAGTCCACACCTTGCTATTGCAGTTTTTCAATTTTACTGTATTTTTTTTTTTCTGTTAGTTTTGCTAACTCCAAAATCCTTCGTGTTGATTTGATGTTGCTTGCTTAATATATATAAATATGCAGTATATGTACAAACACATTTAAACAAACATATGGGGGTTTTCAGCACGATGAATTCATGCTAGTGTTCTTGGCAGTTTTCTTCTCCTCCTACATTCAGGCTGTTCTATGTAATGGGCTTAAATCTCTGCTCAGTACAGTAAATTATACCAGTGTCAGCCTGTATTACTGCAATTTAAAATCCCTCTTTTGGTTTCTCTTTTGACTGTTTATGATTCCTCCCTCTTATATGCACATAAACACAGTCTCTCAGCTTCTCTCCCAGGCTTTGTCTCCTCTCTCGTCCAACACACAGGGAAACACACACACATCTAACAGATTTTTCAGTTGCCTGAGATTCTTCAAAGCTCTTCTGCCACAGAAATCCTCCTGCGTTCACCCCAAGTTTGGTGGGTTAACTTAGTACCACCTTGACCTACTTTTCATCTGTAGAAAGGGTCAGAGACTGCAGTACCTATGGAAGGAGGACCAGGTGGTCAGGGAAACCTCTGAGAGGAAGGAGGACAAACGGAGGAGTGAGCTCTCTGCTTCACAGCTTTGAGTCAGATAAATGGTTTTGGATATTGGTTGTGAGTTTCTCGCATGGTCAATAAGGTTCCTGATTACAGAATAGCATCAAGATGTTTTTCCCCTCACAGATATTGACAGAACTCTCTAGATTTTTTTATGTAAAATGAACATTTCCAAGTTCTGTTCGAAATGGGGTGTTGCAGTTCAGACAGAAGATTCTGAAATGAGCAGACACTGTGATCAGGAATACCTGATCATCCTGAATGACAACTCACGAGCAGAGTGAGTGAGTACTGTGAGACATCTTCCATTTGAATTTCCATCAATATACAGAAAAAATCATGACAGTCACTCTAAATTCTTATAATAAGAAATAACAAAACAACATGTTCAGTTTTGCTTATTTAAATTCTCTCAGTCAGAGTCAATATGATAAGCAAATGTATACCAGGATGAGTAGGGGTTGCACATTTCGAATTGTGATCAGATTAGATCAACCACAATTTCTAAAGTCCAAAGAAAATACATTTATTAAAATGTGCTGTGTCACCAAACTAAAGCATGAATAGGGACATATACCAGGACTGTAAAGGTTAACAGCTTGAATTGTTTATTTATTAATTAAAAAATACACTACATTCAATGCTTTTGGGACAAAACTACTGCATGGATTCAAGAGTTTGACTCTGACAATATGCAACAGTGGTATTTTCACTACTAATATTTCCTATCTATTAAAATGCACCTATGCCCTAGCTAGGCTTAGAATACTTTAGTCTTGTGAAAAGTATATACAGTTGGGTTTTTTTTCATAGATGAATATAAATGTTATGTAACTGATTAGAAAAATACTTTGCTGAATTATAGCTATGGGTTAGGAAATAAAGTTTCTACTAATTTATTTTATTAGAAATATAACCATTGAGGCAAAGTTAGGCCACCTTGAAATTTTCCTCATTGGATTACTTGGTATTAAAAATTATTTATTATTACCTTTTCTAATTCAAATAAATGTTGCAGTTATCCCTATTTAAAATATAGATGTAAACTATTGGGCCAATTTCATTCTTACTGTAATTGCACAGACTGAGAACTAAGTTTAAAATATGTGTACATGTATGTATTTGTGTGTGTCTGTGCTTGTATATATAGATATATATTTAGTGTATGTAGTGTAAAATTACAAACAGAATAAATGGGGAATTGAAAATTGCCAGTATTATACTCAGTTGCTACCTGCTTTCTGGAGATAGTCACCTTGCAAGAGGAATGTTACAATAGAAAGCTAACCAGGCTCTTCTGCTGTAAACATCTGCTTATATTAGTTAAGCTCATCAACAGAAGTTTGTTGCAATTAATGTATGCAGCTTTAATGAAACATACAAAACAGTAATTGCAGCCATAATTATAATATAATTAAATTGCAATCATATAATTAAAATACGCTACATAAAAACTTTGCCTTTGAAACAACTTAGAAAAGCACTGTACCTTTTCAACATCTCATATCTACTTCTTTATAACTTTTTCTTCCAAATATATATAGAGAGACGATAGTATAAATTTAATAGGAAAGAACAACAACAGCAAAACCTACATAGTTTACTTGACAACCTTGCCTGGGTTTTCTGTGAATTTAATTTTTACTGAGCAAAGAGATATACTCAAGTGCAGATACACTACTTATAGCTGTGGCCCTGTCAAATTTCATTAGGAAAGCAAGTTTGGGTCTGGTCAACACTCAGGTAGCAGGCCTCTAAGGAGACATCAGGTGCTTCAGGAAGCGATATTACAGACTCCATAGACAACATCTTCTAAGTTGATCTCACAACAATGTTAAGTGACATTGTGCTTGTACCTGCTGCCACTGGAGGATATGACAGGATATCTACTGTCATTTCTGGATTCCAAACAAGGTATGGCATTGTAAAAAAAATTAAGAGGTCGGCATGCTTCTGAGGAAACCTGGTTGTTTATTCCTGGTATTTGGGTGATTTAATCTGTTTTCCTTGCTACATTGTGACCTGTCCATCTTCTCATGTCATCTGTGTTCCTGAAGGAGAATAAAAAGATTATAATGTGAGCCTTTTGTTTCAAACACTGGAAAAGAGTATTCGGTTTTGATTTTTTTGACCTCCTCCCACCTTTTACAAGGAAGAAAATATTTAAATGGAGATGTTGTCTTGTGGGCATCTTTCATATACAATCACATTGTTTGAAAATTTTTCATTTGCTAACTAGATGTAGTTAGAGAATGCCTGGCAACTTTTTTTGCTTCTTCACAACACAATGCTTTGTTAAAAACAAGAGATAACAATATTACCAACATTTTGTTAAGAAGGATCTTTGCTCCCAGGGCTGTCTGGTTATTACTGAGTCTTATAATTTCTCCATAGGTCTGCTTTGGAATGATTTAGACTGAAAATTAATGTCATCTATTTTGCCTCCTTCTTTTCCCTTTTTTCTTTTCTTTTCTTTTCTTTTCTCTTCTCTTTTTTTCTTTTGTTTTCCCAACTGATTGCTGAGAGTCACAGAGTCCAGCTTTGAAAGCAATTTTTACTTTATTTAAACAAGAAAACATAATAAATATTAGAACTATTATTGCTTTGTACTTTTATTTGAATGAAAGCTATGAGCTGAAACAGGAAGAAAAATCAGCTTTGCATAATGAATGCACAGTTTATATCAGGTTTGAAAACCAGAAAATCATCAAGTCTTTTTATACTGTCAAGCATTTAAGTAAGAAGATAGTTGCAGGAAGTTATAATACAAAAGCAAATATCAGGAAAAAGCTATCTCACAGAACTCATCAAACCTTTTTCTCAAGTGTTCATGTCATATGGTGTTTTGGTCAAAATATAAGAAGAATTGTAACACAGTTAAAACGCCAGGATGCGACTCATGAGTCCATCTTCTACACTCTTCTTTTTATCACCCTAGCCCATTTAACTTCAAAAGTTCACTCATAAAACTTCTAGTGGCTGAAGTTCCTTCCATGTGTGAGATTTATATGTGCACGGTTTGTAAACCATGAGCAGCTGCAAACTGTTGACAAGTAAATATACTGAAGATGAATGTAGGGGTGAGAGAGTGAATTAATTAGCAGGTTAAAGATCCTTATGGTTTTGGTTTTATTGTAGGTTTGGTGGGTTTTTTAAAATTATTTCTAGTTATTTAAGCTTCATTGTACTGGGTTTGTGTGGCAAGGTTTTGGTAGCGGGGGGGGGCGG
>JANZLQ010000008.1:26065314-26078530 GCA_026212715.1 Elanus axillaris
CCAATGCAGAACACAGCACTATGAGGGCTGCTATGGGGAGAATTAATTCCATCTCAGCCAGACCCAATACAACAGCAAACAAAAAAAAAGGCTTTAAAACATGTTTTAGACTTTATACGTTGCATGACTTGAATGCATGTCACCAGATAAAATGAGAGAATTACAGTTTATGATGATAGCCAGTGTTTCTTGTCTATGTTTTAGTTGATAAGACTGGAGAAGGACATTTCCAGTGCTTCCTTCTCACATGCAAATTTATTTTTCTTTCCTGTCATTCGTGTAACAAGGTGTCTGCACAGTAGAGAAACTATGATGAAACACAAATGGTCTTTCCTCAAAAGGATGCTCAGGCATCATTTATAACTCATCCAACACATAAATAAATGTAAAAAAGTATAAATCAAATTATTTTTGATGATGTAGTGGTACAGCAAATGTTGTGACATTTTCTTTATTAAAAAAAAATTAAAAATTAAAAGGGGAAAAGTCAACATCTTGAGGTAGGCTGCCTGGATGATTAATTCATAGAACATTTAAAACTATTATTACACAAGTTGGTAAATTCATTGCATCCTTTTGCTGTTGTTTATTAAAAAGGCTATGCAGAAATTGGATAGCATTCATAGAACTGTGAAGAGCAGTAAACATACAGATATGCACAAACACACGCATAGAAGCCTGGACTTGAGTATTCATTTATGAACTGTTTATAACATTACTCATATTATATTAGAAAAGACATCAGTGGCTCTTCGGGCTTTTCCATTGACTGTTCCATCCATCCATATCAATCTAAAGGACCAAAACAAATCTAACAGAAAATTTAAAAGGCTTTGATAGTTTAAAGATGTTTTGTGTTATTTGTCAACAAGCCACAGATAACATTTTTAGCCAGCCAGGCCCAACCTCTTACAGGTCTCCAAAGAACTGCTCAAACTGCTCCCTTCATCCTGGAACTGGCAAAAGTGAAGCTATTCATCTGATACAGGATGTGATACTTAGAAAGACTTTATTATGACCTTATTTTCTTTAATGTTCAGACAGACAGAACTAAAATATAAAGACTTTACAGATTATTTTCAGAGAGATTGTAGGAGTGAACCATTTGGCATTTCATTTACTACAATTAGGTGCCTTTCTTTGCACTCAGCTTTTCTGCCTGAAATACTAGAAGTCACTATGAACTCCTGATGCTGGAAAAATAATAAAAGTTTGGCTAGACCACTTCTTGACACTAAACAAAAAAAAATATTAAAAATAATTAAGACATCTTCATGTCTCTCTATCAATATTCAATCTAAATTTACAATGAACTGCCAGTTTTTATTGTTTTGCTATTTATATTGTGAGTACTTAACTTTTTGTTTAGAAGTTAGCCATCACTTAATTTCAAACATTTTCCTTTTCCTTAGATACATATTTCTAGGAGATTTTCCAGTGTCAGATTCAAGTATTAGTGCAGTAAACTAGTAAATTTCCAACATGAAAGATACAGCCATACAAAAGTAGCCTAAATTCTCCTAGTTTCCAATGACACCATGAGTTGAGAACTACTGCTTTTAGCCTTTAGATTTCAGTTCATTACTACATTGCTTGGAGTAATTTTTTTTAGATCTAGCTGTTTCTCTTTCCTATAGTATATAGTTATTTTATATATTTCTCAAACTCTTTTGAAAGGAAAGTGATGCAGATTTCTATATTGAAGCATTTTAAGAATTAATATATAGGTTTATCTTTTTTTATTCAGAAGGATGTATTCCTTTTAATTTCTGTAAATCACTGACTTGTCTTCCCATGACAGGACTGCATGAATATTTTATAGAGCAATCTATTTTTCTTAATTTGTTATTTCAAGATGTTTATAGGTGTTCTTATTTCTTCATACAAAAAAAAAACAGAGCAAGAGAAAATTTTCCCCTGTATTTTATAGTCAGAGTCTCACTGCAGTATATCTGGTGCTTTCAGTCATATAAGGTTGCACAAATGTGATTGTGCTTGTCTGCCTCAGTAAAATGTGTTTGGACTACCAAGGAAAACAACATTCCAAAAACTACTCAACATCCATATCTGGGAAAATGCAGACTGAATAACCCCTCACTTCTGTGGTTTTTACAAACTGAAGTAAAATAATATATTCTTTTAGATATCTGTTCTTGAAGAAGGTTGACTTTTCGATGACAAATCTGGTGTTGAGACAGCACCTGAAATGTGTTTAGCTATGTGCACTAGGGTTATTTGACGATGTTCATAGGTTTGATATGGGTAATTTATTTTCCATCTGGTGACTACAAGCCAGAACTACCAGCACGCTGGCTTCTTCAACCTTTTCAACTTGCAGTGCAGCTACAGAACCTTCATGGAAGGGCAGATGATCTGTTCCTTATTCTTCTGCATTATCAGAGCAGTACAGAAGTATTGATGCATTAGGATCAACTTTCTGTGTCTGCACAAAAAGTTAGAAACAGGCGGGTCATAGGTAAAATCCTAAGCTATAATTCTGTAACCATGTAATATAGTATTGCCAGTCTGGTAACAGGCTGTAAGCTCTTTACTGAGTTTGTAAGGCCTCAGGACTATCACTTGTCAGGCCTGCTCTGTCTGAAGTTGTCTTGACCAAGAATTCTTTTTAGTCAGAAATAATTATTACAGATAGAGAAAGAAGATATAAATGCAAAAAAAGTTTCAGTATGAATAATAATGCAGTTAAAATTGCTATACCACTCCTTTTCATGGATCACTCTTCCCCTGCCTTCAAGTACTGGTGCAGAAAGGCACACACTTTCTACAAGTCCTGGCATCACACTCTGGGTATGTAAATGCGTTGGTTAGCATTGGCCATTTCAAGTGATATGAGAATGCTATCTTCAGGCAACCACATATTGCCCACAAAATCATTTTATACATTGTAGACACCTAAATGGAGTGTGCTCCTCAAGTCTGTTGTCCACTGCAAAGGGGCACAAGTCACCATCACTCTTGAGTTGTTACCTGCTAAACTCGTGCAGATGTCTTAGATACCCTACAGTGTCTCAGACGGCAGCCAGATTGAGTCTTATCTCCATGTACCATAGCAGGAGCTTAAACACATCTGTAGACACCTACAGGAAGTTTTCAACATATTATTATATGCTAATAATAATTAATCTAAAATAGGATTCCATCATTATAGAAAAATGAATAAAAGTGAACGGAATCTACTTTAGAGTGAAGATGTGCTTGAAAAATATATATATAATCTCTTCAATTAAGATACGGGAACCTCAAATCACATCCAGTTCTGAAGCAGACTGGAGCAAAGGCCTGAATCTGTGTTTCCTATTTCCTAGAAACTATTTTTTAAGTACTTGCCTAGCTAGTTAAAGTGGGACTTTTTCCTTTTTTTTTTTTTAAAGCTGAACCAATTAGTCAAATTCAGCATAGATTTGTCAGTGAATCTAGCTTTACCCAAACTGATTTATAATTTGAGAGCCTTTCATCAAACACATTATGTGTTAAAATAGAAGCAGAGATAACTAACTTTTCCTGTCCTAATTGAAATAACTGCACCACAGTCGCTTTTACGATTAGTTCTCTTGGTGCTATTTTGTGAAATACTGTGATACTTTAATGCTCTCAGTGATTATATTTATACTGTATTAGCTGTCATCTTACTTTTCAAATAAGATTCCACTTGCCACATCTTTAACCCTTATTTGCTAAATCAGGTTTGGAAGGAAGAAATAGTCTTTTTCTTTTTCCTTTCTTTTTTTTTTTTTTTCACCTTTTTTCCCCTCTTCACTCATTTGAAAAAGAAAGGATTAATAATGTATGGGAATTAATACTTTCTATTTCATTACACCAGAGGGTTTATGTAGAGAAGAAAGCAAATGCCATATGTACAATCTGTAATATCTGACACATTGCACCAAACTCATTCACATTACTTACCATATCATATGCCAAATAGGGCCAGGATATTTATTGATAACCAGCTTAATTGCTTATCACTTAGAAAAGTCAATTGAGCCACAATTTAATCTTTTAATTATCACTTAGGCACACCATCTTGACACAAAGTATTCACAATACATACCTAACTAATCACATTCCATACAAAGGTAGTAATTTAGAGTTTTGTCACATATTTCATTACCGTGTATTTGCCAAGATATTAGTTGTTATTCGGGTGTTGTCACCTGTCACTCAGTGAAAACGCTAGGCTGGCATTATACAACATCATTGATCTTACCTAGAGTGAAGGAGGTGACATAGCTTATGGCTTCTTCAATCATTTTCTGAATGTAAAAACTTTACCAGGTTGCTTTAGATGTCTAGGATATTAGGCTATAGCTGACAACTCTTTTTTTTTGAAAGCTAGGATATTAATTCTTAACAAGACATTAACAGCAAAAGAAGGAAGAATTTTCCTGTTATAATAGCATACCCAGGATTTTCCAGACATGAAAAAGTAAGAATACATTAAAAGAGGAAGGAATATTCTAAAACTAAGATGCCTTCTTACAGGATGTATTAGTACTAACCCATTTTTCTTAATAAAGGGTGCAGAACAACATAGTCTTGAGGAATAACAAGAAAACTTTTTATTTAAATAAGAATTAGCTCAAATTCTGCTTTTATGCACAAAATGAACCTTTTTATGTTTTGGATCTATCAAGAATGTACTCTAATCAATATAATATTTGTATAACTTTACTGAGTTCTCCCAGTTTGGTTTAGGGAATCAGTGTTTTGGAGATCCAAACTGTTTTCTGTGTCTAGACATGGTTAGATGAGTTTCAAAACCTTGCACTACATATTTTTTAAAAACAAAATTGCTTTATCTTAACCTCAAAAGCTGTCACACTTGGAAATTTATATTTTTATAGTACATATGCAATTGTTTTATAACTATCAAGTCAAGAAAACCTTTTGTCAAAATAATTTTGAAAACAACTCAGTTGAAATAAGAGTAGTATAAAAGTTCAATTTTCAAATATTAGTTAGATATTGTTGAAGACAGTTGATTTGATGACCTTCACCACTGTTGCTATGATTTTTAATGTGTTCATTTGATACCTTAAATGCAAAAACATTTTCTAAGTTTTGTTTTATAAGAAAATGATAAAGCAGCTTTTGATGTAAAAATACTCATTAAATGAAGAAACAGTATACAATAACACAAAAAAAATCAAGATCATAAGTTTATTGAAGAGCAATGAGATATGAAAGAGACACTGCAAAATTTAAAGGTAATAGGAAGGCAACCATACATTTGTATGTAATACATTAACTTTATTTATATGTATATTTACATGTCTATATGTAGATTATATGTTTATTACATATATTTATTAACATATATGTATCTAGATAGACATATGTATATAGACGAACACACATACATATGTACATAAATTTATATTGCATGCTGGTTTTCCATTTGTGGTTTCTTACTTCAAAAGTAAAAGGAATCAAAATAATCCATCATATTAATAACATGAAAGAAATGTCAATTTAAAGAGGAAAAAAAGGAAAACCTGAGGAGCTACAGGTCAGTCAGTCTCACCTCTGTGGTCAGCAAGATCATGGAGTGGATCCTCCTGGAAACTCTGCTAGGGTACACAGAAAATAAGGACGTGATTAGTGACAGTCAACATGCCTTCACCAAGGGCAAATTGTGCCTAACAACTTTGGTGACCTTCTACAAAGGGTTTACAGCTTTGGTAGATAAGGGCAGAGCAACAGACATCATCTACCTTGACTTATGCAAAGTGACACTGTCCTGCAAAACATTCTTGTCTCTAAATTGGAGAGACATGGATTTGCCAGATGGACCACTCAGTGGATAAGGAATTGGCTGGATGGTCATGCTCAAAGGTTTGTGGTTAATGGCTTAATGTCTGAGAGGAGACCAGTGACAAGTGGTGTTACTCAGGGGTCAGTATTGGGACTGGTGCTGTTCAACATCTTTTGTTGGCAACATGGACAGTGGGATTGAGTGCACTCTCAGCAAGTTTGCCAACGACGTCAAGCTGTGCGGTGCGGTCAACACACTGGAGGGAAGGGATGCCATGCAGAGGGACCTTCACAGGTTTGAGACGTGGGCTCGTGTGAACCTCATGAAGTTCAGCAAGGCCAAGTGCAAAGTCCTGCACATGGGTTAGGGCAATCCCAAGCACAAATACAGGCTAGGCAATAAGTCAGTTGAGAGCAGCCCTGTGCAAAGTACTTGTGGGTATTAGTAAATGAAAAATGGAATATGAGCCGGCAATGTGTGGTCACAGCCCAAAAAACCAATGGTATCCTGGGCTGTATCAAAAGAAGCATGACCAGCAGGGAGGTGATTCACCAAGGGAGGTGATTCTCCCCCTATGCTCTGGTGAGACACCACTTGCAGTACTGCGTTCAGCCCTGGGGCCCCCAGCATAAGAAGGACATGGGCCTATTAGAGTGGGTCCAGAGGAGGGCCACATAGATGATGAGAGGGCTGGAACACCTCTCCTATGAAGACAAGCTGAGACAGTTGGGGTTGTTCAGCCTGGAAAAGAGAAGGTTCCAGGCAGACCTTATAGCAGCCTTCCAGTACCTAAAGGGCCCTACAGGAAAGCTGGAGAGGGAGTCTTTATCAGGGAGTGTAGTGATAGGACAATGGGTAATGTTTTTAAACTGAAAGAGGGTAGTTTTGGATTAGATGTAAGGAAGAAATTCTTTAACGTGAGGATGGTGAGGCACTGGCACAGGTTGCCCAGAGAGGCTGTGGATGCCCCACCCCTGGCAGTGTTCAAGGTCAGGTTGGATAGGGCTTTGAGCAGCCTGGTCTAGTGGAAGGTGTCCCTGTCCGTCGCAGGGGTATTGGAACTAGATGGTTTTTAAGATCCCTTTCAACCCAAACTATTCTATGATTCTACAATTCTTTTAAGGGACAAGAGCTGTTTTGTTTTTTTCATAAACTATGGTGTTCTGTAAATAGGAAAATATTGACATAAAATAGACTTATATCAATGAAAATGATGAAATAATTTATCTCCTAACAGTACCTAAGGGACATTTTAACAGCAGCTTCTAACAGGACTTCCAAAGCTAGCAATTTCTGTAACCTACCTAAAAGGATTCTGAAAATGCTGACTGAGGAGCACACTGACTCACTAACACTGATTTTCAGTTAGTGTTATAACACTGGGGAAATCCTAAAATGACAAGAAAGCTAATGTTAGAGTAACACGCTAAAAAAGAAATAGTGTAACCTATGTCTGTCAATGAGGTATCAGCCCTGGGCAAACTAATACACTACATTTTATATTATTTAACAGTAAAGAAATAAAGCCATGTAATTTATTCCACTGAATATTGGCAACTAATTTGCTATCTTTCTTTGATAAGGCTACAAATGTGCTGTATGAAATGTCCTGTATTTTGGATTCTATAAGGAATCTCACTCCTTGCCAGGCAAATATGGTCACTATGATCTTACTACTATATATGTTAAATAGATTAAGAACTAGCCAACCCATAGATCTTGGCTTGATGCTATTTGGCACTGATAATCAGAAGGGAATGGAGGAGGGGTGGGATTTCACAGGGCTTGGTACTAGTGTGGCTGTCTCAGAAAGTTCTGCTTGTTTGCTAATTCTAAAGAGTTCTGATATGCTGGAGTGTTGGTCTACATATTCAAGGACTCAAAGTGGCACCACACATTAACACATCCATAGTGCTCTAATTTTATCAAAGAAGAAAATTACAGAAAGAACTGACCAAAACTTTTTTTTTTTTTCCTAGAGGAATACTCTCATTCAGACAGTAAATGATTCTTGAAAGTCCTATTTAGGAGGTTATAATATCATATTGCTAAATCATGGAATGCATGGCATCAATAACAACTACTGCTATTATACATAAAATGCAATTGGGTGTAAAAATGTTAATTTAGAAAAGACAAAAGATTTAAATGTCTATAGTGATAACTGTAGGAGATAATTTTCATACAGCACAATTTCACATTTGCTGCGCATTCAGTTACAAAGGACAAATGCAGAAAAGAGAAGGAAAATAAATTTCTAACATAACTAGGAAAGGGAGAGAGAATATTTGAGGACATGTTATGAAAGATGAGAGCCAGAATTTGTGGACCAGATTGACAAAGAATTCCAGCTTCTTTAGTGAAGAAGAGTGGGCAGTTAAACCAACATTATGTGTTGAGTTGTGCCTACAGTGCAGAACAGCCACAGGAGATGTAGCAGCTGCATGACTGGATTTGTCCCTGTAGAACTGTGAGGTTTTTATTCTTTATTACAGGAGTTATCAGAGATAAGTACTGACAAAGGCTACCTCAGCGTATGCCTACTTATTACTGATATTTACCTTCCAAATGACCTTATGTAATTGCCTTCTATCCGTATATATCCTACAAAAATTACAAAGTTTCATGGTTCTTCACTGAGTCTTATTTACACGTCAGAATGCCAAGTTAGTTGCATATCTCTTTCAATAGTGCACAGAAGGATCTTGCCATTGTTAACTAAAGACTGAATTTAAGGCAATGTAAACAACTGTACAAAGTGTAAAAAATTAAAACTATTTAAAATGCATCTGCTTGAAGGAAACGATCAGTAATGAAGACCTAGATTATTTTAGAAGGCACATTTCAAGATACACAATTATTACAGTATTGTACTCTCTTCCAAAAGACTTATGCAAGGTAAGTTACATGCTTTATATTAACTCTTTAACTACATTTAAACTCCTTCCTTTTCATCTTCACTATAATGCCCAGAATGATTGATTTCTAAGGCACAAGGCATATATTTTTCAGTATGTGATTGATAAAATATCCAGAGAATGATCTGGTTTTCCTTCAATGAAGCAGCTATGTGCCAGGATTTGCTCTCCAAATCATGAGGTAGTTTAGAGTTTACTAGCAATGAGGAGTGTATTTCATATGATATATGTATTTCATTCAGCTGCAGCCATTGGGCAAAGGAAAAAGCAATAAAAATTCTTTATTAAAATTGTATTTCAAGTTCATCTGTAAATTCTAGCTACTCAAATAGTGAAAGCAACTTTATGTAAATAAACCATCAATTGTCTTCTCTGATGTTTTTATACTAACCAGAAAATAAAGTTAAAAATATGCAAAGAAGCCAGTAACTCCAGAGTCAAAATATTATCAAACCAGGCATAAATGTCCAACATATTCCAGTTTATCCAAAATCTAATAAGGAAAAAGCATCATAAATACCTTAGAACTTAAACCATATATCCTTATCCACATTATCCAAAGTTACAGGGGTTTCCAAAAGAACTCAAGCCTTCTCTCCTTATGGAAACAGACCTCTGAAACTGAAACCTCTTTTTGTAGGGCAGTCTTTGCTCAGCAACAGTCCTAGTTTCTTTCTCCTCTTACACTTCCAGAATATGCATGTATATTATTTTTCTCCTCTGACTTTTGAGAAAAAAGGTTAGAGATACACATATCACTGAGTAGGTGAAATAGAAGTTTTCTCAAATACAGTCAATATCTCATCTGAAGTAAAAATGCTTCAGTGGAATAGTATTCATCTACACCAGGCAAAGGACCAACTCAGAGCACTGGAGGAGGCACAAGGGGTGAGACTGGGATGCAAAAATAAATTTCCATTGCCACAGGTTCTTCTGACTAGCCTCCAGCTATGGCTCCAAAGGGGTGTAACTCATTTACACCCTGCTGTATCAGCCGTCACTGTGCAACAGTTTCAGATGTCATCAGGTTTATGAAAAGCATACCATATGCTAGATAAAAGGCAGATATATATATTACATTAGAAACGTGATGGTTTTTTGTATTCCAGAACATCTTGACCTGATTCTGAATGTAATTTGATAAGCTGGCTGGGGCTGTATCATCTGTAAGCTTTTCATTCTATGTTATTCTAAGACAGATGCTGGGAAAGAAAGATGACGTAGAAGGTACTAACAGGTCACAAATATCTCATAGCATTACTGTCTTTCTATATACACTGCTAAGCTGTAAAATGTGAAACATTGTTGTGGACAGAAGAATATAATTAATACTAAAATGCTAGATATAATATTCTCTTGAAGTGAAAAGCTGTTCAAGCTTTCATTGTGGTCATTGGTGTCTTTTAAGATTTTATAGTACTTTCTCATTTTATTGTGCTTTTCTCAAAAGCTATTAATGGTTAAATGTCTATTATATATATATATGATATGACCAAACAATGGAAATTGAGTTTTATACTTTTAATGAGGTTTGAAAATACAATCCAATCAGCAAATGTGTAGACAATAGCTGCTGCTATATCACAAAAAAAAAAAAAAAAAGAAAAAAATACCCCTCATTGAGAACCTTAACTCCTTCACTACTTCCCTTTATTAATTTGTACTTTAAGGAGAAGTAGTCCACGGACAGCAAGATGTACTGAAGGAACAACTGTGTTTTGGCTAGCTGTAATCTCTGTCATTTAATAGGTCTGCTCTGTAATGAAAAACCAGCATTCTCCTTCATGCCAGCTTTTTAATGGAATGATGTGTCAGGAATGTGGAGCAACATAAGAGATTTTTTGCTCCACTCTGACCTTTTATAGTAGCAGTGATGTGGTTAAACCAAATTGAAAGCTTGCAGTCCTAATAGTGTAGCTTCAGAGCCGAAATTCTTGCCAAAGAGTATCTAATTATCTGCTGAATGTATTTCAGTATAAAAACATGTGTTAAAACCTTACAATTTATGGATTTCTCAGCATAGAAAGAGTAAAGCTGATAGAGAGAACAACTGTAAATCTTCAAATTATATTCCTTGAAAGTGTGATACAGGGAAATTAATGCATGTAAGTGCATAACCAAATAAAGCACTTTGTTTCTATGTTAGAAAAATATTTCATGTTCAGTTGAAAACAACAGAATCAAGGAACAACCTTTTTTCTAAAAATCATGTGATTTGGAAACACTAAACAAAAATAAAGATTCAAAACACACTAAGATTTCCACTGTTGGTTTACTGGCTTGATTTTTCCCCTGAAATTGATGCTTTGATTACATCACTAAATATTTAATATATTCTGATTTAAAAAAATCCACTTTTATTATTCTATTATGAAATAAAAATGAATATATAAGTAAAATATAAGGCAGGAATGACTCTCTGGGAAAAAAACTAAGCAAATTACCATTTACCTCTGATACCAGCCTTCTGTTTCAGAGTGACTTGTCTACTATTTCCATAATTAGTTTTGTCTACTTTGCCAAAACTAGCCCCAGTGCCCCATAGTATTCTATGACAGGCAATATTTTGCATTATTGCAAGAAATAACATTTAAAAAGAAAAGATTTATTCTGCTGGTGTATTGTATTATTCTTGGCTGAAATGTTGCCATTAAAATTATGGAAAAATAACAGCAGGAACAATTAGCAAAAATTTAATCCGAGAACATGTCCTGAACTCAAACAATAGCACTATCTGCTGTCACTTGCCATGTTTGAAATGCTATGTTGAATGTGACATCATATATTTCTCCCCTCCTTTCCCCCATTAACTGTCAAATCAGAAAGGAAATTGGAACAAATAGAAACAAGTAAGTGCTGTGAAGCATTAGAATTATTTATTTGCTCTCTGGTGCTGCCTACATGTCTCATGTAGTTCAGCCATACCAAGGTCCACAGCCTCTGTCTATAGTAGTTTATGATCTATTCACCTAGAACCTGCAGACACAAAAAAGAATTACTTATTTAAATGTTTCTAGGAAACAAAAAAAAAAATCTCATGTTTGCTATGTTACGTAGATTTCCAAGTTCAGGTTCTCTCTCAAGATGTATTGAGATGACAAATAGATACCATCTGCAGAAGACCCCAAATAACTTTTTTTCACAAGAGAATTCTAACCTACATGCAAGAAGACAGTGCAAGGGGTTTTGTTCTGAATTGGTCTTTCCTTCTAAACAGATTTCTCTGTTCCACGTCACTAAAAATAATTAAGTAGTTATAGTTACCAGAGATAAAGAGTAAGACAAACATTAAGACACCTGTTCAGATGGATAAACATATAATATAGGTTTTACCTCAACTAACTCTAGAGAACCAAAAGATAATTATCAGGGCTGCAATACTCACTTTTGGTTAAACTATCAATACAGGCACTATCTGAAGACAGTTACCTTAAATGTCTCTCTTAAAACGGGATGTCACAATCTCTGAAGGGTCTGTTCCTTTCCACTGTTATGAAGAGTGTTTTGTTAACTACAGTTCAGACATTAGCTTCAGATAACTGAGCTAACTGGAATTAAACCTACCTAAAGATATGTATCTCGGATGTAAGCTGTCTTTATTAACAGAAAATCAAAGAGTATCATTCTAAGGATTTTCCAATCCTTAATATGTCTTTCAGGTGGAAACTCCATCACATAGCAGGAGATGTGGTTTGAGACACTCCCCAGACAAGACTAATATCCTTATCAGTGTAAAAATCTCACCTTTGACTAAATGATGAATGCCTCCCTCTCAACCAATTTTTGTAACACATCTCACATCTGTTCCTCTCTCTCTTTTCTTTTCCTTACAGATATGCCTGGAATCTTTTGTGCAAATAAACACCAAGGCCCTTGATTTTTTTTTTTTTCCTGATTTTCTTGAAGAGAACAGTAAATATGTGATGGGGTAGGGGTCTTCCACCCATTTCCTGTTCATCTGCTGTACAGAACACTTGATTGTTTGCATATGGTGTGATGAAAGAGTACTGCTCTAAGTCCAGAGATGTGGGTTTCCTTTCCTCTTTCCATTTTTTTTCTCCTTTAGCTTTTATAGATAGAACACAAAGGTGAAAGGGTGGGATCGCATGCAATCTAGATAATGTCTCAATGTTAGAGACTGTGATATGAGCACATGGGCTGCAACTCATACTTACATTGTTCTTAGTGCAGCATAGAATACTAATGGCTTTAAAGACAAACCTGTGTCCATCCCTTTGAATTTTAATTTTTTTTTCTTAAGCCAGTTCCCTGCAGTTCACCAAGTTAAATAAAAGTCTCCATGCTGTGGGAAATTATGTCATGCTTCCATGCTTTTCTGGGTCTCTGTGGCTGGGTTTTGGTGGCAGGGAGGGGGCTGCGGGGCTGGCTCCTGTGAGAAGCTGCTGGAAACTTCCCTGGCTCCAAGCTGGACCCGCCTCTGGCCCAGGCCGAACCCTGCAGTGATGGCGCCAGTGCCTCTGGGAGAGCAGAGTGAAGAGGGGAAACCTGCGGGGAGTGGGGG
>JANZLQ010000008.1:26080813-26100173 GCA_026212715.1 Elanus axillaris
CCCTCCTTCCTTCCTTCCCTATTTATCCCTATTTGGGACTCTATTTTCTCTTAAAGTTTTTGCAAACAGATAATCTTCAGCTATTTTCTTGTTCCTGTATAATTTGTCCTAAGACTTTTACAATCCAATCTCAATGATTTCTGGGAAAACAAAACAAAATAAATGTAATTTTCCTCTCTTATGTATAAAAAAGGCCTAGATGAGATATAAAGCAGGGCGTGAAAGGAGGCGGTGAGAAATCCATCCTGGTTTAAGATCCTTAGAATAGCACTATGCAAATCTTATTAGTCTCAGATCAACTATACTAAAAGGTTTTGTTTGGGTGATGTATAAAAGATTTAGAAGATAGGCACAAATGAAATGAGTCACAACAGATTTTGGACAAAGTGTACCCACAAAGCCAGGTGATCATCTTGATGACTCCTGAACAACTACCAAATATACACAATGAATGGGAGACAGACAATTTATCTACCATGAATGGATACTGATTTTTATCTATCTTAATCTAAACAACTATCTAATTTACACTACTGTTACTATGGGTACAGTGGATAAGTAAGATGGAGCACAGAAAGAATGAGCTGCCAAGTCATCTTGAAAAACCCCACCTCTGAAGACAATTTTGTGCCTTGTTAACATGTGTACAATAGTATCACCCCAAAAGACTATGGGTATGTACAGGTGGGGTATATCTAGCTTCCATTAGGTAGTGTAGCAATAGGCACACTTTATTTGGCTAAACACTACACACTTAGTAACTGCAGTGAACACACAACAGTAAATGCATATAGAGTTAGTCCATCCTTTTGATTAAAAGATCAGAAGACACTATCTGATTAGCGTATGCAACAATTTCTTTTTCTAAGCTCAATTAAAATTGGAGTTGTATACTTCTTTTTCTTTAGGTGGCCTAAAGGGTGATACTGTTGTAAGCAAGAGCTAGGAATCTTAACTACAGGACTAACCTATTTGACCTCACTTTAAACAAGAACATAACACTGTTCATGAAATTGCAACATGGGATACTTTCCCACATAAAGCAGTTCTATCTATCAGTTTACCCATTCAATTTGAAAACAACACAACAGCAGATCATGACATATAATGTATGTAGGAAATAAGCCAAGTTATGATTTTGTTAATTTAAGACCATCAGTGGAGCAAGTTTACCCACAGAAATCAACCTAAAGATTGTTAATGGATATAAATATAAATAGTATTAATGTGAAGCTATTCTCCA
Organism: Elanus axillaris; assembly: GCA_026212715.1. Lineage (NCBI taxonomy): Eukaryota > Metazoa > Chordata > Aves > Accipitriformes > Accipitridae > Elanus > Elanus axillaris. The sequence continues at coordinate 26,082,057 of JANZLQ010000008.1, forward strand.
AGTGTTAAATGGTTGTTATGGTGGTAACATATTAAACTAAAAATTACTATGAAAGTTACTCAATATTAATTCTAAATCTTCAAAACTATCAAGAGTTAGGAAATGAAGATTTTAAAAAAAATTATTCAAAGCACCTGCATGTGTTTCATGTGCAAAATTAATTGCCATATTAAATTAGCAGAATGACATTAACATTAAGGGACCATTAGCATCATTCATAATTATTCATTATCTTTAAGTTGAATCATATGTCATTTCCTTGACATAATGTTTCTATTAATAAAAAGGTTAGCTTTTCAAAACTCTAATTATGGGTATAGAGCATATGGAAGAATAATATGCATATTAAGGAAACCTAAAGGTAAATATTCTCAAGCAATTTTTCTATAAAGAATTGAATATTTTGTCTAGAGACTTAATCCAGTTAGGATGAAACCTGAGAGAGAGACAGTAATTTAGAATACCATATAGTGATGGAAAATGAAGAAAAAGGAAAAGCAGTGGCATCAAGGCAACCAGACACTCTTTATAATAATCCAGATGTGACATTTTTCATTATATTCTTTAAATTAGGGTGTGGTAAATTACCTTAAAGTGCTATTAGTTGTGTAGCTTAGTTTCAAGAGCTCAATCTTTGATTTTTTCATTGATTTAAATATTTCTGTTGTTCATATGAAGATATTTGCTTCCTTTTGAGACCTTACACATAGACTGTGCAACCAGTCTGAGGTGTAGTTTGATTCTGGATTATTGGTTTATACACACATACAAATATAATTTAACATTTATTCTGGTACAGATTTCTGCTAATATAAACTAGAAGTTGTAGAATCATGAGTTTAATCTTTATTCAAGTGCTCTGTGACAGATGGATTGGCTGCATGGTCCCAGTTCTCTCCTGATATACCCCTAAGTGGCAATTAGTCTATGTCTTACATAGCCTCAGCTGTTCTGCACTGGCAATGATAAACAGTAATAAAAGCTCTACTGGCTTCAGTGGAGCCACACCAGCTGAAACTGTGATGCTGTGTTCCTAAACAATTAATATAGTGACAGCTACCGATAAAAGCAAAGCCATACATTTCAAAATTGTCTTAAGGGTTTTAGGGAAAAAATAAAATGAAATAAGAAAAAAAAGTAGGCACCTTTAAACAACATCACCAATTTCTTCATGTTTATACATGCGCAAATAGGTTTAATGTGTTTGGAAGACTGAGGTGAAGTATTTTCTCCTCCTCCCAGCCTACTCACATATACATAAACATCTTTAGACACTTAATGCCTAAGTCCCATCAACCTCCTCAAGACAGCTCTGACTGTGTCAGAACAAGAATTCTTTTACTTTAATTCTACTCTCTTCTCATGTTTCTCTGACAGAGTTAGGCACTATTCTTTGATTATGAGGCACCAATAGTAATGCCTTGGTATTTACAGGAGTGCACAAAACTTAAGAAAGTTGCCAAAACCAATGGATGAACTGCCTCTTTCCCAAAATACACAAGTATATCCATAGAGTTCAGCTTTGCACTGAGGGTTGCTTGAAAATCATGTCTTTTCTTGTAAGTCTGCTATTTGTTAATAAAATGGACCCCAGAACCACATCTATTATTCAGTTTTTTAATTAAAAAATAAATTAATGGACATCAGTTATTTGGCATATCTCTTCAGCTTTTCTCAGTAAAGTCACAAATACTGCAATATAAGGGTGGTAGTTGCCACAATTAATTTCTTTTGATTCGACAACATTCAACAAATACGTTGTGCTATGCCTGGGTCACCTTTGACGACCTTGTTAAATAAAAAGAAAAAAAAATCATTATTTTTATTTAGGAAAAGATTGGGTATTGCATCACCTAAGATGATGCACCCAAAAAAGAATCATAAACTAACAAGCTGCAGTCAGCTCTTGATAGTGGTGGAAAGATACTAATAGTGGAAAGATACTAATAGTTCGTCATATCATAGTTTAGCTTCTCAGCCTCCTCTTTCTCCATGTCCTCACCCATTTTTTTCTTAGCAGCTACTGGAAATTAAGATATTTATCTAATCTCCTCTTTCACAGACATTCTGCAGCAAGCCCACTGTCTGTCATCTCCCCACTTTAACACTAAAGGTGGACACTTTTTTTGCTGCTCATGTAGCCTCATATGTTCTATGTGTCTGGGTAAAGGAAACTTGTTATTCCATAATGATCTCTGTCCTGAAATAGCTGGTGTGTTCCTGGTACCCAGAACTGTGCCTCTGAGACAGTTCAGCATCTCTCTACTAGAAATCTGCTCAGTCTTACTTGGAGTCTCCTCTTTTGGCAGGACAAAATTACCACTATTAATTTGGAACAGCAAGCAACACCCATTCAACAAAATCAGTATGTGTGCCCCATCACATACAAAGTCCTATTTCCAGCTAATCCCAAGGGCAGGGACAACATGGCTTGGTTCTTTCTTTTTCTTTTTCTCTGTAACTGAAACTTCTGTCCTTAAATTAATTCCTTTTCAAGTTATACTGTGCACCAGAAGTTAAAAACAGCAAAATGTTAACCTAAGTAAGAACTAAAACCCATAAAAATGAATCTTGGATGTTTTTCTTCAGATACCTGGAGTTTTTCAGATGAAATTGCACCCCTACTCCAACACATAAATTTTGAACTATCTTGCAATATTTGGATCAATGCTTTAAAAAGCTTTCTTTTTTCTTCCTTACTTGTACAATTCCCCCCCTTTATTGTGATTGACTCTTCTCTGAAGTACCTCTAGGCATTAAGTAAGCCAAGTGGAGTTGGTGAATTGGAATGGAGTCATTGACTGGAGTCAATTGCCTGCACACAATTATCGTCTAAATTACTTTGTAAAATTATTTTACGTGTTTCCTGCTTAAAAGCACAGCTACTTCTTTGTTCTTGACCTTTCTACTATTAGTTTAAACATCTTTTCAGATGACTGACAGTAGGTTTTTTTAGCTACTGATTTTGTTCACAATCAATTTGGCCATTTCATACTTCTGTTTTCTTACTCTCTTGGATTCTGACCAAACAAGATTTCTAAAGACCTCCCAACTCATTAACCCTACACCCTTTCTTAGGGAGAAACCACCTCACGTAATCCAACTCCCAAATCTTTAAAAAGAAATGGAATCAAAGTGGTTTCTTTTGCATAATAATAGCAGTAATAATAACAGTAGCAATAATTATTTATTCTAGGGTGTCACTGATGAGATGACTGTACAACATATTCTGATTTTCATGCTAACTATATCAATTGGCAGGCCATTCCATTTCATTCTTATTCTAATATTGTCCTATAGAAAAGATGATATTTTCCTCATTTTTTTCTCCATATACTTAGACAGCTGTGTTTCCCTATCAATTTTTTCTAGACCAAAACTCAAGTTTTCTATCTTTTCCAGATATGATATACTGTTCATTCCTCCAATAATTTAGTAGTCTTTCTTTATAGATGATCACTTTTGAATTGCTTCTTCCTTGCTAGAAACATGCACAGTATTATGGCCTGGGTCTTATCACTGCTTTTTAGTGGATTTATTTCTCTCTTTTTTGGGGGCGGGGGAATATATTGACAAGGGAGTCATAACAAGTATTTATGGACACCTAACTTTTTTTCCACCAGTAGAATAGCTTTTGTGGTATTTCTCCAAAATAATCTTTGACTTCTTTAGTTTTACCAATATCTTTGCTCTGTTTCTATAAACTTTTGGTGATTTTATTAATAGAGTGATACTTCTCACTATTTTTCTTTTATTTCTGTCTCTCTGACAAGATGATGCATTTGAAACGTGTTCCAGTCCTGACTGTTGTTCTTCTAGGTTTCTGCTGGCATTCCACTGTCCCTTTACAGAGTATTAGTAGTGCAAGTTCTTCCTTTCCATTTTCTGAATTTCTTAGATTAGCACAAAGCTGATAATTTCTTGCTGGCCACCTTCTCTATCTTATTATCACTCCTGAGGATCTCAGCAATGGTGGTGTTTGCTTTCTTCCTGGTGAACATTCTATAAAATCATAAAATTATACAATCAATTAGGTTGGAAAAGACCTTTAAGATCATTGAGTCCAACTGTTAACCTAACACTGCCAAGTCCACCACTAAACCATGTCCCTAAGCACGATGTCTGCACATCTTTTGAATACCTCCAGGGATGGTGAGACAACCACTTCCCTGGGTAGCCTGTTCCAACGCTTCATAACCCTTTCCGTGAAGAAATTTTTCCTAATATCCAACCTAACCTCCCCCCCTGCCACAACTTGAGGCCATTTCCTCTTGTCCTATCTCCAGCCACCAGACAGAAGAGACCAGCACCCACGTCACTATAACCTCCTTTCAGGTAGTTGTAGAGAGTGATAAGGTCTCCCCTCAGCCTCCTTTTCTCCAGGCTAAACAACCCCAGTTCCCTCAGCTGCTCCTCACAAGTCTTGTGCTCCAGGCCCTTCACCCACTTGGTTGCCCTTCTCTGGACACGCTCCAGCACCTCAATGCCTTTCCTGTAGTGAGGGGCCCAAAACTGAACACAGTACTCTAGGTGGAGCCTCACCAATGCTGAGTACAGGGGAACAATCACTTCCCTGCTCCTGTTGGCCACACCATTTCTGATACAAGCCAGGATATTGTTGGCCTTCTTGGCCACCTGGGCACACTGTTGGTTCATATTGAGCCTACTATCGAGCATCACCCCAGGTCCTTTTCCACCTTTTCCATTTTCTGTTACTGATAATCTCTATCTGCTACTCTTCCCTTATGCAACAGCTTTTCTCTTGTCATGAGTATTAGTACCAGGATTGGAAGTTGCCTTCACCACTTTCTCATCTCCAGTTCTTCTCCCATTTTCTAATCTCCATTATCCTGTCTTAATCTCCAAGGACTGAAGACAGTCCAGTGGTCCTTTCCAAGCTCTATTTTTCTATGATTTTATCATCAAAACCTCAGTCCTCTTCAGCATCTTTTCAATCTTGACAGACTTCTAATTAATTATTGAAAGAATTTTTCAGTGTAATGTTTTCCAGCTGAAAAGTTGATTTATGATATCTCAGGTCTTTCCAGCAGTCCTTAGTGAATGCAGCACACTTTTTCAGTCTCCAGATTTACTGCACTTACAGGACTGTTCATTTTTCTTAATAAACAGACAGCAGCCATGAACTTCTGACTGGTACCTGTGAATTTCAGCCTTCCTTTTTCCAGTTTGGGTGAGCTGTCCTGGCTGTATTCCCTCCCAGCTTCTTGTGCCCCTCCAGCCTTCTTGCTGGCTGGGCATGAGAAGCCAAAAAATCCTTGACTTAGTATAAACATTACTTAGCAACAACTGAAAACATCAGTGTGTTATCAACATTCTTATACTGAACCCAAAACACAGCACAATACCAGCTACTAGGAAGACAATTAACTCTATTCCAGCCAAAACCAGCACAGGTGTTGATAACCCACCACTGTTTTGTCTACTACTGAACAGTGCTCACACAGCATCAAGGTTGTCTCCAACATTCACCCCCTCACCAGAAGGCTGGGGTTGAGCAAGATCCTGGGAAGGGACATAACCAGAACAGCTGACCCAAACTAACCAGAGGGGTATTCCATAGCATATGACATCTGCTCAACAATAAAAGCTAAGCAAAAGGAGGACGGAGTGTGGCCTTCATTATTAGGACATTTGTCTTCTGGAAAAACTGCTACACATGCTGAAGACCTCCTTCCCACGAAGCTGCTGGACAGCACCTGTTGATGGAAAGTAGAGAATAAATCTTTTGTTTTTCTTTGCTTCTACCTGTGGCCTTTGCTTTTGCTTTATCAAACTGCCTATGTCTTGACCCACAATGTTTTTTTTTTCATTTTATTTTCTCCCTGCCCTGTCCTGCTGAGGAGGGGAGTAATAGAGCGGCTTGGTGAGTGCCTGGTGTCCAGCCAAAGTCAACCACCACAGTTGTGCAGGAGTGTTTGCTCCTCAGGGCTTGATCCAAAGTAAGACATTTGGTTGATTCGAGGCATGTGCTGCTGGTGCTATCTTCCAAGAAACTGGTCCAACAGCTTTTGCATGAGCCATTAATGGAATGGGCCTGTTACCTGTTATGCTATCTTTCTTCTTTCTTCTCAGACTCTAGTACCTGAATATATCACTTTCATCTTCCTGTTACCTCAAGAGTTGGCTGCTCTATTCTTATTAATAATCTCCCTTCATCTTTTTCTTCTCCCACATCTTTTCCTTTGAACTAACATGAGTAAAAATAACCTTATGAAGTCTCTATGTAAGAAACTCTCAAATCAGTGAGAATTCTGCAGGAATAAAGGATTACCTAATCATCCAAATGTTATTTGGCTGATGTTAAAAAGTCAGCAGGAGGAGCTCACAACATTAACTTTAATCATTTGTTTAATAATTCTTCAAAACTGTGCCTCATATAAAACCTGTTTGCACAAATCCCCTTGGTGCTTGGACACAGCATATATCTGAATATAACTGAACTTGTATTTAAAATTTAACAAATGTGATAGATGTCTCTTGGGGAGGAGCAGATGGACTTCTGGATGTAAAAGCTGTGAGTCCTTTTTGCCTGAACTAAATAACCTAGCTCAAAGGCTAGATTAGATTTAAAAAAATATTTGTAGTCCAGTCACTATGGAGGGACTGATAACCACACTAATGTGGGCTATGTGCATATTCACATAATGTTTTCTGTTATTATTTATCCTAGATTACTGCCTGGTCTGAGCAGGCTGCTCTGAGTATGGCTTCAAAAATCTGTTTAGTTTTTAATCCAGAAAGATCGTTCATTTCAACCTTCTTTCTAAACTGTTTGGAGGAGTCCGTACTTAACTTTTTACCTCAGACACAGCTCTAAACCAAATCCGCTGCCCCAAAAATGAGTTTTCTGGAGAAACATACTAAGGAGAGGAGTAAGAGATGGGAAGAGCCTATTAGGGCTTCTTCAACTCACTTGAGGAAAATGGCTAGAGCAGAAAATTGTACAATATAGATTTATAAAGTTCCTGTGTATAGCAGTGCATAGGCAGGATTTAAATTTAAAACTGATGAAAGGATACACTTTGTTGCACATGCATATTTAACCTAGAGAGCTCATTGCCACAAAAATATCACTGAGGTCTTAAAGATTAACAGAATTTTAAAAAGATTAAACATTTGTATGGATAATGAGAGCATTCACATTTGCATGGAATTAGATTTATTTCTTTTAAAAAAAGTTACAAACTAGCTTATTTCAGTTATATTCATAAACCAACAGCTAGCCATTGGGAATAGGAAGAAACTTCCCCTCTCAGGAAAGTTATTGCAGAATTGTTCATTTAACCTTCTTTGTGAGCATGTGGTTTTCGTCACTGACAGCAGCAAGATGCTGGACTACATGCAAATATTGCTTGATCAAGAATAGCAATTACCAGCCTCTTATTGACTTATGTTAATGACCGCAGAGCTACTATGGTGGAAAAAGAATGTCTTGCCATTCAAATTTGTTCATGAGGAGCTAAAGGTGGCACACAGACATAGAAATGTTTTATAAGGAATTCATGCTTCTTTTGCAGCAAGGAATGCTTCTGGATAGATGTTTCAGGGAGTATTTAATGAGTGAGTGGCATAGAAATAAAATTATTGGCATGAACAAGTTAATGACCAATTATGCACAAAAACAAAACTATAATACTTGCATTGGTACCTAATTTAAAGCTGTGATTGTAATCCAAGTAATGGAGCTCTGCTGGAAGTGTTCTTAGCACTCCCCTAACAAAAAAGTCATTACTGACTGGCCTGCTGCTTCATATAATTGCTCTGATAAGCCACTGCAAATATAATTGGCTTTAGCTGAAAAATATTTCATCATAAAGCAAGAACAACAGTGGTACTTTGATTTATGTATTTATAGCAGCTTAAGGAAGATCATGGACACATTTAGTTTTGAGTAATTTTTACTAAACCAGAAAGTGCAATGAAAAGATCTTAAAGGATCTTTAAGAAACAATGCACTTTTCCTTAAACTGTGTTCCTTTTGAACACTGAAATGACTTAAATAAGCACATTTGGTCTGTTAAAGCCAAAAAGGACTTCAGATTAATTTCTGTACTCCTTTGGCAACTTGTGCTATTATAGTACAGTCTGAGAACCTTGCTAGTCCTAAACAGATTCTGATGAATTGTGTATATTTCCTGTGCTTTCATGGATGGTCAGTATCATATTCTGTTCCCTTGCTTGTCTAGCTCAAACAAACAAGAATTTGCAGCAGTGATAGATAAATATCTTAAAAATATTGAATGTGAATATTCACTGGAAAACCATAAAAAAACAGAATTTTATTCCCTTGATTAAAACCCCCAATTCCCATTCTTCCAACGCTTGTTCTAATGAATAAGTTTATCAGTGGGAGTTTTCCTAAAAACATTCATTTTTAATTGAGTATTAAGCATATTCATGACAAGCACATTTTAAAAAGTGTGTACACTGGAAACCTAATTATAAAGAGCTGCGGTCATCCAGTCATGAAATAAACCATCAAATCATATAACATATGACTTGTGTGTCCAATCAAACCTAATCAAAGCCATTTAAAAAATCAGCACTGGCTATTACAGTTAGCAATTTAGCTAGACACTTTTGTGTATCCGTATTCCTCTATCGACGTATACAAACACAGATACTGCATATGCTCCTTGCCATGGAAAATTGCTTAGTCTAGTTTGTGTATTTGGATCTGAGAGCCTCAAAATTTCCACTAACTAAATAAATAAGTAAGAAATATAATGAATGAATGAATAAATAAATAAATGAAGAAATGAATTATTGGTGGTGGTGGGAATCTTGAAAAAATATGCTTTTCAGTAACTGGCACTCATTATATTTGCCTTCATTAACCAGGGTCTGGTTTCACTGCTCATAGGAACAAATTCACAGCATAAATTATAGCAAGTAAAATTGATAGATTACAATTTAGGAAAGAGACATATAACATAATGTCTTGTTTAGGCTGATTGACACCTTTATTGCAAATCTTCATGCATTTTGACAGGGAAATTACTACATTTTTATTAATTTTTTATATGTTTCTATTGTTTTATTTAATTAAAATACTTTTTAAAATCACTTTTTCCTAAGCATTCTTTAACATATTTAACAATATTTAACATATTTAACAATAAGCACTCTAATATTATTTTGAAGCAAAAATTCAGAAATCCTAGGAGTGTTTTTGTAGATTTTAGTTGTCAATGTCAGCTAAGGCTTTTGATAAAACTTTATAGAATTTTTTACTAGGAACTCATAAAATTTTTCATAATAACCTGAAAGGTACATCTGGCCTAGTAATTCAGCCCAGTCTTGCAGATCCATTGAAGCACACTGACCTTTGAGTATGAAAGAAGTTCCACTGACACTAATGGATTTTGGATCAAACCATAAAAAAAGCAACCACCCAAAGTAGCACCTCTCATCACTAGAGAACTGCATCTGTTCACTTCCTATATCATTAACACAAAGAGCCAACCATTCATAAAGGTTACAATGTCATTGTGAAGAAATTTAGGAGTTACTGATGCTGCCTTATAATCACTGTGTCTTTGGAAACATTAAATCATACACTGAGTTAAAAAGTAGTCTGATCTAGTGCTTCATTCCATGTATAATATGATAGTACTACTTGATATTTATGTTCTTTTTTGGACAGAGCAAGAGCAGAAGATAGGGAGTACATCTGATTATTTTAAGTTGAAAATACTGAAGCTGGTCTCTACTAATCAGTAAAGATACAGTGGAAGAAAACATGTCCTATTCCCATTGAAAGAATTTAGAAATTTTTGTGTTAGAACATCTGTGTTTGAAATCCCAACTTTCTCTTACTATGGATAAGATTTCCTTAGAAACAATAACATTTTCATAATGCAATCAATTGTTTTTCTACTGAACTGCTGTACTGAGTGGAGTAGAGTCAGCTTTCTTTACAACAGCCTACCTGATGCTGTGTCCTGGATTTGTGACTAAAACAGTGTTGAAAACACACTAGTGTTTTAATTGTTGTTGGATAGTGCTTACACAGTGTCAGGGTGTGTTGGATTCACCTTGGGTTGCCGCCAGGTGCCCACCAAGCCACTCTGTCACTCCCCCTCCACTGAAAACATAGAGGAGAAAAATATGACAAAAAGCTCATGGATTGAGATAAAGACAGAGAGATCGTTTACCAGCCACCTTCATGGACAAAACAGTCTTGGTTTAGGGAAATTGGTTTAATTTATTGCCAATCAAATCAGAGTAGGATAATAAGAAATAAAATCAAATCTTAAAACACCTTCCGCACACTCTTCCCTTCTTCCCAGGCTCAAATTCAGTCCTGATTTTCTCCACCTCCTCCCCTGCAGCAGAGGCGGATGGGGAATGGGGCTTGCTGTCAGTTCATTATGCATTGTCTCTGCTGCTCCTTCCTCCTCATGCTCTTCCCCTGCTCCAGCATAGGGTCCCACCCACAGGAGACAGTCCACAAACTTCTCCAATGTGGGTCCTTCCCATGAGCTGAAATTCTTCATGGACTGCTCCAGCATGGGTCCCTTCCATGGGCTGCAGTCCTTCAGGCACAGACTGCTCCACTGTGGGTCCCCCACAGGGTCACAAGCCCTGCCAGAACACCTGCTCCAGCGTGGGCTCCTCTCTCCATGGGGCCACAGGTCCTGCCAGGATCCTGCTCCAGCACAGGCTTCCCACGGGGTCACAGACTCCTTCAGGCACCCACTGGCTCCAGCGTGGGGTCCTCCCTGGGCTGCAGGTGGAGATCTGCTCCACTGTGGACCTCCATGGGCTGCAGGGGACAACCTGCCTCACCATGGTCTTCCCCACAGGCTTCAGGGGAATCTCTGCTCCAGCACCTGGAGCACCTCCTCCCCTCCTTCTGCACTGACCTGGGGGTCTGCAGGGCTGTTGCTCTCAAATATTCTCTCTCCTCTCTACTGGCTGTTGTTGTGCAGCAGTTTTTACCCCTTCTTAAGTATGTTTTCTCAGTGGTGCCACCACTGTTATTGATTGGCTCAGCTTTCACCAGTAGCAGGTCCACCTTGGAGCCATCTGGAAGTGGCTCCATTCAACATGGGGGCAGCTTCTAACATCTTTTCACAGAATCTACCCCTGCAGTCCCTCACTACCAAAACCTTGCCATGAAAACCCAAAACACAGGGCTTTTTCTCACTCTTCCAACACAGCAAGTAGGGTGGGGGTGGTCAAGAAACTGAGTGAGGACACAGCCAGGACATCTGACCCACACTGGTTCAAGGGATATACTGTACCATGTAATGTCATGTTCAGCAACAAAAACTGAGGTAGACAAAGGAGAAGGTAAGGGGTTTGGATTGCATGGTGGCTGTGAGTCAGACCCTGGCTGGGCATTGTTCTGCTTGTGGGAGGTGGTCAATGATTCCCTTTACATTATTATTTTTTTCTCTTTCTTTAACTTCTTAAACTATCTCTATCTTGACCTATGAGTTTTATCACTCTTGCTTTTATTCTTTCTCTCCTCCCATTGGGGGAAAAGGGCAGAGAATGAGTGAACACCCACGCATGTGCTTAGCTGCTGGCCAGGTTCAACCCACCCCAGCTACATACCTGATAAAGTCATAGTTATTGTATGAAGTCTTATTGCATAAAAATCTTGCAGCCAGTTCTCTAACGTAAATCTCAGTAGGCTGATACCTGTTGGGTTACATGATGGCATCTACTAGACATGCAGAGCTGGAAGAACACTGCCTGATAGAACCCAGAATGAAAAAGTAAAGATCTCATCAACCTGTGGTCTCAACTAGCAGAACCATCATGTTTTAGAAGTAGGTACTGCAGTTTTCTAAAGTGACATTCAACAAACGTGATGTGATAATCTCATTTTATTTTTCTGTCTATTTTGAATCAGAACCACAGAATTAATTTGTTCTTTAACCTACTCACCTGACACTGTAACCTATTTAGACATAAGATTGTCACTTAAGAGGTAGTGACACAGCTGGAGTTTTGATCACTGCTGTATGTTATCTATAAACAGCATCAGAAAGAAACTTCACCAAAAATCAGTATCACCAAAAAGAGCCTAACCTTTACTTTGTTGCTCGAGTTTTTAAAATAGATTGAACTACGTTGTCGTTTCTGTGTAATACTCCAAATATACAAATCCATCTAGAAATTTGCCTTCTCAGTTTCATGCTTCATTTAGTATACAATATGTTCACCCACACAAATCTGTGATTTTTCGAAATTGTTTCATGGACATCAATTCTTTCTCCTAACATTACTCACTGCCCACAGGAAACTACTACTGCCATTATGAAATGTTCTATGGAAGAAAACAGAGGAAAAAAATCTCTCTATGCAAAGTCTGTACAATGCAAATGCTTTTTCACTTAGTATTATTGTCCAGGTCCAGAGAAATTTAGGAACTCATTGACCTCAATTCTTTGTTACAGTGTTTCTCAGTCTCTAGAGTGTTGTTTGTTCTCTGCTTCACTAGAAATTCAAATAATTTAAGACTGTTCATGACCTAGCTTTTTGACGGTTTTACTGGGACAATGATGCATGAGAGAATTCCAGCAGAATGGAATGAAGAACAGGGACTGTAGGATGAGAATAGGTCACTGGAAGGTGGACACATTAGGAATTTGCAGATACCCCTCTAACAGTGCAGAAGACAATAATAAGAAGAAAGGGAACCTTGCTTTACATGGTTATGCTATTTTTGTTATCTTTCAAAGGGTGATTTTGGTTTTGCTTGCTAAATTTCAGGTCATTAATCAATTAGAAGTTTACTTATTAAGCATGTCTTTAACAGATCTGAGATCAATACAGGTTGTCTACATCACAGTACATGAAATAAATGCTCTTCTTTCAAGCTAAGGACTCCAGTTTTATTTTCTGTGAAGACAAATAATGTACTGATGATTATGTTTTACAAAACTAAAATAATTGTGTGAAGGTTCTTCATGGCTCTGTGTGTTGGGAACATAGTTACCAAGAGGCTGATTACAGCTTCTTCTATTTAAAACACTAAGTGTTCCTGCACTTGCATGAGTTTGAACAATTTAGATATTGCTCTAAATTATTACTGTTGGCTGTGAATCCCCAGGGGATGACACTCTAGCTGGGAATTGCCAAAACAAGTCTCACACCATCTCCAGCTTGCAAACAATGTGATCACATCACACAACAGGAAACTGTATGTATGCTATCCTAAAGAAAAAGAAAAGCTATTGGGGGGGTCCTCAGTTAACCTAATGTGCTAAACCAACCTCATTTTCCATAAAATTTCCATGGCTGAAAACAGCAGTAAATCTAGTCCCAAGAATTCAGTGACACTGAAGATTTTCATTATGATTGAAATATACTATCACTTATACCGTAAATGTCATTTGTGCACAGTGGTATGTGCACATAGTATGGCACAAATCTTAAAACACTGCAAATATATGTTTTCTCTTTAACTTTCATTCCAGCTGATAATAGCTGAAAACTTTCCAGCATTTTCAAAGAATCCAGAGCAACCTGGCACAAAAATCCTCCTTTAAGTATCCTCAACAAATAGGCTTCCCCACCCACCCCTGCCCTCTCCTCCTCTCTCCTCTCCATTCACAGATTTAAAATATCAGGCTCGGTGATACTGAGCAATTTTGTCTTTCTCTTTCTTTTCCTAGACTTTTAAGAAAATCAGTGTGCTCTTTTCCCTCAATGCAAATTGATATCACAAAGCTTTTTACTAATACTGAAAAAGTTCTGCATATTGCTCCAGAACTGGAATTTCCACAACAGTTGCCTGAAGCATTTCCAGTTTATTTATCTTTTCCCCTGCCTTGTATTCTTTCAGTACCTATGAATTCATGATTCCTCATTGTCCTCAGCCCCTGCAGAGCACAGAGTCTGTGGGATGTTTAACCTCTCATTTTTAAAGTCAGTTGAGGGAAAGAAATTTTTCTTCCCCATTATGCACCTCCACACTTCCAGAATTAAAGACTTCCATCATCAAAAAAAATCTGAGGCTCTGCCTCTTGCTATGGATAGATTGAAATCCAATACTTTTGGATGGGCTTTTGGCAGAGTGTTTAGCTTCCTGCTTCTGTTACTGTATTCCCCATTATAAAATACCATGAGACATCCCATATGAATAGCACTGTATAAATATTGCTGTTGTTCTTGAACCAGCATTAAGCTCCATGGGTGCCAAGCCACGGTAACACATGGAGCTTTCACAGTTCAGTACCCAGAGTCACAGTTTTGTAGGGGAGAGTTCTAAATGATACATAGTTACCAGCTCCATGAAAAATGACTGGTTGCCAAAAAAAGCCCTCATATTAAAGAAACACATATGGTCATGAAATATTTCTCAGTTATTAAATTTGTCTAGTGATGAAATAGTGATGATTTGATTTCATGAGCTTGAACCTTGTAAAAATCAGCTGCTCCTGTTTTTAAGAACATTCACTTCTTATAGTGTTGACAGTGCATTGTTCTTTATTTATACTATTTTTGCCAGTTCAGATAAAACAAAGATCATATTAGCCTAAGCAAAGAAGGATAAGCTTAAAGAATCAGCTGTATCTCTTTGCTTCTGCATTCTTTTTCAAAAAAAAAGTACTGTGCTACTGGCACAATCCCTTCTACTAAACAAGTTTTTGCATTCAGTTTTATGTTTCTCAGATCAGGCAACTCTTTTAATACATGAGTAGATTGATTAGTTACAATGCAACTGTAAGAACCTAAATCTCAGAGTTTGAAAACCTTCTACAAAACATAAACTTCTAAACGCCCCCCCCAAAAAAAACCCCAAAACCGACCAACCAAAAAAAACCCCAGTAAAATATTAGGCAGATATCCACTGGAAATGCATCTATCAAAAAAAGTTTATGTTGTCCCTCTGACTATGTGTGACTGCAATGTATGTGGACTACTCCCAAAATATTATAGTTCAATGGGCATTTCTTTCCTCTCCCAGTACGGTCTTCTTTACAATAACTTAAAGATCTGAAAAGATAGTGTATTAATGATTAGTTCTCCACCCTTAGGAAATTCTCCTGTGGTAGAGCTGAACATTGTGTAAGCATCTACTGTATTGGCATCTCTGGTGTGTAAGATACCCCATATAGAAGATTACTTCCATGGGACAAAATCATATGCAGCAGTCTGGTTGTTGCTCTGAGCCATGTCTAGACGGATGTTGATGTTGAGACAGCTTTATATACAAGGAGTCTGCAAGGATAACTGCTGCAATAGAGAATATGTTCTTACTGGTAACAGTAATGTTTGTGATAGGATTCTAAAAGAGCCAATGGGCTGAGCAGAAAATGTACAATCACACAACTGCCAGAATCTAAAATGTCTGTGTACTAAGCATGGCTTGGTTTTCTATTAGTGTTTGTTTCAATTGTGCTAAAAAAAAAAAAGAAAAAAAGAAAAAAAAAAGAAAAGTAGATGTAGCAAGACAGTGGATATGGAACAAAACATTTTTTATACGTAAATTGAAAGCAATTGAGATAACAGTATACAATCCATGAAAAGGGAAAACATTGAATGAATTGAATAAGTTATTTGTTAAAAGTTTTCCACTGGTTAACTCTAATGAACTTCATAAAACCAAAGGAGAACTCGAACTGTTGCTCCAAATATGAGCTGAACCCTTGACTTTTAGAGAAATATTCTCTTCAGGTATTTAGATTACTACATGAAATTCAGATTCATAGGTTACTGCAGTGACTGAGGTGTTTTTCCCTTGATTTTGGGGATGCGCTGTATGGATTATTAGCCATCTGGCTGATTCTCTACACTTGGGACCTGATCCAATAATTTCAGCTTGTGTCAGGTGACACTATGAATGCTACAGTAGCTGGTGTTATTTTAAGTCTTTTTTGCTATGGCATAAACGTGCAAAGTGTTAAACCATGCAAAGTGGAAGACAGTGCAAAATCAATCTCTACATCTTCAAACCTTGTAAAGGTATCTGTTATTATACTTATTAAGTTATGAACACAAGTATTACCATACATATATTTATCTTTCCATATTATTGGGTTTTTTTGAAACAGCTGCATATTCCCCTTGTACATGCATCAGCTTTTCTATAAATCTTTAAATAAAGCTCTATCAAACACATCCTCGTAGTTTGTTCCAAGCACTTGTTAAACTTAAGCTTGATGGGATAATCACTGGTGTGACTTCTGCCACTCATCCTTGAAGACTGTTTGGTCAGTCAACTGAAATCAGTAAAAAGATGTGGGATTTAAAAAGACACACAGGGAGTACCTGATTTCATAGGAAAATACCCTTCTTACGCAGAAATAATTTAGGTATCTAGTAATTCAGGTTCCAAAGAAAGCAATTTATTTTCACCTGAAATATAGTTTTTTTAACTGGACAACCAAAAAATTTCATCTGAAAGGTTGAGATTAGCAGACAGTAATTTATTTTTGTATCCAGTGAATTGATTTGATGGTTTAAGGAAACTATTTTTTAACTGATGGGTGAAGGTGGGAAATATTTGTACCTTTCATAGAGAAGTCATGACTATATGCATTTGGGTGTCATGTTCACTGGTGTAATCCATAGGTGCCTTTAACACTGATTTAAACAACTAAGTCCAAATTAACTTTCCTTCTTTTCATTGCAAGCAAACAATTATCTTAAGGGTTGATCCTTCCCACTTTAAGATTGATTTTTGAGATAAGGTAGATAAATCACTCTCCAGATGTCCCTATTTCTCATTATTGATTACAAAAGGAAGTGATTGTCTCAGACTTAGAAGTCTGATTTTCAGATACAGTAAGTCAATTGAAATGAAATCTACACAAAGGAAAGAAATTCAAGATTTGTGATTTCAAAAGCTAACCAACTTAATCTCATGTGCCAAAATTAAATTCTTCTCTTACCATATACTTTTTGCATTTCTACATGTTTGTTGGGCCAGTGTTGAGGACAGACCAGGCTAAGAACATCTGAGTTTCCATCAGTGGGACACTGTTGGACACAAACACAGCATCCCATCTATGCATGTGATACTACTATAGGAAATTCAGGCATTATTTCTCCCTATATTATTTGTTTTTTCCTTCTTCATAATAAATAGTTCATTTTAAGTCTCCTTAGGGTGAAATTCTAAACCTCAGTGTATCTTTGCAGTGTTTGAAAAAAAAAAGAGGATTGTAATCTGTTAAAAAATGAGAACTGTTTCCATTCTGACTTGTATGGCTTGTCTTTTGGGGTTATAGAAATCTAACACACTTTGAAAAGTCTGTAATTCCACCATAATAAATGGAATTTTTAATATTTGCATTTTAAGTTATGTCAAGGGTTCCCAGAGTAAAAAAGTGGATATGAAATCTGAGTAAATTAATTAAAGTTCCTTTAGGAAAATGATCCACATCTCCCCAGAGAGATATTTTTATATTTTTAATGCAAAACCACCCTGCAATTTTAAAATAAGAAACTCCAGCTTGATGGTAGTTTAAAATTTAATAGCATATTTTGAGATTAAGAACTTTACTGGAAACAATGTTCAGTAACAAAATACATTACTAGGTTTGTCATGTGTTAATGTGCAAAATCCTCACCTGGGACACATTTTCTCATCATTAAAAGAGAAATTAACAAGTCAGTAATTGGCACTCTGAACTTCATTAGTGTATAGCTCACCAACAATCTACCTCAGTAGCTGCAGGTCAGGAGACAGACACTGTAGAATAATACTCACGTCTTGTGAGGGTTTAAGTGAAAGTATATGCATCCTTGCAATAACATTCACCTCTATTTGCATACATAAGGTTGGCTCCCAAGACCATCTTCCTTTGGTCACAGAGCACTGATCTGTCTTTTGTAGAGGTAGAAAATGAAAATGAATGACTGTCTTGGAGAAACTCCTGGGAGAAATATGGCGCTTTTTTTTTTTTTTTCTTTCAAACTACTGCAGAGAGCCACCATGTTGCAGAAAGGCAGACATCCGAAGGGGCAAGGCAAGAAAGGAAGGAAGAAGACACAGAGAAAAAAAAGAAAGAAAGGGTGAAAATGAATGAGAGAAATAGAGAGGAAAAAAGACAGAGAAAGAGAAAGAGAAAGAGAAAGAGAAAGAGAAAGAGAAAGAGAAAGAGAAAGAGAAAGAGAAAGAGAAAGAGA
>JANZLQ010000008.1:26100273-26110284 GCA_026212715.1 Elanus axillaris
GAAAGAGAAAGAGAAAGAGAAAGAGAAAGAGAAAGAGAAAGAGAAAGAGAAAGAGAAAGAGAAAGAGAAAGAGAAAAGACAAAAGGCAGATAGAGAAGGAAAGATGGAAAGAAAAAAGAAAGAAAGAGAATGAAAGAAAGAAGGAAATTAAAATAATGAGATTGAAGTCAAGGTCAAGGAAGAGGAAGAGGAAAAGGAAGAGGAAGAAAGATAAAGAAATGCAGGTTATACAGTTCCTTGTAGTGTTTAGATTACAGGTTGTATTGTTTTCCTTTTACTGATACTCATGAAAGAGGAATTTAAATTTATTATTCAATTATGTTGTTCAGATTCAAACAAACAATGTTTTTTCTTGTTTATTTCTATTAGTGTAGTCCATAGCAAGTAATCTTTGTCAATTAATTGAACACATATTCTGCACTGGATTGTAAAATGTTATCATGACTGTGTGATGAAATTCAGTACAATGGAGTTTGAATTGTGAGAATTCAAGGAAGTTTTGAGAGGTGGTTTTTTTCTTAGTTTGTTATGTGGGTCCTTTGTTGTTATCTGATCATGGGTTTGTATTTTTTTAGTGTAATTCTTATTCGAGTAGAAATCAGTTCTGTTTATAATGAACAAGGACAGGGCAGTTAGGTTTCTAATTTCTTAATAAGGACATAATTCTCAGAAGGCCAACATGGACATATATATTGCTAAACTCAAATAACAGGTGACTGATAAAATCAAATAGCCAGTGAGAAGTGTAAGATTTGTCTCATGATAGTTTTAATAAAAGTCGTAAATAATTATAATTATTTCAGAAGTGAAAAACAGAGAAAGATCTGTCACTGAAAACAGTCTGTAGAAAAATACAACTGCAAACTCCACCATTAAGACTCTGGCTATGTTAATAAATAAGATAGTCCAGAGACTTTTTGGATCTCAGGCTAATTGGCACAGCATAGTAGTTTTCTTTACAACTAAGCTCTTTTACCCTCCGAAATAGACCAGCTGTGCTCAAACTGCTATTGAGAAAGATCCTTGGTTCAGGTTTTGTCTGGGAGAAAGTTAGCTGTTCTTAATGATGATATGTTAGGGGTTATGCTAGCAGTTTTGCAGTATAGGTGACTGTATGCCAGTTTTCAGGTCCACACCATGTCCTATTAGATTAACTGTTACAGAAGTATCTCAAAATCACAAATTGCTCAGCTTACTTGGGTCAGGTTATTACCCACAGTGATACCTACAAAGCTGAATAGTGCAGGTCTAGCCCTGTGTAAGTTTGGATCCTGACAGAGCCGACAAGTCTGCTAGGGCACTTATATGCAAATCTATTTTGTCTATATTTAAATTAAAGTTAGGAATGCATTTACCCTATTTCTTTATGCAGACAGAAAAATTTGTTTTTGCAGAGGGCAGTGCACATATACCTGAGCTAAATCACATTTTGAAGTCTAAGGTTTTTTAAAACATAAACCATCTCTTTCTCTAATTTTTGTGCCTTAAAGTGACTAAAATAAATGGGACAAAACTGGTCCCTGGCAGTCTTTTTTCTTCCTGAATCTTCCACAAATCTAACTGTTAAATGGTTCATAGTCCTACTTCAGATTTTCTGTTCAAGAAATAGTGTAAAAGAAAAAGAAAAAAAGATGTAATTGTGTATGTTAACTTGTAATTACTTCTATGTAGTTTCCACTCCATTAAATCTCTTTATACAATTCAGAAATTCTTCTTGTTTTTTGAAACTAATCAGGGTGGAACTTTGACACTAATGAATACACCTGTTCTGCTTTAGTCCAGTTTTCCTAGGTGATACCTAGAGAGGAATAATACAGATTTTAGTCTTCTAAAAAATTTCTTGTAGTGAAAAATGTAAGAAAATATTCAGCTTATTCAGAAGTAGGTTTTAGAAGTTGACAGGATACCTATGGCCGTAATGGATGATGAATTCAGCAGAAACAAAAGATGGAATAAATTCAAAGACTCAAATCAGAAGTTAAGAAATTCACACAAGAGTTGCAGTGCCAGGTTTTTAAAAGCGAGGTAAATAAAACATTGCAATAACTTGCAAAGGAATATGGGAAAACACTTTCTGTTGGAAATGTAGTATTTTCAACAGCTTATGTTATAAACTCAGTTTCCCTGGATGAGGTTGTAGCAGCTGGCAAGGGTTGGACCTGGCTGACTATAGTGTTAGCAAATGAACTTTAGTTAAAAATTTATTCCAATTTTAAGAATGGAGGAGCACCTCCAGCATGCATAACCTGTCCATCACTGAGAAAGCTGCAACACATGGAGAATCTTCCAGGGAGGCAGATTTTGAGCACCAGTGATGGCAACAGCCAGGTGTTAAGCACCCCAGGAACTTGAACATTTTTTTTGGGAATCACGTTCTCTCTACCTGATCCTACCAGTGATGGTATCCAGACAGAGAATGGAGCAAAAGGCCTGCGGACCCCATGGCCCAGCTCCAAGACCACACACTGTATGACAGTGACCACAATGCCGACCTGCCCAACCTTCCTTCTGGACTGTGGCATACCTCCCACAAGACAAGGAACTCCTAAACATGTGCATTTATCTACAGTTAAAATGTCTTGATATCCAAGTGTCTGCACTGTCCATTGGTGTCAGAATTGAGGTAATGATTACATGAATGACAGATGGCTGTGGGAAGGGGAGCAAGAAAGATGAATGCCTGGTCCCCGGATAGGAGGATGAATGGGATCTCTTAACAAGATGTTTGACCCAAATGCATGCCCCTGTTGGAAGGGGAGGGTAGAGAATCCTGGGTTATTGGGAAACCAACTACATGAAGGGTTCAACCTGTATAAAGGGAACAGGGAAAAATGTGCAACCTTGGTGTGGAGTTGAACCTTTGTACATGAGATTTTAGTGGGAAAAGAACAGAAACTGGAGGAACAGAAGGATGATCCAGAAAACAAGCAAATGCATTAGAAAATAGTAATTACTTGTTGAAGAGAAATTCTGAGAACTGCCCACCAAGGCTGTGATATAGAGTAGAAAAATGCACACTGAGCAGTGGTGGAGATAGCTTGCCCAAAAGTGGAAGTGACTACCAAGTGCAAAGGGCTGCATTCTCGCTCTCTAAGGTCATTGCAGACATGTACTCCTGACTGAGACCTGCACCATTGGGGTGGGGACATCTGGTCTTGCTTTTCCTCCTCCTCCTCTAAGGACAAGAGGATTTGTCAGGTCTACAGAATGAAGCAGTTCCCTCCCATCACAATCATTAAACAACAAAGGCAGGAGTGAGTCAGATGTGTTTGCACCAGGAGCTGTCTGAGGCCCATGACCAGGGGGACAGGACAAGGTACTCAGACTGCTGCAATGGAGACTGAGGGGCCACAATGGCATGTCACCATCCATCCCTGCACCCTAGCAGGATTGTGAGAGCAGGTGCAGGGTGTTCACATGGTTTCTGCAGTGTAGAGAAGTCATGTAATTTGTAAAACTGCATACATCCATGATTAAATGCTCTGGTATCCAAGTCTATTTAGTCTCCACACAGTCATTTGGTCTTGAACGGTGGCAGAGATGGCAGGGGTGTGTGTCTCCTCCTGTCAGCAGTGCTTTGTGATACTGAAGCAGATCATAGCTATAAAGTTCTTGCCACTTTCCACTTTCACTCATTATTAACATTTTTGGCTCTAGTTACAGATTAAAATGCAAATAATTATGTTAATGACATGACTGCCTTTTCTGAAGAATTGGTGAAGCTGAATAGCCATTTTAGTCTCTTCCACCCTTTGGTCAAAATTTATTCCAGTGCACTGAACTTTCCAGATAAGTACTAGCTTGAATTGGTATTTTTCCAAAGGCAAATGTCAGAAATAAAACTCTCAAAGCACTATGCAAACAGATCTAAAATTTCCAACCAGACAGCTTAAACTAGGCACCCAGCATTTGCCTGAAGTCAGACGAGGTGAATCCATCTCAGTGTTCCTTGATTAGATGCTACAGTTGATTGCCTAAAAACAAGTGGAAGGAACCTGAAACTTGATATCAATGAACCTCTTTATTTAAAAAAAAAAATTATTGTCAATAACCTAGTGATATTAAAAGACTATTCTCTCATCACAGAACTTTCCTCTTCCTATGTCTCTACTGTGAATTTAGAAGACAACCATACAACTCCAACAAGAAATCCCAAGGAGCCCTTAGAAGTGCAGAGCTGAGATCAGACTATGGGCTGAGTCCAAATCAGTGGCACCCATGGCTGGGCAGAGCAAGGCTGTGGTGGAGCTGGAGACTAGCATGCCTACAGCATTACTGAGGAAGGGACCCATGGATGTGGACTGAGCTGAAATGGGGCTCCTGGGCCAATGGACATGGGTTGGGGGGAGGACAGGACTAGTTGGCACTAGTGTTGGTCCATCAGAACATTCAGACAGGGCCTTAACAATTTTCCTTAATGGAAGTTGTACCTGCAGAGCAAATATGGGATGTTGGTCATGGAGAGGAACCTTAAACTAAATTTTAGGATGTGATCTTCATTGCAGTGATTTTGACTTATGCTTGTGTTTTCCCAGCTGCATTTCATCCTCTCAGACTAGAATAGTTCAATAAAAGAACTTACATGTGTGACATTTTGTCTCTTGATACAGCTGTGTGAAAGTCTTTCTTAAACTGCTTCCAACTCAAAGCTTCAATGTGGGGGCAAAATACTTAGCAACTTCATCTGTAGCAGGATTTTTTTGCTGAGAATGGCAACATGGTTAGTACTGGAAGACTTCTTTTTTTCTGTTGTTGCTGGTTTTATTATTTTTTCCATAGCACTTTGTTCGTTGACATTCATGCTCCTGTTAATGCTTCAGCAGAACTCAGAAACATTCGTTGCAGAACCAAAGCTGTCAAAGGAAGGTTAGCACTCCAGTGGAAACACAGCAGAAATATGGACAACCTAGAGATTAATTTCACAACATTGAAATGGCTAAACAGTGATTGTAATGGCATGCCAATATAAAGTATAAATGGCTCACAGTTTTGTGCTGAGTGCCTACTTATCAAGGAAGTCTGTCAGTAGAGGTAAGGATATTTGTGCCCACAGAACCTCTACTTTCCAATTTAATTCTATTGATTAATAAGTTTATCTACTGCTTTATTACCTGGAGGCATTAGATAATGTGACTTTAAAAAACAACAGAGCAGGGTAGGAGACTATAGCCCCATCCATGTACTGTGCTCCTTATTGTGTCTTCAAGGAAGACCATGTGTCAGAATCAATACAGGAAGCAAAACTCCACCACAGAAACTCTGGGAGTAATTACACTTGAAGCAAGAATAATTCTTTCTGTGACTTTGAAGAGTAGACAAGATATGTGGATATCGTGTCCTATTTGCTGAAAATTACCATTGTAGTATTTACCTAACAAGCTTTGAAAGCTAACAAAGGCAGGGTGGGTTTATAAACCTAACACTTTGCACAGTTCCAGGAGATACTTGGAATTTAGAAATCTCTTGCTCAAGAAAAATCAAACATTCACATTTTGTCTGATCTACATTTGATGAAACAAGATGTTTAGAAAAAAAACTTTTCTCTCTCACAGTCAAAGCAAGGGCAGTTGTACCCAAAAGCTTTGAGAGAAACACAAAACTACATACACTCTGTCAGTAAATGACATGTCAGGTGTTCCATAATGTCAGCTTCTTTAAAATGAAATTTTTTAATTTCTGTTTGAAGCTAAATGAACCACAGAAAATAATTCAATTGAAAACACATCAAAATAAAATACAGAATGGATTTTGCCTGCAAGCAGCACATAGCTTATTCCATATTCTAAATTTTGCCCTGAAAAGAAACTAGTTATCATTACATTCTATAGCCATGACAACAGTTTTGCTGTTATTTGGATCAATTCATTTACCTGCTCAGGTTAAAACATGTTACAAGTTAATCCACAATGTAATGGAATACCAGACCTGCCCCATCCCATTCCTGTGACAGGCAAGGCTTTTAGACACTAATACTCAGTGCATAGATTTCTCATCTGTAGGATGAATAGGTAAGAACATGTGAACTCTGAACTATGTCTTACAGTAGTGAAAAGTCGCAGCTTCAGACACTTTTGAGATTTTTTTTAGTACATTTGCTATAGATTAGTATTTTCTCAAAAGATTTTTTAAGACTTCCAAGAATGTTTTTGGAAGAAAAAAAACGAACTGAAAAGTCTTCACCCACTAAAAAAGCCTCTGGCATTTGACCTTCAGTCAACCAGTAAATCTTCAGTCATTTAGGAAATTCAAAGCCCTTCCGAGGTGTGGTTCCTCTCACTCTAAAATAGAATCTGAAATACGGCTGCTAAATGACACTCTGGTGGTGCTTATTTCTCCTCTCTGACTATAAAAGGGCAGCTGATGGTGACTTTGAGCACAAACTTTAGACATCTATGGTAAGTTTAATCCCACCCAAGGAAATTCACTCTTTTGCCGATAAGACACACAATCATGGCTGTGCCATATTCATCCTTTTTGGTGAAATAACCTAGACTTAAAATGCTGAGGTGTGAAATAAGACCAGCAAGCTGGTATCCATTTTGCACATTGTATGTAATATAACACTGACAATAGAAAAGTTGCGTTAAAGTGGAGCAATAGAGTTTCTCTGTATGCCTCCTGTGGATTGCTTTTGAGATTTATGGGACCACACAAAGAACAAAATATATGTAACATCTATTAACCAGTAATGAAAACATCCACTTGAAAAGGGAGCTGTCATCTGTTCCAGGTAGAGCTCAAATATCTACATTAAGTATTCACTGTATAGAATCCAAACAGACATTACAGTAAGCTGTCTGCCTTAAGATATTCACCCACCATGCCTTTAATGCTCATTTTTAGTTTTGTGGTTCTGGTAGGTTTTCTTGATCATCTGTATTTTTCTAGAATCCCTTTTAAAATCTGGACTGTAACACTATAAAGTATCTTAGCATATGTCTCAAAGTGTTGGCTTTCAGTACAGAATATTTGTTTTGGCGTGGGTTACACAGGAAGTAAGTATAGGCAAAGTTTCCACTTTCTTTAACCACCTTCTTATCCTGCAGCTCATTATTAAGTGCCCCATTGTCTACCTGGTCTCTTTTGGCCTTCCCATACAAAACTGAATCATCTCTGCCAAATTTTTTCTCTACTGCCAGAATTACTTCACCGTTTCTCTTACGCACATGCCATTTGGCACTCAGCAAGATCTATCAGAATTTCCAGTTTATTGGATGCCCTCTATTCTTCACTTGGCTCCTTCTCCTCAAATAATACTATGCTTCCATTTATAATCTTACAGCTACAATGCAGAACAAACTGTCAAGAGCTTATGAGGAAAGAAAGGGAACAGCTGGGAGGAAATATAGGATAAAGAATCGTGTTGTGTGCTTGTCTGCTACTCTTCATCTCTCCTCCCAGGCTTCCTATTCTGTGTGGTCAAGTCTCTTACATCTCTATTTTATAGGCTTTGGGTTACTTTGCTACTTTCATAATTATGAGTTTTTTTCAGTGTATTTTCCTCAAATAATACAGTATCTTCAGTTTTCAGGTGGGCACGAATAAAACTCCAGTTTAAACATCCGAAGTTCTTGACATTCTCTTCCAAGTCAGGAACATATGTACTCCAGGTAGGCATATGCTCACTAGACTTTCAAACCCGCCAAAGGCTTATATACGAGCAGATGTGTATATAAGCCTCCTTGTTTGAAACTTTGTATCTTTCTTATATATTAATATGTGGTAGCAGCTTCTACAATACCAATTAAGAGTGAACTTCTTCTAGTATCCTTTGCAAAGATACAGCCAACAGGGACAATGATTTTTTTATGTTCTGGTAAAACATACAGTCATGTTCACAAACAGGACTTTATTACTAGAATCAAAGGCTAATCGGCTCATAATCTATTTTTAAGATCAGGCACAATAAGCAGCCCTTCAAATGGGAGGAAGTGCATGAATAATGGCTTGTCATCTAGCAGGAGCCAATAGTTACGTACTCAGGAATGACCTTAGTATGTTAATCCATTTTCAAGGAAAGCTGAACAGTCACCTATCTGGGCTGCCTCCAAGGCTGACCCATTTAATTTTCTGCCTGGGAGACATCTCAGCACTCTGCCTTCTCTTCCAGACCAAAGTGAATAGTTACTTGCCTGGGAGGCACTACAGCAAGTTTGATGAATTGCCTCCCAGGCTGACCCAAACCTATGCCTGTCTGGAAGACACTGTCTTTCTATTGACCTAATTATTAAGCAGACTGTAACAGTTACATATCCTAAGATCTGTAATGTAAATTATATCTAAAAGTGACTGTAGCTTTTGATTAATAATTCATACTTAAAGTCATCTTGATTTTTAAAAACAGCGGTGACTTTTCCTTCAGAAAAATAATAGAATATTCACCTAACCATTGCAAATCATAACTCTTTTTTTTTTCTTTTTTTACTTGCTCAGTTTAATGGTCTTTATGCTGCAAAATGTAAAAGATCAGGCATTTATATTTCAGGTTTTCAAGGTCATTGTGAAGCTTAATTTATGGTCATAAATGCCTTTGTAATCTTCATTTAAAAGATGTTATTAATGCAAAATAGTAGTAGTAGTGTTTCTTAAATCTGTTCTGGAGTTCACTAAACTCTTAAAAAATGAGTCATTGACCTGACAGGGTAGATTTCAAGCTGAACATTGTCAATGACTACAGAAGAACAGATAGGTGAATTTGATAGTAGAAGATTAATAAGATTTAATAACAAATTATGTGCTAAATAAAGATTTTTAAAAAAGACAAGTAAAGGATGATCTGGGTAGTAAGACTAAAGGAAGATTAGAGAATATAAACAAAATTAGCACAGGAAAAAACATGAGTTGAGAAAGTTTCAGAAAGAATAAATTATCATCAAAATGCAATAATCAATCCCTTAAGAAATGTTATCTCCATCATTATCACAGTGCAGTAAATGTATTTTCTCTGCACAAATTTTCAGAAAAAAAGAACAGCAGAGACAAAATAGAAAGAAATAGAAAAAGATTGCTAAAATCAACTTCTACATTACTGATAAAGCGTTATTTAAATTGCAGTAATGACCCCAGCTACACTTCACAGGGAAGCATGATGATCCTCCCAAGACAACAAGGAAAATCTCTTCTCTTCAGCACATTTGAACCTCTATTATTATGGGTGTGTGTCAAAGCAATTTGTCAAGTGATTGAAAAAGGCCAAAATAAAGCAGTCCAACCAGTTAAAATGTGTATTGATATTTTTTATGTTTTTTTCAGCTTATCTGATTTTTCCCTTGTAGTACTCAGAGATACCCACTTAGCTATTTTCTTCAACTTTCCATTTAGAAAGAATATGATTTTGAAATAAAAGTGTCTAGGCAATACAATTTTCATGTGTGATGAGTCAGACATCAAGTACCTGCACACATGCAGTAGGAAGTGTAGTAGAGGGATTTAGAGACACGATAACATAGCCAACCTTCAAAGTAAATAATTTATTTTCAAGGTTATGGACGTGCATATCATTACAGAATACAGCAGGCAGCTCAGAAACTGCCTCTAAATCAGAGTATACATCAGAGAGAGGAGGTCCAAGTTGCAGAAGACAGACTAAGCTGACTGAGCTGTAGCCTCTCTGTCTGGGATCCATAAATGAGATACTCTCTGCACGAAGGGCAGAGTCTCAGCGAAAACTGCGTTCTCTTTCTGCGTACTGTGGATTAGTCCAAAGAGTGCTCAGGAATCACTGCTGCAGAACCTAGGTCCAAAATGTATCCAAACAACTGACTTCTTTCCCCTGGCTGACAACTAGACTTCTCTTTTTTTGACATTCTGACTTTCCCATTTCTAAAGGCTTTCTGTCCTGCATCACATGAATCTGAGTGAAAAATCTGCTGGTGCTTTCTACTACCTTTTCATGCTACCTCAAACTGTGTATCTAAATCACATTTTTGGATACAGATCTGTAGTCATTTTTAATCATTCCCATATTGACAGAGGTAGTAAATACCCTGTTTCTCTGCTTAAAGTAATAAT
>JANZLQ010000008.1:26110384-26128009 GCA_026212715.1 Elanus axillaris
GTTTTTTCCCTGAGAAGCACTGCTTTTCTTGATTGTTTTTTACAGTGGGATTGGGAATAGTGATTTATTCTTACTATTACTGCTAGTACTGTAACCAATAGAATTATTTATTAAATTGTGCCAGTGGTTTTATAAACTTCCAGAACATCAAATGAAACACATCAAACAACCTGGCCAGTCATACAGACTCAGTTCAAAGATAAATCAACTTGACTCTTTTGCTGTTTAACAAGAGGAAAAAAAAAGTAATATAATAAAAAGTAATATAATGCCCAAAGTCCTCTTTCTTTGCCTATGGAATAAAATGTCTAAAGAGGGATATCTCAGGTTTCTAATGATCAGAACTGTTGAGTGATTGGGATTTCCATCCTACAAAATTTTTCATATTTAGCAGACATCATTTTACTTTGAGTCAGAATATATATCTGAAAATGTAGCTCTCCCCCTGGAAGGGAAATTTTCACAAATATTTCAGTTTACTACTCCCCTATTCTGTTACTGTAGAACACCGATGAGAAGGGGGTTTTCTCTTTTCTTTTTTTTTCCTTTTCTTTCTTTTTTTTTTAAGTATAGAGAAACATAGAAAAAATTAAAATTTTAAAAATCTATTTTTTTTATATTGCAGTGGTACAGACTTTCAGAAAACATTTTTAAATAGAAAAGAATACTCCATAAATTAAACACTCTCTTACTCATTAAATTAAATGCTCTTATTTTCTGTATGCCATGGATCTCATGCTTTCTTATTTCTTTTTAAATCTTCCAACTGAAAACAAGACAAAGAGAATCTTGGTTTTATGAAAAAAATGATGAAAAAATGAGTTTTGTATTTTTTGCACATGTATTTGTGTCCAAAAATACTTTCAGGATTGTTTTTTTAATATTATAGTTAAAAGAAATAACAAAATGCATAAGGAAAATGATTGAATAAAGAAAAAAAAATACAAAAAGTTCAGGTTAACTTGAAAGATCTGTATTTAAAAAAGTGTACTTTTAAGAAGAGGTTAAAAAGCAAAAAAGCTGAAGACTTAAAAAAAAACAGCTTCACCTTGTTCTTAAAAACCCTAAGGGCTGCACTTATAATATGTCACCTTATCACTCATGCTTGAAGTGTTTTACTGCTTAATCATGTAATAGTCTCAGCTTGAACAATATCTGAGAGAATGAAGAAACTCTTGTCTTCAGATCTCACTAGAGCACCGTGTAGAAGGTTTGGTCAATATACTTCTGGGTTTTTACTGCTTGTTAAAATTCTGTAAAACTTACTGCAAAATTCGGAATGTAGTAGTGAGAAAACTCTCCTCCACCAGGATTTCTCTCAGCCCACTTTTAAACATGATCCATAATTTGATCAAATGCTCTTGGGCACTATTAAATAGTAATAATGAACTTCACCTAAAGCCCTTAGTAATTTTGTTCCACATTTCCTTCTCTAATTATCCACTATTCCCTATTTATTATTGCTTCATTCCCTGCCTTGAGGCCTTCTAAAAATACTAAGAATGATAAATTAAACAATACATTTTGGCACCAAGTTAACCAGTGGGGAGGGTTATAATTTAATGGGTTGTCTTCCAAATTAATTATTTCTGAATTATTTAATTGCAGCTTCTAAACAAAATTTCTTGCTGAAAGTATGACACTGAAAGCCAACGTATCTTCCTATAGTCTCTAGCAAAAGGAAAAGAAAAACACTAGAAAGGTAAAAAAGCAAAACATTAAAAACATACATGTTTAAATTAAATTCACAATGTGTCTCTATGCAGATCAATAGAAGCCTTCCGTTTGCATTTATATTTATATTTTTGCTAATGAGTAGAGTCTTCTCCCAAGAGCTGTACCAGTATTTTTCAGGGTAATCTCACAAGTGTATTCACTAAGCAAATGGCACTCTGGAGTTAATGTCTTTTTTCCTCTTCTTTATTTTTTAAGTAAAAATATTCAATGGCTTTTATATGATATCCTTATGCTTTTAATTCAAAATCAATTTTAAATAAAGCTCTGATTTTCTTTTTAATGTAAGAACTCCCTGTTCAATCCCTGTTCTTATCCAGCTTTATGATTCAGTCCTGAGATAACTTCACTTGTTCTTAGTTTCTAAAAAAAATATTTTAATTATTTTGAGAAATATGATGTTTGGAGGAATGCTAAGTAGAAGGTAGCATTTGAGTGCTTTGTCTAACCAGGTTTATATGGATTAACCCATACAAAAATTTTGCTGAGGTACAGCACAGCAAACCTGTGAGTATCTAGATGCGTACTCTAAACTCTTTTCTGTATTGATACTGAAAATTCTTACTATGGAAATAATTAAACATGCTATGTAGCTTGTCACTTCTCTAGGATCAACGAAAGGAAGAGAAAATCAAGTCATGTGAGCCATTTAGTATGATGCCCTACATTTTACAGGACTATGTTCTTTCCTGAATAAAGGAGTATCATATAATTGCTGCACTTCTTAGGCATGTGGAAATCTGAGCTTTATTCCTCATTTTACTAATTAATGTCTCTGATCCAGCATAAAATTTTCAGTATCATTTTGGGTTTATGGTTTTACACTTTCATTTCAGACCATTTGTTTTCCTGCTTTTTTTTTTTTGTGCTATGGCAATGAGGTGCCAGAGCAATATTCCATTATTTATCATCCTACCAAAAATTGGTGCAGTGGAGGAAAGGAAAACATGTCCCACTCACCCAGAACCTCCAGATCATTTTAGTGTAAATGCATTGGCTCCTGAATAGCTGCAACAGATGAGAATATATTCTAAGAAAGCATGTCCTGCTTTCACCATTTAAATAGAAATTTACAGAAGCTTTCATTGACGTGTTTTTTAACATATATTAAGCAGGATTGTTCCTTAAAACCCATCATATAAATAGCTGTGTTTCGCCAAACTATCCTAGGCTATATCTACAGACTTTTCCAGATTCATTGTAAGACTTTATATTTGAATTAAGAAGGCAAAGTTTATGTAACATTTGATATGGGATAGAGCAAAAAAAAAAACATAAAAAGTGTGTGAGAATATATGAGCTAACATCTGTCCTCTTACGATTTTATTTGTGTCCTCACCACTCCCAGACCCATATTTGTTCCGTTTTAATTTACCAGGATACTAGCTCCAAATATATATGTGGATTCTGTAGGTGTTCCAGCCACTCTCTCGTGTGCTGGAGAGGAGGCAGAGAAATCATCTGACTCAGCTTTTCTCATGCAATATTCCTAGCTCCAGCCTAAGCTGTGAGTGGTGGTGTCTGTAGCAGCTGTCTTCCTGGCCTAGGAAGAAGATGATGATGATGATAAAGTGACATGAGCTATACTTGCCTGGAGGATCCCAAGCTTTAAGGCAAGGCAGCAAATTAAAGCATCTGAAACTGCAGCACCCTGGAAACTTTCCAGGTATTATCTGAAGCAAGGTAAGAGCCTGTGGGCTAGAGTTCTCTTTGCTGGTGGTCTGGCAATTCTGCTCTAGCCTACTCTGAATTTCAGTCTGAATCCCTCAGGGGAATTTTGGTCCAAGGAGGTTGGACAAAAGCCTAACAACCCTCTGCCACTAGAAAAATGTCGAAGTATTTTTCCTGCTACCAGGGACAAATTGTCAGCATTACTTAATGTTGTTGAGTCTCAGGGCTAAGACAGAAAGTGTGATAGATCACAGAGGTGTTTACGGTACAAGGACTAAATAGTGCCTGATTTCTTGATAGGCAGCAATGAAGAAGGCTAGATATTTGTATTGCCTCTGTTTCTGATTTTTAGATCAAGAAAAAATTAACCATGGGCAGCTGTCCCTGTCCTGTTGGAAGAACTTTCTGGAGAGTAGGGCAACAGAAGCGATAAAAGGGATGCAGCAAACTGATCTGCTGGCACATGATGAGGTTAGGAAACTCCTGAGAAGAATGTACTCTTTTTGCATCAAGGAATATCCAAACCTTAGAAATGGTGAAAAGAAATTATGCAAAGCACCCAAAGATGACTGAGTGACTCTTTCTGCTATTCACAAATTCATAGACTGAAAAGAAGTGGAAGATCTGCCTTGTGAAACTGCAAAGGGATGTTTGGTTTTGTTTAATGTGACTTATAATGACACCTGCAGTTTTCTCTGTTTAAAGAATTGTTCTATTCTAGTATCTTATTTTCTGTTTCAAGCATAACATTGCTCTAAAGCCTTGAAGCAAATGGGAGGGCTGGCTTTCTGGAACAACTATATAAAATAACCATTTTACCCATGTTTCTCTGATCTCTATTAGCCACTTAGAGGCAATAGGTTGATGTGCATCTTTTCCTTTGCTGTTAGGCTTGATCATCCAGGACATAATTAGTGATAAAGTTGCTCTAAATTGCAGATCTTCCAAGTCCAGCTGATTAAATCTAGACATAATGGCCTAAATCTCTTTAATAAGCCTTCTTGATATATCTTCCTTAACTCAAAGTCTGGAAGCTGTTAATCATATCTGTATTAGGTCTAGGTGATTTAGCTTTCCTTTAGTCATCTTTTTATAAATACTTGGCACACATCTGGCAATGAAGTAGCTTGTTTGATGAAAGCATGCAGTCATATATACTTACAGTGGCATGCAATCTTGACTACAGCCAATAGAAGCATCTTATTTTCTGGAGACCAATAAAATTTATCTAAAGAAATCAGAATACAAGAATTATACTGGATAAGGTTAACAAAGTAATTAGTAGAGAAAATAAAGGTAAAGCAGGAAAAAATGTTTTAAACAACAACAGCAAAAAAGGAATTTAGAAAGGTTTTAATTATTGGTATAATATTATTTCATCCTTTTGTATTAGAGAAAACTGTGGGAACAATGTTGCAGAGCATATTTATCCATTTACTAATGATTTTGGTAAACACATTTGCACAAAGATGTGTTTCTTAGAAAACAAAATCCTGTTTGACATCTGAAAGTAATGAACATGAAAATCCTCAAGTATTCAATAGGTTATACAAATTCCAAAATGACCCTGTAATTTTTGAACATGAAAACATAATTTGGCTTTAAATAACAGCACAGAAGATTCACCATGTGGCATCTACAGATAGCTATGTCTGAGTAGCTCTCTTAATTTTGAAAAGATATTTATAATATTCTTAGGTTAATCGTTTTGAAATAGTAGCCACAAAAATACTGAGTTCTTTCTATCTATTTTACAAATATCATAAGCTATTTTTGTTCATGTAATCTATCATGTAATATTAAAAAATAATCTAGAGTTCATATATACAAAAATAAAATATTTTCAGAGTATTTTATTTACTTTTAAGAGGCTTTGTATCTGTGTGTAAACTACTTCCTGTTTCTTCAGTCAAAACCATAATGCTCCTGATTAATTCTCTAAATAAAATTTTTAAGCTGCTTTGATGCAGTATTTTTCATACTGATCTAGGAGAGTACAAGTACTGTGTATTTGCTTTTGCTAATGTCCTAAGCTGGCAAATGGGCTAATGCTACTAAAATATATATATGCGGGGCTTTTTTCTGTAATAGAAGAGGATGAAAAAGAGCTGCCATTCATAGCTGAGTTTTGAAATAAAGATTAGAGTGATTCCAGTAGTCAGTATAACTGGTATTCACAAAACAATCTTTCTTACGTTTGCACATGATTTTGCCACTAGCTCTTTCAGCACAAGTCTGATTTTTTTTTCTTTAATGTCATTGCAAGATTCATGAGCTGAAGCCTGCTACATTTTCTGTTTTATTTCTGCATTTTTCATTATCCTACTGTCATGTACCTGACATCCTCATGCAAATGTACAGAGTGACCTGTTCTATTCACAGTCATTCAGAGATAAGTACTGTAGTTATTTAGGGGTGAATGCAAAAACTGAAGTAGCATTTGTAGTCTCAGTGTGGATTTTTCAATTGAAACACCATAATAACATATATGTATGCTCTCTACTGAGCTTCCTATTCCTTTAGTACAAAATTGGTATTAAAGTTCTTTCATCATTTTAAAACTCTCTATGTTCAAGTTCTTGTACAAATATTAAAGACATTTTCAGAAATTAGGTAAATTTGTAATTTTTATGTACTGATAAAAGGTAATCACTTGGACATTTTTGCAGAACACATAATCTAATCAGTTTCAAGTATCATGCACAAAACTAAGTGCTTATAAACAAGTGTTAGCTAATTCTTCTTTCACTGAGAAAGTCAGATCCAGATCTTGATACATTTTCTGGGTTTTCTGTCGTGACAGAGCTGAAGAAGAATTCTTATGGTAATGGCTGTTATTCCTGCAATGTAAAAGTTACACACTTAAAAAATGGCATCATCCACATATCTACCTCGGAATTCCCAAGCAAGAGTATGTACTCAAGGCCCACAAAGTGCATGTATGTGAAGCGATTCTAACATATCACAACACATGTAGTGAATTCCACACTCCAGACTGTCGCAGACTTGCTGTCTATCTGTAGACCTTAGGCATAAAGTGGGGGACAAAATAAAACACACAAAAAAGCAGTTTGGTTACTACACAAAAGCTACTGCAAATAGTAGTAGATACCATGCTCCACATAGGCTATCCCTGTCCCAAATATTTATATTTCATTGAGTATCTGTGTTAATTAAAAGCAAATACTGTAACTTGATTTTTCCAAAGAACTCCTGATGCTTTTTATGAATGGAGAATAAGAAAGATGCTACATTAGGAAACTGAATCAAAATTCCAATGCTTGGAACTGCTCTTCTTGGAGAATATTTTTCCTTTTAGACCAATGTGTGACACGGGAGGCAAGAACCAAATTTGCTTTCCAACTCTACTTTCTAGCTGGTAAGGAAACTTCCTTCAATGCTGGGACAACCACTCTGACTGAGGTATTGGAAGCTTGGAGAAGATGGGCTTCTCACAGCACTGCACGTCCAACTCAGATCAGCTGCAGGCAAAACTGCTCAGATCAACTGCTTATCAAAATCCTGAACCTAGAGCTGAAGAGTTAGCTGCTACAGTACAAGTAATGCTGAAGGCCTCTCTATCAGAAGAGCTAGCCTACCTTGGCTCTTCCATTATTACTGAAAATCTTAACACTGTTCTGCTCTGTAGGCTGCCCTAGAGACACCTCTTTTATATCTGAACTTGTAGTAGGATTACCCCTCTGTTGTCTTCCTCGGCCCTTGTACTGTGACATATAAGGCAGTTGAGGTATAGAAAAAAGCAAAGTTAAATTCTTTCTTTGCCCTCCTTTCTGCCATAAGGACCTTGGGAAGTCATACCTGGTCTCTGAAGTTTAATTTCTTCATCAGTAAATTGGAATGAGTTCCAGTTCTTCCTTGGCAAAGAGTTTTTTGTTCCCTGGCTGAAAAAGAAGCAACAGTCACTAATTAGGTATTATGGAAATATTAAATTGTTTAATACCAAGTACTCCTACATGCACTAGACAGACAGATATTTCTCTTGTTCTTTATTTATTTGTAAAAAAAGGCATTGTGTTGTGATTTTGAGAATCACCAAGTGAATCTGTTATTGACATATTTCTAACTTCATTGTATGATTTGAAAGTATCTTTTTTATTTAGTGTTGTTACCCTGAGGGAGATAAAGAAAAAAAAGCAATAGAATAAGATTGACTGTAAATCACTGAGGACTCTCAAAGAGCCAGATCTCTTGCAGGGCTCTGCTATGGGGAAGACCACAGTGGTATTGTTTTATTATCTCTGCTTTCAAGATATCATGCTATGAATACTAATGTTAAGTGGCAGCAAAGAGCAAGTGATGAGGTGCAGCTATATAACAAGGAATAATAAAATGTGCTTGTCAGCTGTTATTTCCATCTTTTACAGAATAACTAAGTCTAATCTATAAGCAATTAATTTTGTTAAAAATGGTGTACATGCACATTGCAGTACATTGATTCCAAATTCCTCAGCTGCCCCTAAACAAGATGTTTTTCATTAGGCACATATAGTGTCTTGAAACTAGAAAAACTCACAGTTTCTCTTTCAGAGGAAATTTAAGCAGCAATGCAGTGACAGTATACTCCAAAAATTCCTAAAAAAACCCCTCCAAAACCCCTAAACCCTTATAATTTCAGCATGTCACATAATGATAGTCATGGATAGCAGGCTACGTGACAGGATAAGACATGTTATATTATGTTGTCATTAAAAGTATGCCACAGAACAAAGTATTAAAGGAAAAAAGAAAATGAAGTTAATAATGCTCAGAATTTGTTTTTGTTGAAATTCCATCTTTCTTTTTTTCTTTCCAAAGTATTAATAGACTTCTAGCAAAATATTTTACAACTTAAGATAGTTTAGGTTGGAATTTCATCTGGTCTCACCTTCTGGTACAAGTTAGGTGAGGTTGCTCAGGACCTTATACAGCTGAGTTTTTAATATCTCCAAAGATTAAGGTTATCCAGCCTCTCTGGATAACCGGTACCAGTGTTTGACTGTCCTTGCTGTGAATTTATATATACATTTGGAATTTCCATTATGGCAGCTTTTGACCATTTTCTCTCAACCTTTCACTTTGCATTCCTGAGAAGATTCTCCTCTTTATAACTGGCAAAAGACCTCTGAATACAGCCAACAGGTTGTCTCCTAGCCTTCTCTTCTCCATGTTGAAGAAACCCAGCTTCCTCAGCCTTTCTTTATTTCATGTGTTTCATGTGTTCCTGCCTCTTCATCATCTTAGTGACCCTCTATTAACATTAACTCCAGTTTTTCAGTCTTTCTCCTGTACTGGTGACCCCCAAACTGGAAACAATACTTCACCCTCAGAAGTGCCACATAGAGGAGAGCAATCGCTTCACTTTGCCTGCTGGCCATACTCTTCCTAATGCAGACCAGTAAGTGGTTAAATTTCACTGAAACAAGGCCCACTGCTGACTCACATTCAACTTGTTGACAACCAGGACCACCTTTCATACAAAATAACTCCCCATGCAGTCAGCTTCTGCCTACATTGTGGCATGGTGTTATTGCATCCCAAGTGCAGAACTTTGTGTTTGTATTGGTTGAACTTCACGAAGTTTGTGTCAGCCCATTCCTCCATCTCATAGAAGTCTCTCTGACAGTGTACTAATTACTGCCCAAATTTGCTTTCTTCTGTAAACTCACTAAATGTATTCTTTCCCACTGTCTAGGTCACTGATGATGATCTCAAACAGGACCAGTCACTCAAAAAGATGCTTTTGAACTGTTGACTATCTGTGAGCAAGTTTTTCATAAGTCCAGTCAGTCTCATGTACTTAGTTCTTTACCTTTCTAGGCCACTTCTCTGCAGTTATACTGCAACGATACTACAGGTGACCCTGCTGCACTTGCCCACTCATCCAATTATCTCAATGTAGAAGACATTCGTACAAAAAGGCATGAATTGCCCTTGGTGAATCCATGCTGGCTGTTTCCAGCTACCTTTCTGCTTGGAAAGAGCTTCCAAAAGGATTTGCTGCATTTTCTTCACAGGCAGTCTGTACTACCTTGGATTGTCTTTCAATTTTAGATGGGCATAATAATTGCCTTTTTCTAGGCTACAGGGAACACCTTTGACAGATACAACTCTTTGAAGATGACAGAGAGGGATCTTGAAATGGCATCTGCCAGGTGTATCAGAACTTTTGACTGTCTTCAGTCTGTCCTCATTTTATGTTTATACAGTTTGTTAACATGGTCCCTAACTTGATATTTTTCTGCTGTCGTACTTCATTTAGTCAAACATGGGAGGCCTGACAGCAGAGGTTGCAAGTACAAACTGACACCAGTGAGAAAATTAGCATCTTTGCCTTTCAATTCTCCATCATCAATAAGTCAGTTGCTTCACTAACAGCAAGCCTACATCATCTTTGGTTTCATCTTCTATTGTTGCCAATGTAGTTACGGAAGCCCTTCCTGTTGCTTTTCACATCCCCCAGTTTTAACAACAGCTGAGTTTTAGTTTACCTAATTCCATCTGTGCATCTCACATAATATTTCTATTTTCCTACTGGCAGGCAGTCTCTGTTTCCTCCTTCCATATGCTTCTTATTTGCATTTGAGTTCAGTCAGGAGTTTTTAACCATGCTGGCCTTATGCCAAGCCAGTTTGACTTCAGTACAACAGGATGGACCATCCTTGTGCTTTGATGAGTTTGCCCTTGAAGATAACCAGCTCTCTTGGGTTTTGGTTTGTTGGGTTTTTTCTTTATCCCTTCAAGGCAGCATCCAAGGGATTCTTTCTACCAGTTCCCTGAACAAGCAAAAATCTGATCTTCTGAATCCCGTGTCTTTATTATACTTGCTCTCTTCCTCATTTTCCTGAGGGTATTCAATTACATCATCTCATGGTCCACAGAGTGAAGGCTGCTGTTGACCGAGCACATCACTCATTTTTATTCACAGATCTAGCAGATCTGACCTCCCAACTTCTGTCCATACAACATCTGCATCAAAATCTTGTCCCTGACGCACTCCAAAAGTCTCCTGATTTACTTTCATCCAACCACGTTGCCCTTCCAGTAGATTTTGGGGTAACTGAAGTCCTCCATGATAACCTTGTATTGCAACCATGAAACTTCTTTGTGTGTTTTGAAGCATTTCATAAAATGTTTGATCAGATCAGCATCCAGTGCCTGCCATGACATTCTCCCTGGCTGTCTCTCCTCAAATCCAGTCTCAAAAGAAGCTGATCAGCTGTCATATGTTCCATAGCAAAGCTCCATGTATTTAGTTAACTTCTTGACATAAAACACATCTTTTTGTTTTCTTCTTTGCCTCTTCTTCCAATATGAACCCATCACAACAGGCCACACATTCCACTACTGCATGACTGCAAATTTAGAAAGATTTGTAATAACACTAGAACTAACTTTGTTCCTAAATTATCTGTCTGCCACAAAATCTGTTTGTCTCCTTTACTCTCCTGTTCCCCATTCAATTACACTTCCCTTAGAATTCTGCATTTTCTGAGCATAAGAAGTCAGTTT
Organism: Elanus axillaris; assembly: GCA_026212715.1. Lineage (NCBI taxonomy): Eukaryota > Metazoa > Chordata > Aves > Accipitriformes > Accipitridae > Elanus > Elanus axillaris. The sequence continues at coordinate 26,121,299 of JANZLQ010000008.1, forward strand.
TTATCTCTGAAGTTTAACCCAACACAACTCCATAACATACTTCCCTGAGAATAAGCATATAATTTTTTAATTTGTTCAGGTTTGGGGGTTATTTTGGCCATTCACATATCCACATTATGAGACAAATCTGCCTTAACAATGCAGTGTGCTGCAATACAAAGCTGCCTTTTTTGCTACAAGTTATCAGTAAAATGCATTAGGTTTCCTATATTCCTGTGTTCATGCTTACATTTCAACTGTTGTTAAAAAGACTCCCTTATTTTAACTTTTTATTTGTGCATAAAGTGAGTAATGAAGTATAACTCCATGACTTCAAGCATATAAATTAATTTTGTTTTGATTATCTGAGACAATATTAATGTGAATATACACAGACATACGCGAAGTCTGTGAAAACATCATACTAAAGCCCCTTTGAGAAAAATGTCTTTTCTTGACCAGAATTAGATTACTAACACTGTTTATTGTTATAATGATTCCCTGCATGTTTTTGGTACATCCAACTTGCACTTTCCAAAGTAATTTCTTGGTGTGATTCAGCAGTCAACATGGCTAGGGAACCATTCTCAATCAACAGTTTCGATGTGATCGACATGCTTTAGAGAGTAGATTTTAAAATTAACAGTCTACTCTGCACCAGTTGGCCTCAGGGATAGATAATGGACATGTACACATTTACTTTCCTAATACACACACATACAGTAGATGGTTCATTACTACTTATCACTCATATTGAGTCCTAGTTTCAAATTTTTTTTGTTATGTATTGTGAAAAGTCTAAAGATTGTATATTTTGTAAATACAGTGTAGGAATTCAGTTAATAATCATGTTATGGGAGTCACTCATAAGCAGGGAAACACAATATAAATACAAATAAATCATGATGGCACTGCAGATGAATTAATTGTCCTCAGTACTTTTCTGTCACACTGATTTACAAGGCTTCTTCTTTTAGCCTTAGGTTTAGGAACATCTTATTTTTAGGCAGCTTAGAACTGTAACTTTATTTTGAGAATTAATTGCAACTATTTTATAAATCTGGTTTTTAAAATTACATGTCTTTTGATGTAGAGTGCTGATTGGTATGGTGGAGAGTTTTTATTGCCCTGATGTTAGCTCTCATTGAAAGATGATTAACTGGATTTAGGATACTCTTCAGCTATTCAGATCACAGCTTTCCTCCAAATAATTAAATATTTTCCTTTTGTCAATTTCAATGTTTCCATTTATGAAACTGTACAGGCTGCCACACTTTATAAATTTTATATATTCACAATCTATCCTTTCCTTAAATTGACAATGCTTTAAGTTAAACTGGTGATTAACATGACTGAAATGAATTAAAAAATAACATGACTGGTGTGTTATGCTTTAATTCTAATTAGAAACCTGTTGAAGTGGGTACTAGGCAGGTCTCCACAAAGGAGTGAAATTAAGTCCTAGCTTCTCTATTCTAAGATATATATCGATGCAAAACTTTAATGTTAATTTGTACCTACTTAAACAGTACACTTCTTCTTTTGCTTCTAATCTCTACTCAACACTCAAGCTATTTTTTACTTTCTATAGCTGTTATATCCTACGGCTAGTTTGAGAATTCTTTAGTAGTCCATGTAGCTGCATTGCCTGGCTCATTGGAGGGACAGTATAAATTCTCCTTTTATTACCTTAACCTCTTTTCCTATTCCCCTCCAGTCTTAAGGTAGAGCTGAAATAAATGTGGGGATTTTTCCATATACATAAATTGTGCGATGCAGGGAAGCAGTGTTGGGTTATAAGATCCCCTTAGATTTCCTGAAAATGACACAGGATATATAAAGAAATCTCACCCTGAGAAATGAAAGTTCATATTGTCATCTATATTGACTTGGGCATCTAACAGTTCAACGTCTAACAGATTCATGTCATGTGTTGTTTTTGTACTTAGTGAGATACAGCTAGGCACCTGCAGAAGGTAATTCATGTCTTATTAAGATGGGCAATAAAAATTGCATTAATTGTGCTCTGGAGATGCTTATTTTATCTTCTAGGACATGAAAAAAAGACTTATGATGGCTACATTACAGATATCTAACTTTTAGACGTGCAAAATGAGGTGAAATTAATTTTACCCTATGTTAACAGCTGGTAAAGTTGTTTCAACTTTAGATTACATTCAGACAAATTATACAGTCACATAACAACATTTTTTGCTTGAAACACAAGTCCTGGACAACAACTTTATACAGAAAATCTTGGGTTTATTTTTAGAACAAATTTGAAAGTCAGATTTTCTGACAAAAATGTGATCCATGTAAGTTCATATATAGAGAGTAATGTTATTATGTTATTTGTTGTGGGTTTTGGAGTTGGTTTTGTTGGTTTTTTTTTCTTAAGAGGATAAAATTTTAATCTAGCCTCTTGACTCTTAAAAGTCTATAATTTGGCAATATTATGAGTTTTTTTATAAAATACTTGATTATTGCTTAATTATAGCAGGTCAAAATATGTAAAGGTCTTGTTCTTCAGTGTAAACCCTGTTAAAGAACTCTTTATAGCCAGTCAGGCACTTAGCATATACAAAATACCAGCATATTCTATCATGACTACTACTACTACTATCTGTGACATTTTTACTGAGCAAGATCCTGATTGCCAGATGGGGAAAAAAGGGAACCGATAGTGCTGCAGAAGATACAGTACTAGCCATATGAACTTGTCAAAGGGCTCATCTCAGGATAGAGACAGATAAAAATCAGAGGTAGGTAATACCATCTTATTAATCGGTGTCTTACAGGAGGAAAGATCTGGGAGGAAATACATGATCCTTGAACAAAATTACAGATTTAAAATAGAACATAGGCTACTGAAGCAGGATTTAACTGGAGTTTGATACAATACCATTTGTAAATCTATAAACTTATATGTACAGCACTTAGAATTATAGAATCTCAGAATCATAGAATGCTTTATGATGGAAAAGCCCTTTAAGATAATTGAGTCCAACCATAAACCTAACACCACCAAGTCCACCACTAAACCATATCCCCATGTGCCACATCTACACATCTTTTAAATAGCTCCAGGGATGGTGACTCCACCACTTCCCTGCACAGACTGTTCCAGTGCTTGACAATGCTTTTGGTGAAGAAATTTTTCCTAATATCCAATCTAAATCTCCCCTGGCACAACTTGAGGCTATTTACCCTTGTTCTATTGTTTGTTACTTTCAAGAAGAGACTGACCCCCACCTCGCTACAACCTCCTTTCAGGTATTGTGGAGAGCTATAAGATCTCCCCTCAGCCTCCATTTCTCCAGGCTAAACAACCTCAGTTCCTCAGCTGCTCCTCATAAGATTTGTGCTTTAGACCCTTCACCAGATTCATTGCCCTTCTTTGGACATGCATGCATTAAGCAATTCTGAGTAGATTTAGCACAAGTCTATATGCTTAGGTTCTATGCATGGTAGTGGTAGTGTGGACATCTATCTTTGATAGAAAGGCCAGATAGGTTTAAGCCCTACCAAGAAGACTCATTTGGTACTGTATGATAAATTATATATGATGAATAAAACCTCATACCCCTATTCCCTTTAAGCATAAAACTGGACACTCCATCAAACCCTGCTGTGTTGCCCCATATTCTCACCCTCCCTGCCCCCTACTCCTACCCTGAGCCACCTAGGTGCCCTACAATTACGTTTTTTATGCCATACCTGGAACTTCCTTTATTAATCATCTACGCCCCATCACATATGCAAAAATGAGTGTTGAAACATCACTTTGTATATTTTGAATGTGTGTCTGTATGTATTGAGACAGAGAAATTGGAAAGATCACAATAATGACAGCAGTCTTTTGTCAGAAAATCTGTTTATGGGCATATAATCCTGGCAGAGATGTTGTAAACCCCCATTGCAGGAGAGGAAGAGGTGAAGACGTAATACATAATCTTTTAAACACTGATATTCATATTGGCAAAAAAATTATCATACAAAGATCTAAAATTCTTTCTTTATATTACCTCTGGAAAGTGCAGATAAATATCCTTAGCTGCTCTTTGAAAGCACAGTAAAATATCTGGATAAACATACAACCAGCCTGTGGAGTACTTCTATGTGATTATTTTTTCCAAACAGTATTTTACTATATTTTGAATCTGTCCAGTAACATAATAATTTCTAGCAATGCAGCAAAAAGTGTATTTTCCACTTTAAATGTGAGGAAATTCTTAGCACTGTAAGAATTGGTTTGTTAGTGAAAGGCTAACATCCACTCCCTTACAAAAAGGACCTTAAACCTCAACACCTATCAGGAACATTCAGACTTAGAATCAGTCAAATGAGCTTTATTATTCTTACTCACACAGTCTGTGACCTGAAAGGATGTTTTTCTTTGTTTGTAACAAGCTAAGGCATATAGTCTTTCTTTGGGTTTATGCCTCCACCACAATTTCTCACTTCATTCTTCACCTGTATGTCTACAGAATAGAAAGGAAGCAGATAATATTTCAGATTAGAACAGAGAAAAGCAAAAAAAACACTAGAAACCCTTTAGATAGAGATGTCACAGTATGATAACCATAAGAAAAAATAACACGGATTTCATATTGCCGTATCTTTCCTTCCACTTCATCGCATCTTATACAAGCAGTTTCACACTGAGGTGATCCAACAGTGTATGTTAGAGTAGTGGAGAGATCTTACATATGTAGTTTGCCACATCATTAAAATATATGGAGACACAGAGTTCTCTACATTATAATTGATAATCTAGCTAGGAAAACCTGTCCTAATGAAATCACTTGTGATTATACAGGTATTGTTCACCTATAGTTTTGACACTGCACTCTTATGCCTTTTCAGATGTCTGGTGAATCAGTATTCATAAAATAAGTGCATAAACTCTTGGTCAAATCAGTAGAGAGGATGTTCCACATGTGATCATTTTGGTTAGTGCTGCTGCTTTTGATTCACAGTCACAAATGACACTGATGAGCAATGACTTATTTCTGCGACAGAAACTTTAACCAAAGGGTTCTAATTTCAAAAAAAGTATATTAGCCTTCAGAAACAGTAACACTTCCTATCTCTCCAGTCCAGTAAACTGTATTATTTAAAGAAAATGGATTAGCATCCACTTGAGACAGGGAGAGACTTTCCTTTATTTTCCCTCAAGTAGCTCAGAATAAAAAAGATTTGACTACAAATCCCCGCTATTAATCAGGCACCTGAAAACATATCAAATAAGGTTTATTGCTTTTTATCCCTGAGGTTACTGGGAAAAAGTGCTGCAGCCAGCATTCACCCTTAACTTTCATGCAAGGGTAGGTCTGGCAGCCATTCCACAGAAGCTCCCACCAAATCAGGCTCCTGCAGGCGATACTATGGAAAACTTGTAGTGTGCTGTAGGATTTAGGCATAGAATGACTAAACACTGGGATTCAGGCAGTTTCATATTCAACGTTAAACATTAAATATGTATTACTGATGAACACTGAGGAATGTCAACCCCCTTCATAGTTTAAAAGACATTCTGAAGAACCCCAAAGTGTTGTATGTTCATGTGGTGGGTTGATATGGCTGGTTACCAGTCCTCTACCAAGCCACTCTCTCACTGCCCCTCCTCAACCGGACAGGAGAAGAAAATAAGATGGAAAAGCTCATGGGCTGAGACAAAGGTGGTTAATAAGAAAAGCTGTGTGCAGAAGCAAATCAAAAAGAATTTTGCTCACTACTTCCCATCAGTTATTAAGCTGGTGCTGAAAAAAGGAAGGAGAACCAAGATCAAATCCAGTACTGCATGAGGAGCAGAAACTTGGCACAGAACAAGGAGAGGATCCAAGGCCAGAAATGGGAACTGGAAGCAGTATATTTGATGCATAGTCAGGTACAGAAGGAAAGGGAGCAATTTGTGCACTAATATGCAACTGGAAGCACTTTGAGCAACCTCCTGCTCCACACAGGATTGGGATAAAACCCTCTTATTGTATGATGCCTACCGAGTTGCTTCCTTGATCCTTCTTCTGTTGGCATGAGATTTGCATGCTGGCATTATTATTAGCTGCCTTGTTTTGAACAATTTTGTCACCTACACTTACTGAAGTTAATAAGACTGTTTATATGCCCTAAAGCATAACTATGCTGAATCAGTTTCTTAAATGATAAATTGTATTGATTAAGTGAGAAATGATGACATACATCATTGCAGAGGAATTTCTCATGATTGTTCTCCCAGTGCAAACTGTCATCTCCAAATGTTGCAGTCATATCTGTTCACTGAAAACCATCAATAGTTTACATAGAATTTCTTAACATCAATTATTTGCTGAAATTATGACAGGAAAATACTGTTTCTTTTCTCTTCAAAATGGAAGCTTATGCTTATACAAATGCTTCCCCTTCAAAATCAGAAGTTTTCTCAAGGAGAACCCTGGATTCCACAAAGATTTGTCACAAAACTAATAATCAATGAAGCTTATACACATAAACCCCTCCAAAGCATTATGATAAAGAAGTAAGACATTCTCATTTGCCTTTCATCAGAAGAGGTTTAGCAGAGGAAGCCTAAAGCAGTATGTTTTCCACTGGGAAGAGGTAGATGTTAGAGATCAAGGGAAAGGCTAATATTTACCTTTTTGCAAATTAACAGCTACATGGTAAGTTTAATGTAAGATACCTTTAATTCTGTAATTGTGGATTGTTTCTTTTCTTCCCCGCCCCCCTCCCCCC
>JANZLQ010000008.1:26131255-26170068 GCA_026212715.1 Elanus axillaris
GCAGCTGACCCAAACTGGCCAAAGGGGTATTCCATACCATGGGACGTCACATTCAGGAAATAACTGGGTGGTGGGGGGGTGGGGATCGCCGCTCGGGTACTAACTGGGTGTCCATCGGCAGGTGGTGAGCAATTACTCTGTGCACCATTTGTACATTCCAATCCTTTTACTATTATCGTTGTCATTTTATTAATGTTGTTATCATCATAATTAATTTCTTCTTTTCTGTTCTATTAAACCATTCTTATCTCAACCCACAAGTTTTACTTCTTTTCCCCGATTTTCTCCCCCATCCAACTGGGTGGGGGGAGTGAGTGTGCAGCTGGATAGTATTTAGTTGCTGGCTGGGGTTAAACCACAACATCTAGTCATGTGCATCACCGGCTTGCCTTCAGTTTAAAAAGTTGCTTTTCGTGTGGTCTAAACACTCTCTGTTGACCCATCAGACAGAGGTGACCCTTTCTTTATCACTATGAGTGTATGTCCCTTAATTCATTTCTTTGTCTCACAAGTCCAAAAGGAAATGCAAGCTGAACACCAACAAACTTTTCCAGAGCTACATTGAACTATGCAGTTCTTGACTAAATCACACTTTTGATTAGAATTTGACATGAAAAAAGCCAAACTGGGATCTGGTCTGCCTAACACAGTGTGGAAAAATAATGGAAGACTAGCAAAGATGATTGGAAAAACTTGCAGCTGGAGTGTTGAAAAACATATATCATACTAATTGTTCGTCCTTGTATTTTGGACAAATAGAACATATATGTTTAGATAACATAGGCATGTGATAGACTTAAAGGCACCCCATTGAACATGCTTGAGATTCCTGGCCTGCTGTGGGAAAGATCAAAGCACAGTGGTATATTATGTGAATCACTGAAATGAAGGGGGAAAGAGCAGGTTCGGTGATCCTCTAGCAAGGATCTAGCTCCGCAGTGCCTGTGTCCCCACTTGTGTGCCTCTGACCGGTTGCTGCTTCAGGGATCCCCTGGTTGGTGAGGTAATGAAAATAAATTTACCCTTTGCTTTTTATCTGTGGTTTTGTGGTTGTTCCTGCATCCTGCCTGTGCCGGCTCACACACAAAGAGACCTAACTGGTGATTGCATTTTGTGCACTCTTTAAATGAGTCCGCCTAAAATTGGTGTGTTACATCCCCACAGTAAATGAAGGTCGCCCCTAAATGGGAATGGGCTAGTGAGTTCTCTGGGGCTAAAAACTTTGTGCCTGATCCCCAGTAATCATGGGTTAGGGTTTTTTTGATGCTGAAAGATCCCTTAGTTTTGGATGCTTCTAAAAAGATATTTTGTGCTTCTTAAAGCCTTTGTACATGTGTGTTTGAGGTGGGGTTCACCTAAAGATTGATAACCCAGTGCTCAAAGCAGTTGCTTAAACGTCAGAATCTAACACAACATGATACCTTAGCTTACCTATACAGAGATGGTAAGTAGAGTGCCTATGAAGAAAGTATAGATAGAAATCTATGGCACTTTCAACTGTCACAACTGGAGGCCAAGACTGTACTCCCGCACTGCACACCTGTGCTTAGTCAACTGAATACAACCTGACTTTACTCAGATAACTTGCTCTGTAAACTGCACTAACTGGAATGACAGCTCAGATGCCCAGTTTATCTGCATTGCAGGCAACTGAATGGGCATCTGAATCCAAGCTCATTGTGTATTATAACTAAAGTTTAATGAACAAACTGAACAATGTGAAATTTTACATCATGGAGGCAAGGCAGCATTGTCAGGCATGATCCAAACACTTTCAGCTTTACTAGACCCCTGCAAAAATGGACAACATAATCCTTTGAATATTGTGCTTTGAGTTGAAGAGATTTCAGAAAAAGGGCTATAAAGTCTTATGGTGAAACTTGAAAGAGAAGTAGTTACCTTCTGAGCTTAAAAACACCTTTGGAAACAGAGTTGACACTCTTCCTATCAATAAATAAATAAATACATAAATAAAAACAAATATTTTCTCATCACTAGCTATGAGACTATTGTGCAGATACTGGGATGAAGGAAAGATCTAGGAATGACTCTGAGGAAAGTAATATGAGTGATCACACTCCAACAAAACCTCAGGAAGTAAATCTAATCAAACCCAAGGAAGAGACCTGTGTGCTTTTGAACAACAGTTTTACAGTTTATGCAAAGCTTTAGAAACAAGGGAGTGTTAATATTTTTGAAAGCTATGTGTAGAAATGACATCAACTGCTAGGAAAATGTGAAAAAAAGGCAGATTTGAAAAAAAAAAATTGTAAATAACTTTAATTACCTGTTGGGTACAAGTAGAAGTTCCTTATATGCACATATCCTTGTAATAAGCAGAACTTTTGTACAATGACTATGGACTAGCTAATGAAGTATGTACAGGGGCGCAGTAATAGAAAGTCAAGTTGGAGTCATTTGTGTTTTTCTAATTTCTTAAATTACAATCCACAAATTGATCATGAGTGTGACAGCGACTACTTTGGTAATACTTCATCATCAAATGAAGATGTCTCCATTAAATCCCAGGATAGTCTTTTCAGTGTCTGGAATGAGAAATTATTTCATATGGGTTAGTAAAAAATAACACCTGTAAGGTAGCTGTAGCAGAAGTGACTAGAATGTATCATACTGTTGCTCATGGTCATTTGTGTAGAATCTTTAAATGTAAAAGTAAATTACAGAGAGATATGTTCTTACATTCACACATAGCCGATTCTACATTTTGGCATGACTTTGCTTACTGTCAATAAAGGATTATTTATTCTTTCAGCTGAAGACTTTGTTTAAAAGGGCAGAGTTTGTAGCACCTCAAACCATGAAAATATTAAAATGTTTCTGATATGTATTTGTTATTGTGCATTTAAGAAGGAAATAATCATTTGCCCTCTTGAGTGACTTCAAGATAGCAATTACACTGAGTATTTGAAAATGTAAGGGGTATACTACAATCAGTGGTTTGAATATCCCTGCGGAAAAGATTTGCATTTGCATCTCATAATATTAATGTTAACTTCAAGATAACTACTCGATCTATTACTTAATCAAAAATTACAATGAATGTTCCCTTCTAACTGCTGTCCAGATCATTTACTGCACAGAAGCAAACTAAAATCTGATTAGGTTATCTGATCCTCCAAGGTGTGATAACCTACACCAAAACCAGAAAGTGAGCACCTTCCTTCCTTCCACATAAGTGCTTGGGATGGAGATGAAAAGCAGATAAAGGAAAAATCTAAGCTTAAACTCAGCAAAAATTATGGAACATTTATTAAAAATTAAGATTATATTCACTTCCTCCTTAAATTGGAAAATATGATTTCTAAGTCTGAGTTGGTCTCTATTAGCTTCCTTCATAGTCAGTGGAAAGAAGCAGTTACTTTTAGAAACCAATTCCTCTCAATGTGAGACAGGAAACTAAAGTGGGTCAGGTGGATCACCTTTAAGGATTCATGGCACCGCTCTATTGTACAGTCCTGTGGCTATAAAGGGAAACTGGAAAGTTGTCAGACTAGATGGATGAAGTTAAGATTAATCTTATCCTTAGTACCTAGTGGTTTGTATGTTTCTCATGTCATTCCAAAGCATGACACAACAAACACAACCTCAACATGGTGATCACAATCTATGCTTTTTCTGACATTGATCTAATTTTTATATGATGTCTGTGCTATTTATTAAGTGAGAGCAGGTGGTTAAAATTATTGAATTTTGATAATTGAATATTGAGAAAAGAATAAGAGTAACAAACCACAAAGATTTATCCCCATGCCTCTCCAGAGTGCACCATATATTAGAATTCCCTTAGCAACAGAGGCATAAAATTGCTGAGTTGCAGCTCTGACCTGTGCTGGTAAGAGCAATATATGACTCTCACTCTGTTTAATTCACCTTAGTTAGAAAGTTGCTTCTCTTGATCTGAGCATTTTAATAAGGGGACTACAGGATAGAAATACAGAAATAATTTTAAAATAAAAGGGAGCAGTTAATAAATTCAAAATGGATAGATAGAGAGTACCAGTGAACTTGTGACTTTGTTTTTAATGACTTGCTGCAAATTTAAATAACAGTTTAATATATACCATTCAAATAAAATGCCTGGTGAATAAGATGTCAAGATACTTTGCTTATCCTTGCATTTATTTTTTATTTTAGTTCTCAGCCTGATTAGAGGAAATTCTTTAATATTCAAGGCATCTCAATGAGCAAAGTCTATTGTATATTATTAATAGTTTGAGATCACAGCTAGAAAGACTTCTACAAGAAGCAGGTATAATTCTCTTTTAAAAAGTAAGACTGATTTGCTGACCATAAGAGAGGTATTACTAGAGGTCACCATGTTGCAGAAAATATGTCAAGGGATTGTCCATGCACCCGCTGCTTGAACAGAAAGCATACTGATTATTTTCCTACTGTGAATGTAGTTCAAAAATGTATGATAATGTCATTCCCTAGAAAACACAAGCAAGTGCTTTACTGAGCTTTTTCAGATATTTTGAAATTCATCCAGTTTATGGAAGGTTAGTGACACATTTAACTATGAAGGGTCCCTGCTCCATCATAATTTTCCTCACCCAAACTCTGAAAATTGTCACTGCTTCCTGAAAAATGAGAAACTTCAAACATAATGTTTATTCTCTTTCTTATGGAATATAGTACATTCCCAAATTAGTTCTCTTGACTCTCGTTCTGTTTGTATATGTCAGGGCCCTAAAGGCACTAAAGGCCAGCCTCGCCAAGACATCCCTACATCCTACCCCTGGGCCCAGGAGCCCCATTTCTGCTCAGGCCAGGGCCATCAGCCCCTGCATCAGCAATGCCACTGGAGTGCTGGTCGCCAGCTCTGCCACAGCCTTGCCCTGCCTCATCCTGGAATCCCTTGACCCAAACTCCAACCTGTGGGATGAGTTCCTGGTCTGATCTCAGCCCCACTGTCACTGTGGACCTGCCTGGCCACCACCAGACCTGATCCTAGCTCTGATCTACGAATTGGCTTTCCAACTTGACCTCAGACCTGCCTCATCATCACTATGATATGTCTTTATGATCCAGACTCTTTCTTGGCCCTGGCCACCTTCTCTGAGTCTGCCCTACTCACCTTGCTGGGTCCTGTGGGACAGGGCATGCTGGCCCTGGAATTTCCCCCTTGATGCCTGGCTCACCTTCTCTGTCAGTGTATCAGCAGTACTTACACTCAGTGCTCATCATATGAGGATGGAGGAAGTTTATGTTGGCTTTCAAGATACATTAATACATGTAGGATTGTCTTGCACCCTTGTAGGGACACCACCCGGAAATTCAAACTAACATATCCCCAAGAGTCACAGGGGAGCATTCAACAGAAAACACAGAAATGAAATTAAGTAAAAGGCCTTAGCTAGTTCAGTTATACTGTTGGGTTTTTTTACTCACAAATGGATAAAAAAAGGACAACTTCCAGACAGTCAAACCTCTTTGGAAATGTTCTTGGGCCAGTGACACAAAGTAACACCTCAGTAACAGTTGTTTATACTCTAGAAGGAAATCCATAAACCTCACTAACCAAATACAAGATGCAAATAAACAGTGCTAGAAAACACGTTCCAAGTCTTATTGATTTTATTGAAAATTCAGAGAAAAATTGGACTGGAAGTATTTTTCTAAATGTTTTCTATATTAGGATGTGGGCAACTCATGATATGAAAATTTTCACCAAGTGGGTTCCCAGAAAGCCATAGAACAGAGAAATAAATTTTGAATTCTACATATGGAATCATAATTTACCTCAACTTACCTCAACTATCTACTTGACTGTGTGCATCCTTTTTATAGCTTAACAGTTCATAAAGATAGTTTCTTTTTTCTGTTCCCCTGGCAAAGGTATATTTGTTTCTACAATCCAAACCATTAGGTAGTCACAGCATATAAAAAATAGTTTCCATCTACCAGGAATAAAATATTAAGATTTTGGGATAATATTATATGCTAGACGTAAATTTCTTGGTTTTGTTATTTTTTATCTACTCTAACAATCAATTCTAAGGAAATTTGAGGACTTCCTGCACTTCCTACTTTTAGAAATTACAGACAAAATTGATTCAGGTCATAAAAATCAGTGCATTAAGAACATTAACCAAGAAAATAAGTCTTGGAGATTTATAAATTTATGTGTGCCCTACTGACTATTAGAAAACATGAACCTTGCTTTTATCCTGTTTATAAGGTTGCTGTGAGGCTGAGCAGAACAAAGTTGACATATCTGTAATCTTCAGTGGGTCTACTAATCCTTCCCTCTACTGCTGTTCAAACATTAACCTGTAGCATGACTTGAGATGCAGTTCTCATCAATGCCAAATGTCTGCCAGGTACAATACAACTATTCTTTACAGATGAATAGAGGTTTTTAACATTTAATACAAATCCTGCTGCATTTGTATTTATATTCCTTATGTTAATGTGGACAATCTTTTGATTCACAATGTTGAGCTCAAATATATTTTCTTCTGAGCTCCTAAATTCCTAAAAGATTAAACCAGAAGGGATTTGTCCATCACAACAAATTACATATTTAATATGATAGACAAAGGGAATTTACTAGGATATACTGATTTTTAAAAGCTTTTGGCTCTGTAAATCAGGTTTTCTGTTTCTGAGACTAAGGTAATATGGGATAACTGATAAAATATTACTATGTCTTTGTTCCTATTAGAATATGAAAGCAAAATGTATTTGCCATAAACCATAAAATAAAATAGCAATTTTGAACCCCTAGTGATTTCTCTTTTTTTCACCATTCCCTTGACTTTATTGCTATTATTATTATTCAACAAAGTTTGGAGTGGAACTGAAGTTTTGGGTGAGATGCAGCAAACCAGCCTCCTTCAAATCTCACAGAGGCTGGAGATGAAAATGAGGAGGGGAGAAACAGCTCAAGCCAGTATGCCTCCCAGACTCCTGTTCAACTATTCAAAGTGGGGAAAAAATCATCACCAGATCATAACCCTGAGTAGTAGGTGCAGTGAACCACTTAAAGAAAAGGAGTTCCTATGTAAACAAACATGCATAGGCAGTATCATACTCAGGAGAGGAATACTGAAGATAAATGAAGGAATAGATGTCTGAGCTGTAAATGAGGATGTAAAAAAGGATTGCATAGAAAAGTGTGTGATCTCATTGCTATTTAACATACCTTCATGACTTGTGCTAGGAATTAAACCTGAAAGCTGCCAATAATCGTATTTTTGTATGTGGAGATTGAATTGGTCTATTATCAGAGTGTGACACTAGTCAGGAGGGGAAAAAAATTTGAGTCCAGAGCAATAACAGCACAATTGAGTTTTGCTCCTCTCCTTGTCAATTTTGTCATTGACTTTATAATTAAATCTTGAAGAGTTTCTTGCCCTATTTCTCTAGATTTCTTCAGAAGAGAGTAAGAAAAAGAGATGGACTTAAACTGTGAAGTTCATTGTCTCCTGCTACTGCACTAGAATTGTTCGTTTATTCAGGGCAGAATGTTTAGTTTAAATCATCTCAGGCTTGACTAACTTTCAGCAAATCTAAGGCCCAGTACAGAAACAATGAATTATGAATCTGTGGCATTTGTGTAGGAACTCCCCCTCCACACAGTGAGGAAGGTTATGTTAGAAATAATGCAGCCTGCACTTACCTGGGGTCTATCTCAGCTTGGAAAGTTGTCAGCACCTTGTAAAGAGGCCACTCTGCTGGTTGTGTTCTTCTGGAACACAACAGCCCAAGGAAACAAATACTAAAGATGGATTGTAGCATAACTCCCTTTTTCATCTCATGCAACCAGTTTGCTTAACCTGTTAGTTGGATAACTTGGTCAAGTACTTATGTAGAACTGAGAGAGTTCATCCAAGGTTTTTGGATGCAGACATGCCAGGCTGTAACTTCGTAACTGTGGAAGCTCTACTGCCTTTTCCTAGCAATCTGAATCCTATCTTTTTCTAGAGTTCCTAATTCCCCTGCAGTCCTGATTCATAGGTTGTGCCAACTAAACTCTAGATTTATTTGTTCTTTTGGTGAACATAACAAGAAAAGTAAAGGGACATAGACGCTTTGAAAAGGTGTCTTAAAAAATCTTGCATCATATTTTATACAGGACAAAAATACAATTATGTGTATTAAATGTACAACATCTATGCATCTCACAGCACTTAAATTCTGTCAATTATTGAACAACTCTTTTGAATAATAGAAGTCATCTAGGTATTTTGCAATGCTTTACATATTCTTCTTTTTCTGTATATGAATTGTATGACAGAATGCAATTGTGGTGTCCCCCTTCCACCCCCTGGCCCCTTATCTGTAGCAGCATTCTTTCCATTCTGTTTCTCCAAAAGCAGCTTGTGAGAGATGCCTTTTATAATTTCCAGGACACTCATCAAAGGAAGTCCTTGCTGGTTCATCCTTATTATGTGAATTTACTAATTTTGGAGGATGGGCTATTTGACAAAATAAAATACCATCCCCTATTTCTTACTTGGTACTGCTTTAAATTTGGATTACCCATAACTTGGATTATCTTTGATCCTTAAATTGGAGGTTTTCAAAGTTAGCATTAAAATTGAAACATAATAATACAACAAAGCAAAGAAATGCATTAGAAAGTAGCAATAAGAACATGCCAGAATTCAGGTGATGATTACTAGAAATTAGTTATGTCAACTGGGGAACAAACAAGAGAGGAAGAAAAGATCCTTATAGACAAACCCTGAAACAGCACTATTTATATTTTCTGGATTAATTTTCCATAGATTATATTCAGTCTGGATGCAATGAGATTTCCTGTCATATTCTAAAATATAAGTGGTTCTGCCCCCCAAAATGAATCAATTATTTAAAATCAGGATTCAGAATAGTGGGGGAAAGTTGTGATGCCGAGAAAACATCATATTTTTGTAATATACAAGTCAATGCTACTGTTCAGTCAACAGAATTCAGGTCAAAAAAACCCCCAAACACTACCATTTTACACATCAAGCACATTTGGCTTAGGCCAGTACCAGCTGTCCTTGGAGAAGATCCAGCTTTTGCAGAAAATGGTGTTACAGGATGTAGTGCTGTTTCAAGGTCTATGCAAAAAAAAAAAAAAAAGGGATTACTAGTCCTCCCTCTTTCTCCTTCCCTTTCAGAAAAACAAAACAAAACAAAACAAAAAACCACTATGGAGATCTTTAGCTTCCTTTCACCTTCATGTTTTAACATGAGAAAAAATATAATTCCTTTAATGATAATACTACTTCCAGGGTCCCTTGTAGGTGTTGTAAAAGGCAAGTGGTCTACAGTACTGGGATCTTACATTTATTTCTAAAGACTTCCAGGACAATTAATCTCAACACCATTATATTTTTTCATGTCTTTTCCGACAGTGCAGCTTCACTTCATCTCACAGATTTGATGCTCATTACTGGTGTTAGTTTATTTATTATCTCTGTCTCATAAACCCTACAGTTATCCAAGCTAATAGGTATGGTACAAATGTCTTTGAATGCACCATGAGTGGCCTCAAAGAATGGGAAGACAGGAATGCACTACTGTTCATGGATTGCCATGGCTACATGACCTACAGGTCCACAAGGACCTGCACTTCACAAACATCCGGTTCTGTCATACTCAGCAAATCAGTTCAGATACTCATGGCTGAAAGTGATGGTATGTATCTGATTCAAGGCAGGTTTTCTTGTAAGTTGTAACTGTCAAATTAAATCATATTATGCTGTGTCACATCAGTATACAAGATGCTACTTAAGCAATATAACCCAACATAGCAAAACAACAACAACAAAAAAGGACTATAAGATACTTACTGCACTACACAATCTAGAAACAAGTTGTACTTGCATTTACTCCCCAAAATTTAAGGATGTCTCATCTATTTTGAAAGGGGACAGCTGTCCAGATTCCCAATTGCCCATTTATAACTGCTACTTGACACTTCTGCTGTGGTCCATACAGGTTGTAATGCCTCAGTTATTTTCTCATTAAGGCTTTCACCATCTCTTACTCTGTGATTTACTTATGATTTCTCTCTTTTTCTTTCTGAAAAGGCACTATTCTAGAATAACATAAACGAATTTATGCCCTGAGTGTGCAACACTATACCACTTTTACTGGTACATGCAGCACATATCAGTGAGTGGTCTAAATGCAATATAATTCACTGAATTTATGCAATATGCAATACAAATTCACTGTCAAATTCACTAAAAAGCCCAGTGAATGCAGAGTTGTGGTACTGAGGAAAATACCATGTCCCACTGCTCCACTGCAGTTCTTTTTGCCAGTTTAGGATTCAAAAAAGAAGGTCAGATTATCTGTCCATAGGCAAAGAGTAATCACAGCAATTTGGATCCCTGGAGGAAGCAATAAAACCATGGGTAGAATGGGAAGAAAAAAAAAAAAGAAAAAAAAAGAAAGAAAAGAATTTGCTTGCCATTAAGGAATGCTAGGAATCGTGATAGCCCACAAAAGCTGTATTTCAGAAAAGTGGATGAATACAAAGAACAGAGAAAGAAATGAAAAGGCTCTATGTTTAAATAAATAAATAACTATAGAAAAAGAAAGACCCAGTGTGACTTGGCAGGTTCAGTGTTCATTAACATAAATAAGGTATGATGATTCAAACCCTAAAAGGAATAAAGGAGGGTGGAGAGACATTGTTATCCAGATACTTTTATATGTCATCATCATATCAGAAGTATTCAGTGTCTCCCACCCAATCATGTTTTAAAAGAAAACACTCTTTTCTCTCACTTTCCCTTTATAGCCTGAGTCTCCTCAGTAGAATACTCTGTCATGAAGACCCTCTTCTTCTCTCAGCCAATGTGGAGAATAATATTCTATGCAAAGCAGAATAGCTTCAGTATTAGGCTGGGATTGGGAAAGAAAGTGTAATCCTCAGACAACTGTTTAGTTGCGACCTTCTTCCAAAAGTTATTGTCTCAGACTACTTAGAGGAAGAGGAGGAAAAACAATGTATATATTCCAAACACTGAGTAGATTCTTTGGCTTCTGAAAAATATGTGATAGGTATATGTTAGAGGTAGCCAGATGGTGGTGCGCTTCAGGATCTATGGGAATTCTTCCTGTTCCAGCCCAAGAGAGGCGAGGCTGCCGTGGCTCTGTGTCCCCAGTCTAGCCAGCAGTGAAGATGAGCTCATTTCCAGGAGGGGCACACACACACACACATACGGATGCACGGTCTGCTAACACTGATGGCCACCCAAACCAACACATACAGAAACCAACACCTTTCCCAAATCTCCCATAAATAAGTTGTACAACAAACAACGACATATAAACATGGGTGGTCTGAGCTGTTCCTCCACTCCAGTTGATAAGAACCGAAGGCCACTGAAGTAATATATTCACACACACATGCTTACGGAGAAATAGGATAGAAATAGGATTTCATGAGAATATAGGAGTGAGTGGGGTGATCAAGCACAGGACTCAGTCAAGCCAGTCAACAGCAACCTGTTTACACTTGACCAGCTTCCCTTTACACCCTTTTGCCTCTAATTT
Organism: Elanus axillaris; assembly: GCA_026212715.1. Lineage (NCBI taxonomy): Eukaryota > Metazoa > Chordata > Aves > Accipitriformes > Accipitridae > Elanus > Elanus axillaris. Next base: position 26,142,782 of record JANZLQ010000008.1, read on the forward strand.
CCCATACCTGTTTTTCCTCAGCCCACCCTGGTCTTCCTCCTTCATTTGTCCAGTTCATCCTGGTGGGTCTCACTGGAAGAACCATGGTCCAATTTTTCTTCTTTGTTGACCATAGGAAATAGTTGAGTCAGGGTCCTCCCTTTTCACTGTTTAGGTTACTGTTGTTCCTCTACACATCATTGTTCCTTTGATCGTCCCTCATCTTTGTGTTTACTGTGACTAGTTTTTTATCTTATAAGATAAAAGATTCTATGACTAAGAGTATGACACACACTGTGTCAATCGTATGACACTATGACATAACATACTATAATTAGTGAGTCAAACATGTCCAGGACCATTTTCTGGTGCAGAGGTCATCTGGTAAGGAATAGTGAATCTACATACCATCATATACTTTTGCTATCCAGAACAGCGTGGTCACATAAACCCAGCATAGTAGAATAGTCTCTTCTAACTATGCCAGTTCTGGTTAGCCTGTGCCAAGATTATGCCAAAACCTAATTCTAAGAAATTAGCAATATGGATCACCAGTTCTAGTTCCAGGAACGTTAATCCTCCTCCAGCGAGGATTAAGTTGCATGTGCACAGACATCACTACCTCCCATGGGGTTAGGTGCACCCAACATTGGCTAGTCCTAATAGAGGCTGTTAATTTCTAAGGGCACTCTCCCACTACCAAATTTGATCTTGCTTGTTCTCATATCCTTGGCTTGCTTAGGTAGACCCACATTGCTAGCTTTCATGGATGCCTTCCTTTGGTGCAAATCTAACCATTATGTGAGAAAAAAGGTGAGGTTTCTTCCATTAAGGCACTGAGGTTACTATTCTTAGGACTATAAATCTGAGGCAGTTTTGGAAAGATATTTTCAGCCTCTAAGTGACTTAGATGTTTCTGAAAATTGCTACTTATTTGTTAAACATACACCTTTAGGCACAGCTATAAAATTATGTGAAGTTTGCTTCCCATACTCTCTTTTCAAAGAAACAGCCATCACTTTCTCACAAATAATAATTAGCTAAGTCGTTAGCATAATTAATGCAGCTCAGTAGTGTGTCAATTTTAAAAATATTTCTTGATTGTGGACATTGTTCTAGTCTATAGTCTGCTTAAAATATGTTGTTCTTGCTCTTACATTCAGTAGTACAGCTGAATAAACATATTCTGACCTGCATTGTCATCAGGTTTTAGATTTGGTCTCAAAGACAAATTCTTGTTCTGTTTCAAGATTTATTGTCATCAGTAAGTTTTATTAGGCTGTCTATTCTGCCTACAAAATACAGAGTATATTCTGCAGACTTGATTATGTCTCAGGGAGGATAACATTAAATAAAAATACAGGTGTATACATAGCATTTGCTAGCGGCATCATTAGCAGATTCTTCAAGAATGCTCCATATGATACAGGCCATGCCATTTGATCATAATAAAATATCATCTAAAAGATAGAAATGTTTTGAATGAACATAAAGTACTCTTCAAGCTCTCTTTTCACACAAGTTTTGCATTTACTGAGGAGTTTCTTGATGTGTAATGCATAGGTTGAGGGTCTTCTGTTCATTAAAAAAAAAGAGGAAAGTTGCAACTTCTGAGGGTGGATAGCAATAAGCAAACATGCATACACTTGAGATGGCTGAGAGGATAGTGAAAGAGTGGGCAACATTCAAAATGTCTAATTTTCATCTAAATCAGACTTTTACTCTCAGTGTTTTTGCTTTACACTCAACCTCCACAGGGTCACTCAGGGCAGAATTCCAAACTATGTGATTTAAGCCGCCTTCTGAAGGGCACACCTCTCCCTCACTACTGACAGCAGAGACCTTTAGGTGAATAGTTGCTAATGTCTTTTGGATAAATCAAGTATTTGCAATTGAGTTTGAACATTCTTGTTCTTCATAAAGTTGTCTTGCATGAATGTCATTAAAACCAAAATCTTGGAAGCAATTAAAAAATGTTGAGATTCACAAAATTTAGTTGGAGACTGGGAAAAAAACCTGCTGGGATTTCTTGTCAATCTGCCAGTAGCTGTAGCACTGAATGATTGTAACTGTCATTAGTTACAAAAAGATCTGAACAGCAAATACCTGACTTGCAGTTAAACCTACATTCCAATTGCATTTTCAAAAACTATTAGGAATTCAATTACAAGAAGAAAAGTAAAAGGAAATTTATTTCTTTAAAGATGCAAAAGAGCATGACAGTTGGATTGCCTGAAAGGGAAGGAAAAGGCTTCTACTGAATAGTATTTAGGAGAAAACAACTTTAAGCCCTTATTCTCAGGAAACCAGATATAAATTTATATCCTATTTGAAAGATGAAGCTTAAATTTAGAAATTTATTAATAATATAAGTTGAGTTTAAAGCATTGTACCATGACTCATGATATTTAGTCTACTAGTCTTGCTCTGCCACACATTCATGGTGTAGTCTTGGCAAGATGTGATTTTTGTGTGGTTTAGCCTGGTATGTGGAATGTAAGAGTAATACATTCTCTATGAAGAAAGAAGGAATGACCACAGTAATTAATTTTATTGTATTGTGTAATAAAATGTGTAAGTGTACTCTTAATCAGTTCCTCCTTAAGCTAAAATACATATATTTAAAGAAGAGACATCTAATCTTAGTTGAAAAATTGTTACTGCTATAAAGTTCACTATAGCCATAGATAGGTAAAGATTTCATTGACATTTCATAAGTCATTAACCTGAGTATTAAAAAGCATATATTTTTTCTAGATGGGGCTACAGTGATATTTCATTGTCTCTTTTTATGTAAAAAATGTAGTCACAGAGCCTAAGATCAGAAAGGAAATTTATTCTGAATTTTTTTTATACCCAAGAGCTTAACTTTAAAAATGTTGTTGAAGCCTTTTGGCTAGAGTGTCGAATATTTGAATAACCTGGGTATTTCAGAGCCATTTTCTGAAGTATACAGGATTGGAGAAACAGATGGTTTATTATCCAATATTCCTTGACTTCAGGAAGAGTTCAGCATCTAGATTCTTGCTTGCTTTCAATGAATTTCTGCTCTTCTGGGAGCAAAAGATTAAGTTACGGAACCAGTAGGATTTAAAAAAATGTGTTAGCTGTGTAACACTTATCCACATTCTAAAAGTAAGAAAAAAGTAGGAATCAGTAAGACCCTAAGGCCTTCATGAAATTTATACATAAATAGGACTATTCATAATAAGTATATTAAGCATAGATATATGAATTTGCAGAATCAGAGCTGTAAGTCTATAGATATGAAAATTTCTTCATCTAAATTTCTAAATAAAATAAAAATCCCCTATCATACTCTCTTTGTGTTCCTCCAATCATTTTTTGTCCATCTCTTTGGCCTTTTTCCTGCCTTCATATATATAAAAGCAAAACCAACAATATATATGTATATACATAAATATTTGAAACTATTGATCAGTAACTACCAAATCTCACAGGAAGAAAAATATTAGAAACAATTTCACTAGGCTTTTATAGTTGAGTAGAGAAGAACAATCCAAATTAGTAAATCTCTTTCCTCAAATATCTACACTGAAGCAGACACTAGCAGAGCTAAGCTATCATGTAGTCCATTTGGCAGAGGCCAGATAACCAGCAGCCATACATACCATTTTAGATATGCCATGAGCATGCCAAATTTTATCATTGAAAGTGACATATGCAAGATGTTAGTAGGAGCAAGCTTGAGAGATATTTACAGTAGAAGATGGACATGAAGGACATAGACATGTAGAAAAACAGGATTCATTGACTCTGTTGTGCATAGGAGTTCTTTGCCGAACAGACATTAAACCACTTCCATGATATAAATAGGAATAATTGATAATATCACATAAAATAAAAAAAAAATCTTTCCCACTTCTGAGTTTTCCTAGAATGAAAAAAACTGCTGTGAGTTGAAGTACAGGAGACATAAAGTGAAAGAGCATTGTGTTAGCTGCGTTCACTTGAAATACCGTGCTTATAATAAGAGGAAATTTTTTCAGTATGCAGAGAGCTCAGAAGGAAGAATACAATCAGTCATAAGCAGAGAAACATCAGATGGGAACAGACCAAATGATTGGATAAAGTAAATTGAAGTTTCTTATTTGGTACTAGTTTTCTGATCTGCAAACTCAGATGTTTTCATAACAAATACATATATAGAAATAAATATATTGTCTAATTTTCACTGAAGAAAATGAATGAAATTATGAAAATTTTATGAGTTAATATTTGAAGAACAACTGACTTATTTTCCAGTAGGGTATATCATAAAGGAGGAGTTTCTGAACAAAAATGCAAATCAGGATAGGTGATAATAAGCAATTAAGTTATGAAATCAGCATTGACAATTACCTCTACTACCACCTGTATATTACTGGTATCAGATTAGGAATATTGGATCAGAAACATTTCTTATTCTGACTCTTTTTAAATTAGGAATAGCTTCTGTATTTGAGTGATTCTGCTGTTGATGTTATTGATGAAGTTGTTAATTTTTTTCAGTGGATAGAATTTAAAAGTGGGAAAGAAGTTCAGAATTTGTCTGTCACGAAACATCACATCATCCATCAGACACATGTTGCCCATGGAAATGGACAAGTTGTTAGCCTGTTATTAATTTTAGTTTGTTTTATTCAGCTTGGCTTGTTCTTTTGGGTCACTAATTAAAGTTTATGTGCTATGATTCAAAATTAAAAGTTCTTTCTTCCTGAAAATATTTGCTATAAGGCAGAACTACTTATCAAAGTATTTATATCATGGATTGCAAGTTATTAATTTTTTGGCTTTACAGAAACAGAGAACACCATATTTTGTATTGTTTTGTAGGACTGATCTAACAGTTACCATCATAATTACTGTTTTAAAAAGAGCTCCTGATAAGCTTGCATTTATGTGTTTCCCAAAATCTGATAAAAATAACCAACTGCAGGGGTGAATTTTTCACTAAAAGTAAATTTGAGAAAAATACAATGTTGAATTCTGTGAAGAATAAATGACACCTTCACACTGTTTTCAGGCAGGTTGCTATTTGAAAAACCATTCTGAGATACAGTGGCAAATTGATCAACATCCAATTGAAGGTAAGTTGCAGCTTCTTTAAAGACTTGACTTTGAATGCAATCAGCATAAAACCCAAAATAGACTCAACTCTTCCCTTAGTTGTACCATTTTTTTATTCTGGTAATCAACAGCATGATTTGGAAAGTTTATATGAATTGGAATTAAATGCTATTGCAGTTTTTTTCTCCTCCTGTTAAGCACTGATTACAAATCATAAGATAATTTAAGTCTGAAGGAACCTCAGGAGGTTATCTGATCAAACGTCAACAAGCCATACCACCGTGAACTGTTCAAATAGAATGGGGGATCATGCCTAGTATTCTATCCATAATATCATATAATAAGATTATTAACATAAATAGTTATGCAGAATGATCATGATCCAATTGTTCTTAGCCTGAAACAAGGTGATGCATATTTGTTACCACCTGGCATTTATGTCATTTTTTTCCAGTACACAGATTTGCAGAGATTTGCTTACATGAAGCTACAACATAGTTTAAGTTTTCTATCTATTGGGTGAAAGGCTAAAAATAAGGAGATTACCATGAGGATTATTATTCTGATCTCTCTACTTCATAGTCTAATTCTTCCCTATCATCTCATACATGGTAACTGAAGAAGGAGGGGGAGCCAGGATTGTTACTCCTGTACTAACCTGCAGAACTGTTCAGAGACAGCAGTCATTGACTGGATGGGAAAGCCAGCATTTTGCACTGTGTCTACAAGAATACAAATTAGGATTTCCTTCAGTCAGTAGGAGCAAGGCAATTCTTTTAATGTCCCTAACGACCCTAATACAGAACACCATGAAAATAATAATATAATGATTCTATTTTAGAACCAAAAAGCATGTTACCTTCATAAAGTTGATGGATTATTTTTTTTAAATAGTGTTGAATTAGAACGTGATATATATAGCTAAGACTGTTTTAGAATTGAAATACTAAGAAAATTATAAGAATCTGGGACAAGTTCATCAAACTATATGAATTTAAAACAAACCACATAACTGAATGTTATGAGGGCAGTTTTACCAGTTGGTGAAATAAGAAGGAATTAATCTACCTACTTTTTTCCTAGTTTCCAAAATTCATCATCAGTTTTGCATACTCTACTTGAATTCATGATTCAGGGAAACATTCTTATTCACACTGAGATATATGCCCTATATGACGTGTTTGAACATCTGTCTAAATAGGGGTTAATTTATGCATATCCTTTCATGCCTTCTTGGTCTTGTATTAGAATCATTAACATCATATATGAAATTAATAATACCATGTGTTTTTTCCTATAGAAATTTTTGAATGTAACTGACCAGATGCACAAATAATATTTTAATCAAATATATTGACTTTTACAATGCCAAAAATTTTAGCCAAATACATTGTATTCTTTTGTTAGAGATATAAGTGACTTGATTTGCTTAACAATTTACATGGAATTTGAAATAGGGAAACTACTGGCAAGTAATGCTTATCTTTCTTTTGACAGGAGTAGCATTTTTAATAGCTCAGTAGAAAACAGGAAGAATAAAATTGTGTGGATAAATGACAAAACACATGAACACTATACAGATTAATGTCCTATTCTGCTGAATATGAAAAAATAACGTGTGTAGAAATTGTTTTTGCAGTTTTAATGGGTTGGAGAATAAGGAAAATATGTAGTCTGACTTTAGGAAAAATCCAGTAGTTTGAACCCCCTCAATACCTAAAAGATATTCCAAAAGCTAAAAGAAAAACAAAAAATCTAATATTCTCTCTGGGCTCTGTCAGTTGTCTTTCTTTGTTTCCTATCTTACTAATTCCAACCACATCCATCCTGAAAGCTCTGATTTCTGCAGCTTGCTAAAATGAACTTTACACAGATGTAGTAAAAAGCTGAGAATTCTCTTTGATGGAAACTTATTTCTAGGCAGTGAATAGTCTTCACATTCCTGTGTCCTCTCACTTTTCACTAAACCTGACTCTTCTTTGGACAATCATAGGAAAAAAAAGTACAAGCTTTACTCTAGAGAATCCTATTTTAAAGATTAAGAGGTGATGTGCATGATTCCTATGGAGAAGGACTAAATAGGAGATGTGTCTTTGATTATTATATGATTCTATGAAGTGAGGAAAAGAGCAATGCTGAAGAACATGTTTAATCTTCTAACTGTCTGCAACCAGCTTTATTTATTTATTTTCTTTGCTTTTCTTATCATATGTCTTTTAGAAGAATCTCCACTGTGGGTCATGGAGACAATCACACATGAGTACTATCTTTGATTTGTTTGGCTTTTTTTCCCCCTTCTTCAGTCGTATAAGCACAAAGAGCAAGAGGATCTGAAGCTAAGGATTTTGAAACAATTGTAGGGGGAAGGGTGGCACGCACGCAGGAAAGGAGCTCATGTCCAAAAAGATCTTTACAAAGGTTTGTCTTCCTTAAATTGATATTCTGTGAAATAAAGCACTTTATTACCTCTCTTATAACTGTGTATCTTGGCTTCCCTTGTAAGAGTATTACATTTTAATTTACACAGCTATAAACTGGTGATTTCATTTCTAAACATCTCCTCAAAATTGGTGTTTTGAGTAATTTATAGATTTTTTAACCTTTACCTGGCCAAAGACTATCTTCTAGTCAGAGCTTGCTTACTTTATTGATGTGTATTTACAGATGTGTTTTCTCCATTCATTGGTTTAGGAAAGGAAGAGTGAGCACTTAGGTTTTTTCTAATTATAGTTAGGTTCATGCAGAGTTGTCTCCAAGAGATACACACTTGTCCTGGTTTTGGCTGGAATAAAGGCAATTTTCTTCCTAGTAGTTGACATAGTGCTGTGTTTTGGATTTAGGATGAGAATAATGTTGATAACACACTGATATTTTAGTTGTTGCTAAGCAGTCTTTATACTGAGTCAAGGACATTTCAGCTTCCATTGGGCAGCTGACCCAAACAAGCCAAAGGGGTATTCCATGCCTTATGACATCTTGTCCAGTATATAAACTGGGGGAAGTTGGCCAGGGGCCACCATGGCTCTGGGATTGTCTGAGCATCAGTCAGCTGGTGGTGAGCAATCACATTGTGCATAATTTGTTTTGTATATTCTATTATTATTATTGTTGTTATTACTATTATTGTTTGCATTAGCGTTTTTATTATTTCCTCTTCCTTTTCTGTCCTATTAAACTGTCTTTATGTCAACTCATGAGATTTACTTTTTTTTTCCAATTTTCTACACCCCAATCCCATTCGGGGCGGGAAGGAAAGGGAGTGAGTGGCTGCATGGTGCTTAGCTGCTGGCTGGTGTTAAACAACAATAATACTAAACTAAATGAAATGCCAAGAATTGGAAAAATCTTAGAATATACATAAACATGCAGGAATTTTTGTTATGTCTTCTTCAGCTCACGTACTTTAAATTCTGAGCAAAGCTAAGGATTAATTTTTTCTGATTCATGATTACAGCTAGAACCCATAGACTAAATCAGGGATGGAGCACATCCCTAAGGCAGGAAAAACTAATTGTGTGAATAGGAAGGCCCAGATTAGATTCCACATAACATAAGTACTAATTTGAAACAAGTAAGTTAGAAGACTCATTGAACTCCATAATTCATGCAGAGATATCTTTCAAAAGCCAAAAATTCATTAGCTTTTCTTCTTAAACTCTCATCCAGGACATCCTTTATACTGACATAAAAGAGTGCAGAGTTCTGTTAGTGATTACTGAAGCCCCTTGAAAGACAACAAAAAGCTTTAAGCCTGTGGTCAATGGTGACACCTCTGTGGTACAATGGACTTGTACATGAATAAGGTGAAGACTAGTTTAGTGAGAGAGAAATTTTTTTTCAGTAATTGGAAGGCAATAGAGAAGGGAAATAATGGCTGTTATCAACCTCCCTACTTGTGTTGTGTTTTGCATACTATCTCTTCACCTTTGCTTTCACAGATATCAGATGTTTTAAAACAGGTGGAAAAAAAACAATGCAACAACTCAAACCAAGAATACAAATAAAAATTCTTTACCCAGATATGCCTCTGAATATTGAAAACTCAATAAATAAAATGTGAAGCCTACTAACTCTATTGCATTGTGCATTAATGGATATGTTTAAATGAACAGTAACATAGTAAAAACAATATAGGTAGAATAAAGAAAGATAAAGAAGGAGATTAAATGATGATAATAGATGGGAGAATATGATTGTTCAGGACATGTCAAAGTAGAAGAGTAAATTATATAAGTTACTTACTAAAAGATTTACTTGTAAAGGTCAGTAGCTCTGAAAACAGCCTAGGTAATAGTGTCCACGCTCAGTACTTACTCATCCCAAGAGATTTTACTTCAGCTTTTCTTTGCATGTGTCACTCATTGAGGTTACACTACCACATCTGCTATAGAAGCTGTATGATTTTCCTAACATATTTCCTGCTCTGAAAAGATATGGTCACTTTCTAGTCCATGTATTAATCATCTGCTCTCAAAAGCAATATTATTTTTCTGGTTTGCATCCAGACTCCTACACACTATTACTTCAAACACAATAATTAACAAAACAGACATCTAGGATCAAATTTAATAGTGTAAATCAAAGGAGAGAAAGAATAGGAAGAAGTGCTCAAGTTTGTCCCAAAGAGTCCTTCAGAACTACTGCCAAGGCAGCTCTAGGAAAAAAAATATTTTCATAATGCAAGGTCTAAATAAGTTACTTACCATGACAGAAAATAAAAAAGGGAAATTTATATTGATGTCCCACAAACAGGATTGGTTTACCTGGTGTGCAAGCCAATAATACACAGAGTCGAGGTATTTTCAAACAAATTTCATCGATGTGCATGAATGGGTGCCTCTCTCAAGACAGCACACCCTTGTCTCAAAAATTCTCACATTTATACACTTAACTAATACATATTCATTGTTATTTTCCTTAATGATTGGTTCTTTCTTCTTCAACTCTCATATAAATTAGTGTGCAGACCCTGTCGTCTTCCTTCACTGTCTTTTTTTCAGTAGGTGGTATCATTTGAGTAGGTGGTCAATGACTTGGTGGTCATGATCTCCCCCTGTAGGAATTACCTTTTACCTACTTCTTCCCTCATCTTGGCAGCTCAGAGTGGTTCTTCAAGGTTTATTGACCAGACCACAATCCATTACCTTTTGTGACATAAATGTAAAGCCCCATTGTCTAGTAATTAGTTCCTAAACCCTAAATCATGTCTAGCTATTGTTTCCCTATTTTAAATATTAATTGATAGGTGCTCTACACAGGACTTTAGCAGCTCCCAGTTATTTCAATCATACTATACATATTAATTTATAATGTGGTTGGTGACCAAAAAATAAAATGTAAACAATATCTAGCCAGAAAGAGTTTGGGTTTTTTCCTTGTTTTATGATCTATTCTCAAGACCAAGCTTCTCAATGACTTAATTTTCTACATGTTTAAGTGATAAAGAAATATAAGGTAAGTGATGCAATTTAGCTGGGCATTGCTTCTTGAAAAAAAAAAGGTCTGAACATAATGTGTAATCTTGATGCAGTATAAGCAGGAGTGTAATTGGGGTTTGTTTATCCAATATGATGTGGACAGTACAACAGTCTATTGTGTTTGCTGGCAAGTAAATTTCTCATTCAGTGGGAAGATAGCTCTTCTAAAAAAGCAAACACAGAACTTAATTGATAGTAAATGTTTAATTCATTTTCATAAAAATCAATAGTGTTTCTCAAGGGGATAAAGGTGAATTAATTCATTTATCTTGATCTTTAAAGCTGATGCATAGTAAACATGAGACATTTAACAAAGGTTAAAGAGTGCTTGTTGAGAGGCCTTCAAGATAGCAACACCATTTTGATTTGTTTGATTACTTAACACTGGGAGGATTATTTGTATTAAATTATCACTGTATCACTCCACAGTAGAACAGATGCTTCCTCATGTTATAGTCTTATTACTAGATATTTGCTACTCATGTAAATTCCTAACACAAACGACATGATCAAAACAGGAAAAAAAGCCTATCTTATTGCTAAATAGAAGTGAAATTAATTGTTTTGATATGAAAAATTTTTTACAAAAAAGGAAAAAAAAGGCTGGATACAAATGCCAGTAATAGTATAAAAAATTTAAAGATGCAAAATACAGTAGCCACTTTTACAAGCTTGTTGTTAGACTTCCTCGGTCCTGACGGTTTTAGACTCTCAATAACAATAAAAAGAATGAGGGATAGGAAAAAGAGTAGAAGCCTAAAAATAGCAGGGCTTTCACACTGGTCCATTATTATTGATTTGCTTTGCTATTGCCTTGTTTGATCATTCCATCACATGTTCTTTTTGGGGGTTTGGTTTAGTTTGTTTTTTTCTACAGCCTTTGCTGTCTGCTACAAATCACAAGACATAAAGAATCAAAAATCAGCCAAACAAGCAAAGAAAAAATTACAATGAAATATGTCTCCTGTTGTGGATTTAAATGGTATTTTAAAACAAGTATTAAATTTAAATGTATTAAGACCTGTATATTCCAAATCTATTTGCACAAGTATAAATCCCCCCTCTAGGACATACCTGGAGTTTTCAATTGTAAGGTTGTCACCAGAAGAGGCGATGACCTTGTTAAGAGTGAAAAGTTGAAGGTAGAATAATGAAGATATCGTTTCTCTTCATATTCAGAATAAAATAAGCTGAACACCTCCATCACTAGCATTTCTTTAATAAAAAAAATAAGCATTGTTTGATCTTCTTTCCTGTGAGATAAGAATTAAACAACTTATTACCAATGGCCAGGCAGGTCTTAGTTGTTAACAGCACTAAGTGCAAATTGCATTTCTAAATTCTATCCAGTCCCTCCAAAAATGGCAAAGGACAAGCAGAACTATTGGTTCAGATAGGTTCAGCTGCACATGTAAAAGATACACTTCCAAATTCAGCTACCCCATATATACAAGCTAAGGACTCAGACACATTGTTATTTATTTGATGATGAACATTTGCAACAACAGAGAAGTTACTTCAGAAGCTATTGATTAAAGCAGGGCTTGTGTGTCATTATTGTCAAGAATTGCCAGAAATCTTAAGTGTAAGAAGGCTTAATTTCCTCAGCTGCAAATCCACTGAGGAGTGGTATAGCTACTAGACGTTAGTGGAACTCAGTAATCAAGAACAGGGAAATCTACCTCAGTTCTGTTCCTCTGTCCAACACTTTGAACTAGGGAAAGTTTTGAATCCTTTACATTCAGCTTTGTAAATTGGGTATGATGCCATTTAGTCAGGTTTATGATGATTGATCCAAACATAATTGCCAGTCAATAAGATAACCAGGAATCAATTGTAAGTTCTTATATGAAGGTCTAGTCAAGGTCTGACTTCTAGCATTAGCTACTATAATAACATGAGGCAAGCAAAAGTCCGAATCAATAGGATATTAGTTATGCATTATATCTAATTACAAGTATAGGAAGCTATAGGCAAATCCAACTATATAGTAAATGTGATACAGCTTATTCATCTATGCTCACATATCAGCTACCTTACCTTTAAAGAGGATAAAAAATGCATCTGGAGGTTGTTAAAGCGTAGTTAGCTATTTAACGTGTTATCTTATCTGTTCTGATTCACTACACAGACAGCTTTAATGTATCTTGCTTATATAAGATATATATATATCATATATATATATATCATATATATATATGCCCATACTTCTATTCACAATATATGGCCTTGGTTGGTGTTTTCTTTACCATTGCAGTAAAATGGTCTGCATGTGGTTTTGTTAGATTTTTTTTATCAGTTTTAAAAAAATTTTTCACATGTAATGCCATTATTCCAGCTCTTTCAGAGGAAAAAAGTGACATTTTTTAATTAGCTCCCAGCCCAAGTAATAAACAAAATAAGACATCATAGTTAAGAATACAGTAGTAGATTGGACAAAATGTTGTTCTTATTTTGTTCTTAATTTTTTAAGTAAATGAGAAATCAACTTATCTTTATTTAAACTACTCCTAGAAAAATATGTGCTGATTCATTATGCTGCGTCTTTCTAACGAAGGTAATGTTTCAGTGAAACATCCTCTCCCAGAGAATTTTGCTGGAAGCTCATTATCAGCCACCACATGAAAAATAATTTCAGTATATATATATAAATATGTTATATTGGGGTACAGTATAATAGCATAGCGGTTACATCACTTCAAAAACTGTACCTTCATAGGCAGAAATCAAGAGTGGGTTCATGACCTGTAAATATCTACACTGCATCACTCAGTGCCATGCAGAGCTATTCAAGCTACCCCAGCACAAGCTGGATCTGGAACTAGAATCAGTACTGTTGTGCCAACATTGTGCTATGCCAGAGCCAATTAATCCTGTTAGGAGGCTACTCTGATGCCAAGACCCAAGTGTATATCTCTATATAATGCTGCACAGTTCTTTATATACCTACTAGGTTGTTTGGACATTTCTTACATGGTACTGCATTGTGTGGTGTAGGAATACTGAAATAGCCTTTTTTAATATGCAAAACACAATGACCTTTGGTATATTAATGCATCATTTAGTGTTTAATCCCATACTGTTACAAAAACTAATTACATTTTCAAAAACTAATTATATGGCAACAGAATTTCACAGCCTCTGAGATTAAGATGGTTCCAGCACTACCTCAGAGAAAGATTGGTACTATTCCAGGCTAGAGTTTTTTATTTAATTTCTAAAAGTGTGACTATACTGCACTTCAGAGGTGCAGCTGAGGTTCATGTAAACGTGCGAGAAAAAAGCCAAATCAGCTAACCCTGATACTTCTGGCAGTCTAGCCATGACAACACAGATGCCAAAGTGAGCGCACTATGAAATACTAGATAGGTATTCAGAGGATAATATTTGATGTGTTGTAGTCCTAAAGTGCAGAAGTTACACTTGTTCAAGGAAATTTAGAAGATAAGGTGGCTATTCTTGTATACTGCTATTAGTGTATAAGCTGACTGCTTTCAAGAGACCTCAGATTTGCCTACATAAGCTGTAGTTGCACATTTAAACAGCAATGTGCTTGTACAGAGTTAGTGATTTTGTATGCATGCCTTAATTAGCTCTGCTCTTGTTAATAAGGAAACATTTGTTTCTCTACAGCAGAGAACAAAAACCAAATAATCATTTAATGGAGACCTCGCCTGCTCTGAATACATCTTGTATTTTGAACACTCTCTTTTCCACGGGATGTCTGTGTGTTGCTGATCCTTTGAGCTGTTAAACTCCAACTGTATTTCTGTACTATATATATGTCAGTACAGATACTGGACGTACACTTTAAACAGATCATGTAAGGCATGAAAGCAAGTACCATTAAGACAAAATATTTTCAAACACAGTGTAGAGTGTACACTTACTCCAGGTTTGAAGTTAACCCATTGCTTACTAATACTGAAAGCACATCAGAAACTTTTATGTCCAATGAAAGGAAATAAGATATAGTAAGGTTTTCTACTTTGGACTTCTTACATACCCTAGAAAGAATACAGTTCCATATCTGTACCACTGCAACATTAACTGTAATATATAGTATCAGTTAAAGAAAACTAGGGCATTGACAAGGTATATGCTATCTGAGTGACAAAAAGGATCCATATGCTTTGCATAGTGGAACCGTCTACAGCTTTGTTTCATATTTTCCCAGCTGCTTCATTATGGTAGTGTGCATTACTCAGAAGTTCAATGAGCAAATTTTGCCCAATTCTTAGTCTGACTAAATACCAGTGCTTGCTCAGATTGCAATAAAATAGAATATGCTTTATGTATGCACCAAGTTCTATGACTCTGTGCCTGAGTATCTTGTTAAACACCTTTGCCTACATGCGGTACAAAATATGGCATCTCTTTATGAAGTAATAAGAACAGTGGTCTTTCAAATTAGGTCAATTACAAAGATCAATATAAAGAGTCACCTTAACAAGTGGCATGTCTTTAAAGTCTCATTGAAGTAAGAAAATGATCCCTTGATTAAAATGAGTAGATTAAAAATCTTGGTAAAATGTGTTTATTTTAAATTTTTATTTTGTTTGGTTTCTGACTGTCATTTCTTGTCCTCTCTACAATTCAGAAAAAAATAATAGAAAAAAACATTTCCATATCTACTGCATTTTAATCTTTTGTTAGTAAATTATTTCCTCTTTTTTAAGAGAGAGACCCAATTGCTACGTCTTCTTGTCAGACGTTTACTTCACTCTTAAGATGATTTCTCTAAGGTAAGGAACATAAATACAGGAGCTGGTACATTATTTAAAATGAACAATTCAAAAATAAATGTATTTTTTTCAATATCTAGTAGGATAAGAAATACATAGACTAGAGAACCAGAAAATAAGTTTGGGAAACCTTTTTCTGCAATGTCCCTTAATTTCCAAGTGGCTGTGCTATCACAGTTTTCTTCCTTGCAGTTTTTAAATCAATATTGATCTAGGAGCTTTTTTGGACCCATGCTGACAACTCTGCAATCACAGTCTTTTTAATTTCCTTGAGCAAGTGGAACTTCAGCAATTTAAAACTGTATGTGAGCAGCCCCATCACAGCTAATAGGTCTTCAGGACATGTTGGCGTCTCTGGAGAAGCACCTTAAATCCTAATCCTAATGCCTCCAACTATTCAGTGATGTAGTAGCAATTACATAGGTCAGTGCATATCTTACATCAGTAGAGATGTGACAGTCTGGTGTAAAAGGAAATAAGCCATTTCAGTGATAGATAAAAGCATATATAAATCAAATATACTTCAGGAGAGAAATATATATCAACTATTAACTTATTTGTTTGCAGCATATACCATGTTCCTAAGCACATATCTTTCTTGGTTTATTTGTAGTCTGGAAGCAGTCAAGGGATTCAAATAATCTGGGACAAGGGAAGGGTAGGCATTATAGATTATTTTGCTTCAAGTACGTGGTTTTCTTGGCAGGGAGTTAAAGAGGAGGAAGGGTGGGGAACAGGTCAGGATTTTAATTTTTAATTGGAGGTTAATAGGAAATAGTTTTCCTATTCCATAAAAAATACGGAGATGTAAACAGTTAGGCTTCCCATTAAAATCATAAAAACCTTGGAAATGTAAAGTGGTGCTTCTCTCTAAAAAAGATAGAATGAGTCAAATGGTTTCATCTAATATCTTGAAAATATTTTCTTTTTTCTCTTTCATTAACTTGTTAATTATAATTAATATTTTAAAAGGTGACTTTCTTCAAATGAACATTTTATTTTGCCATTTGCAACATTAAAATACGGTGCTTCAACAATTTTTGAAACTTCCTTTAAAAAGGCTTTTGAAATGGAAAATTCTTTTAAAAAGGCTTTTTCTCATAAATAGTTTCAATTTCAATAAGTGAATATATATAGGAAAAGGGAGGATGGGAAGCTTCTTTCAAAAAGATGATAAATTTTCCAACCCAATGTCCAAAAGAACTCCTAGTTTACACCTATGCAGTGTAAGAAGGGTCATTTTCTGAAGCAGGTGAAAAATGACATTGTGATTAAGGCATGAGCCTGTGACTCAGAAGATTAGTAAGAATGGGAGTTTTGCTACGAGCTTCCACTGTGATGATGGATAATTTACTAACTCTGTTTCAGTCAGCTCTTCTCTTTGAATGAAACAAGTCTACCTTACAGAGGTATTGTAAGGGTAAAGTTATTAATGTCAAGCTGCTGTGGTGATGAAGGTTCTGTAAGTGCCCCCATAAAAATAGTGAATGTGCTCGGACTGCAGTTCATTCAACAATTAATGAGAAGCTATATTTCCTTGCATATAAGTGGAACTGTTCGACGCAGTTGCTCATTATTATAATATATTATTGATTAAAATATCACTTTTATCTTTAAAATGACATAGTCCCTGCAAATTTGTCCTTTGTGTCCTTACCTCAGCTGTTAAGCACTATTTGTAGGAATATTTTAAACATCCTAATATTTCTGTTTCTTCTGAATTTAGGAAAGAATATAGAGGTCCTCTAAATTTTTTTAAAGTACTACAGTTAAAAGTATAACCAATAATACAATCGTGTGTTTCAGATAGATATATAGATCAGCACTATTCCACCTCTCTTAGAACTCAAGCTTCTCAAAAGATCAATTTTATATTTACATTTCTATATAGGTAAAAACACATATGTATTACATATATAAATATATATACAATAAATAACTAAACATGCATATGTATAAAATATATATTTAAAGGTGGTCTGAAAATACCAAATACAGTCTAAATATATGACAGTAAATATTGTCAATTCTAAAATATTCTGCATTTAATTGACTGAAGATAGCAGTATTGACCAGGCCTTGTCCCACCACAGTAACAGTGCTTTTATTTTTAAAAGTCTTCTGCTGCATCCAGCTAGGATACTTAGATACAAAGCCAAATGTAAGCATCTAATATAAGACAGAAAATAGATTTATGTACCAACATCTAAAAGTTAATATTCACAATTCTTACTCTACAAAGGTTTAAGAAGAAGGAATAGTGTGACTACTGCAGAAATAAGTAAACTAGATAACTGAAATATGCCATTGAAAGCCAAGTCAAATATATTGGAAAGAAATATGACAGAAAATATACTTTTTTAAATCAATCTTTAGTAAAACAGGATGTAAAGAGAAATTTTCTGAATTTGTTTTCCTAAAATACTCCTCCTTTCCTAACAAAGCTGTATAGAGGAGAAAGCAAGAAAGCGAATGAGCAAGAAAATAAACAAGCAAGCAAGACAAAGCAAAAAAACCCAAGAAAACAGAGAAGCAAGGAATTACTTACTCATATCTACAGAATCTTTACAATGTCTACATTGTACTTACTTATGTCTACATTGTACTTACTCAAGTCTACAGAAACTTTAATTCCAGAAAACTTACTGACTGGTACTTTGCTTTTTCATTTTTTTTTTTTAGGTTAGGAATGATATGTCCATGGCTTATACAGAATAGCCACATTGTTTACTAATTTTATTGCAGAATATTTAAATAATGACAAAATTATCTATTTTTAAAATGTAACTTGGACCTTTTCTGATTGACAAGAACTGAAAGGTAGATGAGGAAAATAAATATTATTCCAAGAAAAAATATATAAGTAAGTATTATTGTGAAAGTCCTGGAAACAATATTTTTGAGGATTTAAGATATATGGTTCGTCTTAAAGAAGTTTATTCTTTAAAAACTGTATCATTATGCATTGTAAGTCTAGTGTAACTGATGAATGTATTTTTTTACATTCTAACTAATAAGCAACTTCTTTTCCTGTTAATATATGAAACCATCCTTTATGGTCATATGACTGACTTGGCTTCTTCATTTCCTGGCTTTTAGATGTCTATTTTTGAAATGTTTCATTAAGGTAGTTTGTCAGGTAATTGGTACTCTTCGTCTTCTCAAAGCAACTATAAACTTCTTTTGTTGTCACTGTTGTTTTATTCTAATCATGCTTGATTTGATGTATTTTCTGTGGAAAGAAATATTTTGCTGGCTTCAGAATAGGAATTAATCTTATGACAGACGTGTGGTTAGCAGTGTATCGTACAAGTTATGTTTGGGTTTTTTTAACAAAAGCAACTTGGCTCACAAAGTCAGAAGCTTTTTCTCTACTTCTCCCCACTCTTTTGCTACGGAATTTTAATTTGTCTCAGCTGTCATAAAATCCAATTAGGAAGTCAGTCAGTTTCTAGGGTAGAAACAAGACTGCTATGTCTCCTTTAGTTCATGCCCTGTTAGATGCCCACTAAATAGGCTCTTATATATGGCTGTTACCTTGAGTTTTGAAAAAGATGAAATAGAAAAAAGATAGTAAAAGTGAATTTAGTTTCTCTGTTATGGTCTAACATTTACAGTGTACATCACCATCTGAAGTAATTTATACATTATGATAGCAAAAGTCATCATCAAGGGCTGGCCATAGCCCATGTGTGCAACACTAGTCAAAGGTATAAACTCCTACATGTTCTAAAGTAGTCACATGTTTCTCACATTCAGAATTGATTATTTATTTTACCTACCCTTAGCTGTCATGTTGTGTATGTAACGTGCAGTGTAATCTGAAAGTTAAGGCTTACTGTCTTAGATTTATCACACATAAATTTTGACCTGTTTATACTCACATAATTTGTTTTGTCTTGTTATATCATGCATAAGAATACTTTGGAATCATCACAAATAATGATTTTCCTAGGATTAAAAGATGGTAGTTTTTTTTCATTTCTATATATATTTCTTAACTCTATAAGGCTGGGAGAATCTGTAATTTGAACTAAAGGCTTTGTGAAACAAGTTATGAAGGCAGCTGCCCATAAAAACTGACTTTTCTTTTAAGTGGTGTACATTAGAATAGAACAGTTGGTGAACTACAACATTTGATTTAGCCTTACAACACTCTCAGTCAACCTACTAATATTTTTTAATTGAATTCAAATACATTACTCTCTCTCAGTCCCACACAGCCAGGTAGATGGGTGAGGCACGAGTCAAAAAGGGCAGAAATTGGACTCACACAGTCAAATATAACATTGCAGTGTACTCATGTTTCAGACTCAGAAACCTATGTAGCCTACCAGCAGCATAAGAGGGAGAAAGACAACAGAAAGAAAGAGGACAGGTAAACAAGATATTTAGCCAAGCAGGTCCTGCATTCAAGAACTCTGCATGTCATGAGTTGGGTTTTTTTGTTGTTGGTTTGGGTTTGGTTTTTTTGTTTGCTTTTTTTTTTTTTTTTTAATCTAGTGAGGTTTACTATGCAACTGTATTGCCTTTCCTTCTCCAGAATTTCTTTTGCAACCCTGGACATGGTTTGACTTTGGCTTCAGAAGGATAAACTGATGAAAAAGGGAATGATGATTTTCTTCCACTCTGGTAGAATACTTAAAAAATTCCAGTAAAAACAAATGCTGCTAAAAAGAACATACATGGGAATAATGTTCCTGACACTCAGACTAAATTTTATCATTCATTATGTAACACATCTTGTAGGAGTGACCCCATCAAAAGAGTTGT
Organism: Elanus axillaris; assembly: GCA_026212715.1. Lineage (NCBI taxonomy): Eukaryota > Metazoa > Chordata > Aves > Accipitriformes > Accipitridae > Elanus > Elanus axillaris. Next base: position 26,162,826 of record JANZLQ010000008.1, read on the forward strand.
GAGGTCTAGCAAGAAGATTCCTTCTCACAGAAACACTCTGCCTTTTGGGTCCCAGTATTTCCCCTAATCTTTGGGCATGGTATCTTTCCTAATTCCACAGATGAACCATCTGCAGAAAGTGCTACTGGGCTAATTTGATATATTATCAAGAATCCTTTTGCTTTATAGAGGCTAGATATGACCCACAGACAACATGAAAAGCAGACAGATTGTAAAATTTAAGCTACATAAATGGTGACATTTATGATTGTAGTTAATGTATTTCATCAGGCGGAAACATTAAACTCATCTCTAGATCTCAGCATTTTTCAGTTTCCATAGATTCCAAAGTGAAACTTGCCATCAAACATTAAAAAAAATCTTTCTTGTAAATAGAGCAAATTATCCTTATCTGTAATGATCAAAGCTGGATACATTTGCATGGTTTCCCTACTGAAATTATTTATTCAATAAAATCCACAAACTCATGACTGAGAGCTCTCATACTTAAAGTCTCTTCATTAAGCATTACATTTTATGGCCTAAAAATGTTTTCAGTTGAATTTGCATAAAATGACTGCACATTTGTGGCTAGTCAAGTTGATCGGAGGGGGGGTAATATATATGTATACAACATTCCTTGTCGGTGATCAGCAAATACAGTTATCCAAGGCCTGTCTTCTGCTGGAAGAAGGCATTCTTAAGTGTAATTTAATATCATACCTTATCAAAGTTTAAAAAATCCCCAAATACACTGGTTTTAACTTTGCCTTTGTCTCTCAATATGTACGTGCCTTGATTTTTCTCCTACTCACATTATTGTCTACTGTCTTGCCAAATAACTTCTTTTTTTGATAGTTCCTCCAGGTTCTACCTTCCTTACTCTGTCCCCTGACCTTTTACTTCAGACTCCTCTCAACCCAGTTCCCTTTCTCAAACAGGTATCCTAACTAACTCTTTTTTTTTTTTGTCATCTCCTGAGAGAAAGAGTATTCAATGACTCATATTGCTCTCTGTGAGAACATGATCTCTAATTTTGTGTCCTGGAAATAAGATTCTGCAGATGCTTTTCCACTTTTTATTTATACTTTGTCCATGTTAACATATTTGTCATTCATTTAGTGAAGAAATCTTGTTACTTCAAAAATTCATACAACAATAAAAGTAGAAAGCAAGTAATTGACTTTCCACCAAAATAAAATATTAAATTACAAATTTTAAAAATTTTAATATAAAATCTGAATTTTATGTGCAGAAATTACAGTTTCAGTTTTACATTATTAGTGATAAATTGAAAAAATTACAATTAATTTTCCAGAGGTCAGGAACAAAGAATGTCATTCATAATTTCCATTTTGGTTATTTCTAACCTGCACCTCAAATATGTACAATTAGAAGTTTCTTAATGGTAGTCAAGGAGTTATTAGCTGACAAAACTGTACAGGTAACTTCAACAAACAAATAAAGGGTACGTAACTTTTATGCACAAAAAGAGGACAATTTCACTAAATAAATTATACATCCTGAATGGTCTTTCAAGCCCAGCGATACTTCATTTTAGGCCTCATAAATCTGCCCTTTCATGCTGCTAGGCTCTGACCAGCTATTCTATATAAAGCTTGTACACACAAGGACTAGTTTAGAAATTTCTCCAAGTGCACTGCCCTCCATTACCTCAGACAAATTTGAAATTCATGAAATCAGTCAGTGGTGGCCCAGCAAAAAGTCAGATTAGCCAAAGTCACCAAATGACAAAGATATGCTATGACATAAATTGTTTTTTCCATAAATAGCATCATAACAGGTTGCTGCTGGGTCTGAAGATTGCAAGTAGTACTAATATTGATTATTTTTTTAAATTGTTGCTTGGCCATAAAGAATAGGATGTCTGTTCCTTAGATCTTCAGAATGACCAGGTAGAGTCACAATTTTTTAGACTATTAACCAGATTTTCATTATGACAACAGCAACATCAGCATCACAGGGTCACAGAGTGTCTGAGGTTGGAAGGGATCTCCAGGGATCATCTGCTCCTGAAGGGCCACCTAGAGCCCTGTCAGACAAGCCAGGAGCATCATTAGCAAGAGTTGTGTTGAACATTTTTTTTTCCAATATAAAAGAAGTTGCCATGGCCCCAAGGGCACTGACAGGCCTGACTGTCCTTGCCCAGCCTCCCAGGGTCTCCCTCCACCCTGCCTATGGCTGAGGACCCCATGTCAGCCCCTGGGCCCATCAGCCCCTGCCCCAGTGACACCACCACAGTGTCAGTCTCCAGCTGCCCACAGCCCTGCCCGGTCACAGGCCCTCGAGGCTGGGTCCACCCGTGGGCCCACATCCCAGGCCCACTGCCTTTGGTCTGTCCCCATCCCCAGGGAGATGCCCGATGCCCGGGGCTGGGGCTGTCCCTGGTGGGTGCCTCCTGGCTGGGGCAGTGGCATGGGCCTTGCTGTCCTACCTCCAACAGGATTGTCATCCTGTTTTCTTGCCTGCAGCCTGCCGTTCCTATGATGGTATCTTCCCAACAGCAGACAAAGTCAGGATCTCTTTAAAAGAGATAGGAGGCTATGTGTATCCATATGCAAAGGCTGGAGGAAAATAAAAGTGGACTGTGTTTGCAGATGAGAAAAAAAAATCTGTGCTGGCACTATGTATTCACAAAGGAAAAATTTCCTTGAAATAAAGGTTTCATTCAACAGAGTCAAAACACATGGTGTTCTTCTACACAATGTAAATTTCTTCTTTCCTACACAAACCCCGCATGAGAAACAAAGGGGATTTCCATTTTTCACTTGCTTCAGTTTTCTGCTTCCTTTATTGGAGTAAATATAAGAGTAGTGAATCAATGAATACATTTTTATCATGTTTTTTCAAGGTTCTTCTAGTATAAGCAGAGGATTAGAAAGCAATTGTCAGTTGTTAGTAACCTCCTACACCTATTTTTACTATTAGAGTTTTTGTACCTTTTCTTGTTAGGACCCACATTTTTGCCTTTTCTTATTGTTGCACTACAATCATAGAAGAATTTTAAAATAGAAGAAAAACACAAAAAAATGACAACAACAAAACCTCCCAGAATCTTCAAGAATGTTCAGTATAAACTTGCAGTACTCTGATAGCACTATCACTACAGTAAGAGTGAACACTGACTGCAAAGCCAAGCATTATTGCTGCACAGCTCATTGAGAAAGGATAAGCATTCTTCTTATAAGTGAGGTTGTGATAGTACATGAGTGAATGGACCATTCCTCTGCAGTACCTTTGTTCTTCCTGTCCTTGCTTCTTCCCTACAAACATTTTCAAAGTTTCACTTTATGAGAAAATATATTCCCAGCTAAGACAGTCAGAGCACTGCTCTTCATGTAAGCTCTTTGGAGAGCTTACAAATACAGCAAGTGCAGATTTGTTCCCATTGCTCACATAGCCATGCTCTGAGGCTGAAGGAGAAGAGTAAATGGCAAATAGCTCAAGAGACCCAACCTTGCACTCCAACTGGCATGGCATTGCCACTAGACAGTTGATATGACAAGTCAATTTGTTGTTCACATCAGTATATAGGGCTGAAAGAGGCAAATGAAATAATGCCTTTGTTGAGACTTTTCTAGAAGCTTAATTATTCTTCTGACTTTGTTTATACTGGTCTACAAAGCTCATAGTCATATCGCCTTTACAGTATTAGCTGGATTTCAACATGTTCTGGTCAATGAGCAGAAAAATCACTTTGAAAGTCCTTAACTGGTATTCCTTGTAGACGTGAAAAATAAGTCTGCCCAGGTCACATAGTCCTATGCTTGCCTCTAAACTCCTTAAAGCTGGTCAACTGTGGTTACTTACTGCTTCATATTTAAAGCTTTGTTTACAGTAGAATGAAAAGACAATATGAGATACAAACTGACTTTCTGTGTCAACAGCTTAGATTAAATAGTAAAGCTTGATCAGCAAAGAGGTACAGCGATCCTTACTTTTAGGTTTAAGATATTTGATTTGACCCAGGTTTAGTTAGTTACTAAATTTTGAATGTCATTTGCCTATTTAAACAGCTTTTTTCCTTGGGTAAAATTCCTCTGGCCTAACTTTAGACTTAAAAATGCTTAAGACTTCCAAAAGGTGACTTGTATCATCCTAAGTCAGGTATCCAAAATAGAATATATGAATCACACTTCAGTCATGATCATTTCTCTTCATTGGCTGTAAATGGACATTGGATGACTTAGTGACACTTTACTGCCTAACTTTTAGATCTCTGAAACTAGGTAAGATGAATAGCATGTGCAGTATCCAAAAAATGCATTTCACAATGAAAGCATACCAAACATATTTGTTATCAATCAAATCAAAGCCCATATTGCAACAACATGGCTGAAACTTTCCTATAGTACCATGGCTCTCTGTATCCAGTTGTCAGTTCTACCTTTGATTATTACCCTTCTACCCAATAGTAGATATCTTCTTTATTTAATTAATTCCTGTGAACTAGCATCTTCCTCTTTACCTACCTTTGCTTCACCTGCAGCCATCACTTTGCTGAATTTCTACAGGCCACTCTTAAATTCTCTTTATCTTTCCCCAAACTTCCATTACAACCCTGTGAGTCTACATGTCTTCTGTCTATACCAAATACCTTGTTCTTTTCGCCTTTTCCCAGGGTTTCCCTTTACTTCTTTTCATTTAATCTGTGTTTCTCAGTCATAAGACTCAACCAGAGAACAAGACAGGTAACTTGACAGAAAACTACTTTACCAAGTGTATTGTCAGCAGGGAGCAGCTTCAGGCACTGTATGAAACAAGTTATTCAGTGGGAGATGGGAATCAGAAGCACCTATCATTGCATTTCAAACCTTCAAACAAGTAAGTGTGCTGCAGTCTTAAGAAAAGTTTGAGACTACAGCAATTCAAATGGTGTGTATATCTGGGACTTCACTTGAACAACTATGTTCAAGAGTAGATTTTGTTTGTACCTACAGTTTTTTTAACTCAGAAAGTAATGTCACTGTTCATTGGAACTGTGTTTGTAAATTTCAATTTTATTTCATGTGACTTAAAAAAACTAACAACAAAACCAAACCTGTATCAACTTTCGTTTTTTAAATAGTATTGAAAGGTTTTTTCAGCCACCATCTTGCAAAACAACCTATATCCAAAGCAGAACTTTTCTACTGAAGAGCAAACCACATGGAAAAGTCACTTCACTGTTGCTGTTGCTGCAGCTTATGCCTTGTGTATACCAAAAGCATCCCTCTGACATTTGAAATAGAATTCCATTCCTGATAACTACAGGAGTATTGAGGAACAGTGAATGCACACAACCCATGAAAGTGGCAATAGTTGAATTCAAATATCAGACAGTTTTGTCCTAGGTAGAAAAGTGGTATCATCCACAATATTTATGAAATATGGTGCTCTGATGAGAGAGGCAATAGACCCAGTTTATTGAATTAATGATGGATGACGCTAATGTTAAATCTGTCATTTGATTATATAGAAATTCAACTAACATAAACCCAATACTTTCAGTGTTAATATGGCTTTTGTCTCCCACAGAACTTTGCTTAAATGTAGCCAATGCTTGAGTTTATTTGTAAATCAAATAAGCTTTAGTGAGCTGGTATTTATTGTCATATTCTAATTATATGTTCTTTCTTGAATATATATTGTCTTTCCTCATAAGCTTGTCTTTAAAAAAATATTACCATAAATCAATACTTTTCTTTGCATATAAACAGAAATCACATAGATTTCACACAGATGGAACCACTACACAGACAGGCCAGTGTGACAACAGACATGTATTTTCTTTGCTGCTTAATACTCCTACTGCAGTGTCCCAAAGTTTGTTAGTGTACTACATCAGTTTGGTGGATTTAGCCATGCTCTTTCATGAAAAAAACAAAATGCAAAACCCCCAGAAATCACCAACTTAATTTTTAGGTCACTTCAAACAGTATTTGTCTTACACACCTATGAAGTTGAAATATCTATTAAGTCTACTTCTAGGACAGTGATACAAAAATGCACATTTCCTTTTTTAATAAGACCGTTTTTGGTTTTCAGATGACTTTTTTGTTTCTTCTGATGGACTGTAACACATGAAACTTAGGAATTCTCCTATACTACTGCAGCTTCTGCCACATCCCTATGAGTCAACATGTCTTGTCCTGTCTATATTAAATTCCTTCTTCCTTCCACCTTTTCACAGGGTAAATTCTTATTTACTACAATGTTTTTTCCAAGACTTTTATAAATTTCTTCCTTCTTCTTATCGGAGTAGAATGACATTCTTTCATTCTCTCTAATGCTATTGGACATATAGGGTATATCCATGAATTTCAGTTTTCTGAAAAACTTATTATCCTGAAGTGTTTTCATGCTCTATTCATTTGAATTCAACCACACTATTGAAAATATTGATGAGCAGATGTTTACAAAGCAATAATTCTGAAACTTGAAAAAATATCATATAGACAGTTGCTTTAAGAAAATCAACTACTTTACCCAAAGATTTTATGAGATTTTATTCAATTTCAGATGACTTCAGATGACATTTGAGAAAATTCCTTTTCTTGTTATATCCTCAGAGGATTTAAGTTTATAGCTGCAAACTAGGCAAATTTGGTTTAGCTGAATTCTACCCTAAGCCCAGACTAAAATTAAATGGCTAAAACATGTTAATTCTAAATCAAGCAAAAAATAACAAATAAAAAATGAAGCCACAGTAAAACTAAGAAGCTTGTGTTTCTTCTTATTCCTTCTGGAAAAGCTAGTAGATTGTTGTTATTGGCAGTTCTCAGCCCCATAAAATCTAGTTACCAAACACAGAGGCAAAATAGTTTAGAGGCTTTCTTTATGGAATTGAACATTTTTCTTGAAATTGTCCAGTGAACATGATTTATTAACTTTATTATCTTTATTAATCTTTATTAACTTGTTGTACTAAACTATTTTTCCTCTTTTTATTTGCATTAGATTTAGCTCTGAGTTTCAATCACATATTAGCTAAGTAAACTAATTTTGGAGTAATACTGGAATTCAAAAGGGGACAAAGAAGAATGTTGTTATGGGTATTATGGAATCTGGTCTTGTCCTATTATAAGAGAAGACAAGTTTCCGGTGAGGCAATATTGAAATGTGCCCTCAAGCGACCCGTCCCTGGGTGGCAGGGTATATGGAAGGATTTGGGCAGATTCCTAGGACGGTTATCACCTCCCATAATCTGGGATTTCACACCCGAACAGGCAAGCAACCCTAGCAAACTGACACGTCACCTGAT
>JANZLQ010000008.1:26170168-26201555 GCA_026212715.1 Elanus axillaris
CCAACTGAGGAGGGGGAGTGATAGAGTGGCTTTGGTGGGCACCTGGCGTCCAGCCAGGGTCAACCCATCACAAATGTTTTTTCTGTTATTCATAGTTGTATTTTAAATTGTAAGGTTCACTTGTATTTTTTTCTACTGGTATTGGTCACAGTCATAAGCACAATATCAGCTATTCAGGCTACTCATCTGGTCTGATATATCAGAATATAAGTTTATGAAAAATCAGTTATCAAAAAAACTGTGGCAGATCCTAAAATCAGACTTGCAGTGTTATTCTTCCTGCTGCCTTTGCCTCCAAATATTTTTTCCAAGTATTTTACTGTTCATTTTAAATCACTCACTGGTAAAGTTCTTCTTTCACTAAAATTTCAGATGCCAGAAAAACTTTCTATCTGTGTCTACAAGCTGTTCCAAATTCATTTTCTTTGTTCATATGCAGTCCTGTACTTTATAGGTTAAATCCGTAACTAGTGCTATATCGAGAAGGCAGGCATAGGAAGAGTTTGATCTCCCATCGTTCCTCATCTCCTTAGCCTTGTGTTTTGATAAACTTCAGTATTCAGACAAAAGGGCTGTTAAATATCTGCTTCATATTATTAATTTTGATTTGCTTTGTTCCTTTATTTCTCAAAGTTCCATTGTAATTTTTCTTTTACCATATCTCTGAAGTATCTTTTTCTTCTGAGGATTATGGCAAACACTAATCCAACTTGGGTATTGAAAATGACCTAATATATCAGTTTGGAATGCTTCCAGCTGTAGAAAAATATCATTCTTCTATTCTCTATACATTTCTTTTCAGAAAGTTATCTGTCACAAAAGAGGCCTTTGATCCACCAGTTAGAAAAGCATTTTTGTTTTCCTAGCTGATTTTGCAGATAATTTCATCATTTATTCTGTTATTTCTCTTTTTTTTCCCCATGTAATATACCCCACCTGGTAGGTACATATACAAACACCTAGTTAAACTCCCTGTGTCAGAAATGTATAATTACAACCAGTCAGCTTTAATGGAAATGGGGCCTCAATTTTGTCATAAAGATCTCAAATATGTGCAACATAAAGGAACTTTTTAGAGACTTGATACAAAAAAACCCCGAAACCCTAAATTGTTTTCACAAAATCATACAGTGAATCACAGAATGGTTTTGGTTTGGAAGGGACCTTTAAACACCATCTAATCCAACCCCCTTGCCATGGGCAGGGACACCTCCCACTAGACCAGGTTGCTCAAAACCCCATCCAACCTGGCCTTGAACACTTCCAAGGATGGGGCAGCCGTAACTTCTCTGGGCAACCTGTGCCAGTGTCTCACCACCCTCATCATAAAAAATATCCTCCTTATGTCCAATCTAAATCTCTCCTTCTTCAGTTTAAAACCATTGAGAGGTTTTCTGCTATTTGTTTTTCATGTGAATACATATCATTTTACTACAGGCATACATTTTCAGTTTGCATCTATGCTTGTCTTCATGCAATTATAAATGACTGTGCCACAGAACTGGTTAAGCAAGAAACTGCATGTCTCAGTCTCACCATAGAGATTTTGTCTTAGGTGATAGTCACTCACCAGATTTACTACTGCTTAACTGATTTAGATCAGCAACTTTCAGGCAACATCATCTCTCTAGCAATTCACTACTCTCATATATAGTCTCATAATATTCCTCCAGATAGAGTTAACTTGCATATATAAGGCCTTAGACTGCTTCTGCAGAACCTCAAATTTAAATGAATCCATCACATGTATTATCCCTTTTATTCTTGATGCAATTTTTAAATTATTATCAATACACACATGTTTATTACAAGAATAAATTGGGGAGGGTGAGGTGTTTCTGTTTCAGTTTGGGGTTTTGTTGTTGGAGGGGTTTTTTTAAATTTGAATTCACAGTGCAGTTGCTGACACTTTACAGATAACATACTTCCTATTTGAATCACCTGAAGATCCCATCTCAGTAATGGCTAGAATCCACATATTTCAGATAAAGATAGGAAAGTTCCTCATGACTAGATAACTGCAGAACAGCTTGTCCATGAGGAAACAGCTTGATAGTTAAAGATACTAATGCTGATTCACCTTTCTTTTGGTTTGTTCGCTTTTTCTGTGCTAAGGTGGCAACCTTTTATGGCAACCCTTTGTGAATCATATCAACTCTTTGTCTACTAGAAATAAGTTTTCCAGGCTAATTTTTCATTTTTTCAGGTGTTTGCTTTGTTACAAGCTAGCTCTGAAGATGTTGGTCTTCATTTTAATCTATTCTCTGTCCAAACACTTTAGTAGTTTTGTTGCTTTTCTCTGCTGATATTGTCATCAATGCTGAACCTTTAGGTGACTGTCATTTCATATGGCATAGCTCAGTCTCTCTTAGTCTGTTTATTTGTCACTGAAACTTCAGCTTTAAGGCACAGAACTGTTTAACACTTCATTCTTTACTCAGACATAATGCCACTACTGATAAAGATTTAGTCTGAAAACTGCCAGATTAAGGAGTCAGAAATCTCAAGTGGGCAAATCATCCCAACAAGTCCAGCCACTGGCATAGCCAAATGTTCAGGACTCAGGTTATGAATCTGTTAGAAAATCAAGTGTTTGTGAACATATCAGTGTTCAATTAAACTTATCTATAGTTAAATATCAGCAATATGTCCATACATAGCCAAGTTAGCTAGATAATCTTCTTATCCTGATGAGATTCTTCTGATCCTGATGAGATTAATTTCATCCTGATGTAGGTAACTCAAATAGGCAGATGAAAAAGTGCCTATTTCCCTCCTTCAGGGAAGGCTGGGATGTTCAACTTAGATGTGCATAGACATCTACTGTAGAGGTCTCAGATAGGATTCATTTCCATAACACAATACCTTCTTTTAGGTCTTTATATGTAGAAATCTATGTATGAGATGATGTCTAGGCTACCATTATCCCATAACAGTAAATGGAAAATTTAATATAACTAATAACTAAATAACTAAATAACTATATAACTATATAACTAAACTATGATTCTATGATGCAGTGATTCTAATAAAGCATAGAAAATAATGCAGTATACATCTAACGCTTATTTCTGCTACCCTCAGATAGACCCATATTGTCATCTAAGATTTTCATGTGTATCTATCTGACATATGGGTCACACTGGAAATATTTGTTTGGACTGGCAGCTGGAGGCCAAATTTGATAAGTCAGAGATCTCAAATGGAGAGATGTCCTTACACAGGCTTTAAGGAAAGACAGGGAAAATGAGGTAACTGAGGAGGAGGGTTAGTACTCTACACAAAGGAGCATCTAGAGTGCATGGGATAGGTGATAAGCCAGCCAAGAGCTAATGGTACAGATTAGAGGACAGACCAACACTGCTGCTGCTTTGGTAAATGTCTGATACAGGCTGCTTGATAAAGAAGAAGTACATGAAGCCTTCTTCAGACACCTCCAAGAAACCCCACAATTGCCAGCCCTGGTACTTAACAAGAGACTTCAACCACCCTGATATTTGTTGGGAAGGTAACATGGCTGGGGAGAACAGATCAGATTCATGAAAGTCGAGGAAAGTCTTGATTGCAGTGACTGTGTGATAATAGAGTTTAAGATCTTGAGATAAGTGAGCCAGACAAATAGTAGAATCACAAAGCTGGACTTCAGGAGTGCAGATTATGACTTAGTCAAGGATCTGCTTGGCTGGGTTCCATGAGACACCTATCTGGGTGGCAAAGGGCCCAAGAGAGCTTGTTGATCACCAAGGACAGTATCCTCAAAGCAGACAAGCAGTCTTTTCTGTGGACAGAAAATCAAGTAAGCTTGGCAGAAAGCCAGCCTGAACAGAGGACACTGAACTGAACTTTGACACAGAAGGGAAATACACAGTAGGTGGAAGCAGGAGACATCACTTGAATGTGTATAGTTGGAGTTTGGAAAGCCAAAGCTCAGCTGGAGCTGAAATTAGCAATGAATGTGAAGGCATGGGACTTTGTTGCCAAGGTCATGAAAAGGATGAGGTACCAAATGCATTTCCCCCTCTCCCAGCCTTGTTTTTCACTAGCAAGGTATGCCATCTGGCCTTCCAGTTTCCCAAAATTGGAAGCAGAATCTGTGGAAATGCAGCATTGCTTGTCTTAGAGCAAGATACAGAGTACTTCAAACAGTTGAACATATAGATGCCCATGGGAGCAGAAGGGATGTATCCAAAGCTGATGATCGAGCTGGAGGATGTCATTGCAACTGCTTTTCAGAGATGATGATCTATGAAAAGCCAATGTTGTTAGGAAAAGTTTTTCTGATTCAAAAAAGTTGTGGTGGGTTAACCTTGGCTAGTCACCAGGTGCCCACCAAGCTGCTCTATCACTTCCCCTCATCAAAAGAGCAGGGGGACAAAATATGACAAAAAAGCTCATGGGTCAAGATAAGGACAGGGAGATCACTTACCAATTACCATCACAGGCAAAACAGACTTGACTTGGAGAAATTAATTTAATTTATTGCCAATTAATCAGAGTAGGATAGTGAGAAATAAGAACAAATTTAAAAACACTTTTTCCTACCCTTCCCTTCTTCCCTAGCTCAACTTCACTCCTGGCTTTTCTACCTTCTCTCCTGCCAAGCAGCACGGGGAGATGGAGAAAGGGGGTTGGGGTCAGTTCATAATGCTTTGTTTCTGCTGCTCCTTCCTCCTCACACTTCCCCTGCTCCACCATGGAGTCTCTCCCACAGTATATAGTCCTTCATGAACTGCTTCAACATGGGGTGCAGTCCTTCAGAAACAGACTGCTATAGTGTGGTTCCCCCACAGGGCCACACGTCCAGCCAGAAAACCTGCCCCAGTGTGGGCTTCTCTCCATGGGCCACGGGTCCTGACAGGAACCTCTCCATTGTGGGCTCTCCACAGGCTGCATCCTCCTTCAGGACACATCCCTCTGCTCCGGCATGGGCTCCTCTGTCCCTGGTCTTCAGGTGGATAACTCGTCCGGCATGGACCTCCCTGGGCTGCAGGGAGAGAGCCTGCCTCACCATGGTCTTCCCCACGGGCTGCAGGGGAATCTCTGCTCCGGCACCTGGAGCACCTCCTCCTCCTCCTTCTGCACTGACCTGGGGGTCTGCAGGGCTGTTGTTCTCACATATTCTCACTCCTCTCTCAGCTGTTGCAGGGCATTTTTACCCTTTCTCAAATATTTTGTCATGGAGGCACTACCAACGTCACTGATGGGCTCAGCTTTGGCCAGTGGCAGGTATGTCTTAGAGCTAGCTAGAACTGGCTCCCTCTGACATGGGCCAGCTTCTGGTGTCTGAGGCAGGTGCACCAGACCAAATAGGAAACAAAACTTCTCTGAATAGGGAGGAGAGGGAAAATAAAACCCTGGAGGCCATGGGTTGAAAGCCAAACTGACCATTGTGACATGCGTCAGGAACATGGAAGTTTTGACTTAGTGGCCAATGGGGATTAAAATGACTACAGATCACATTCAACTAGGGTGTAAATGGGGCCCTGCAAGAGGATATTTTGAGCCAGTTCTCCTCAGAGCAGTGGGTCTGCAGCTGCAGACTCTCCCCTTGGGTCTGGACGCTACCCTAGATAAATCCTCGAGGTTGAGAGCCCTCATCTCTTAAGTAAGTGTTATGCACATTTTGAATTATCATTTCTAAACCTGAAGAATTCTTAAGTTGGCTGTGCAGTACTAATTCCCCTTACATTATTGGGCCTGTTGTTCACTAATGTTATCGGAGTTCTAAATTTTACTGAAGAATAAATCTGATTTTTAACACCTGTTGGATTTGATTGTGTGTGCCTCCATAACATTAAATTGGTGTAGTCAGCAGGATGGTGTTAATAAAGGAATGTATCTCTGTAACGGTGTCTTCCCAGAAAAGCCACCACTGCAGCCCCTCCCACTACCAAACCCTTGCCACGTAAACCCAACACATAGGTAAACATCATAGCCACCTACCTATGGGCCTGTTAGCCTTACCTCAGTCCCTGGGAAGGTGATGGAGAAAATATTTCTAAAGACATTTTCAGGCATGTGAAGGACAAGAAGGTGACTAGGAACAGTCAGCATGGATTTGCCAAGGGTAAATTGTGCTTCAGTAACCTCATCGCCTTCTATGATGGTGGCATGAATAAGAGCTGACTGGCAATCAGACTTAAGGGGCAGTAATCAGCAGGTACAAAGTCCAACTGGCAGCCACTTAACAGTGGTTTCCCTGAGGGATTGATAATGGGGCTAAATTGGTTTTATTAATGCTGTTTAGGATTGGATGAATGTACTCCAAGGAGATAACACCAAATCTGTGGGAACAGGCAAGGCGTTACTCAGAGGGACCTGGACAAGCTAGAAAAATGCACTGACAGGAACCTTGAAATTTAACTGACAGACACAAAGTCATACATTTGAAATGGAGTAAGTGTATGCAGTGGTACAAAAACTGGATGTCATCTTTTCAATGAGGACAAATGCAATCTTTTTTTAAAGACTGATGGAGTTCTAAAGAAGCTGTTAAGAAATAAAAAATACAAATACAATGGAAAAATCTAAGAAGTAATATACAAATTAGCAATTCTTTATTAATATAAAGAGGAAAATATATTAAGTTAGCCCCTAAAATATTTTGTTTATGTAGCATTTGAGGTAAAATGGTGAGGCACTTAATTAGTTCAATTAAAAGAAGAAAAGTGTTTTTACTTTTTATTGATTCTAAGCAGTAAGAAGACATCCTAAATTATCTCATTTATAAAGACGTTAAACTGACTGTCCAATTAGTCATAAAACAAATATCTAAATAGAAAAACAGCAGCATGAGTTTGGCCAGGAATAATGACATTTAGCAGTGTATTTGATATATAGCTACTAATACTGTTTTATTCTTTCCCTTGAGTTTCAACACTGATTAAAAAAGGAGGCAGGATGCAGGTTTCATTATTGATTACATTGTCTCCAACTTTAGACACAGATTTTTTTTCTCCAGTTTATAATAGCAATAATTACCTCATTAAAAGAATTTCCTAAGGATTAATATAATTGGATGGCTAGGCTTGATAAGACTTTTCAACAAAGATTTTGGTTGCCAACTCATCTCCAAGAAATGCTCTAAAATTTTGTGGATATTTAGGCTTATCTTTGAGATTGGTCAAAAATTGGCTTGACCACATCTACCAGCACCTTCAAGTGAGCAGGAGGCTCACAAACTCAGGAGGAAAAAAAATGACAGAGGCTCATCTCAACCACACTTAACCACTGTATGCACAAAAATGCTGTTTCCCAAGGCAACCCATATTAAGTATACTACAAGCAAATGATAGTATTTTTCTTCTGCTTTTCAAATAAGCAGTTTTCTGTTTAACTGGAACTGGAATCAACACTGGACTAATAGTCTCAAAAGGATAAAAATTACTGCATTTTCTGGAAAATAAGGGATCTTTCATATGGAATCTAGCTCAAAGCTTCAAAGAGGAGATGGATGTATTTCCTTAAGGATGCCAGGAATCAGTGCTGAGCAAAGGAAGGCCCCTAAGGATGAAGTTCCAGAGGAACATGTCCTGCTAGTACTCTGCCTGAAACCTGCAGGTAATTATTCTGTAAGTACATAGAAGAATCCTGTACAATATTTGCAGGTTATTATTTATTATTTCAGGAAAAATAAACCTTCAACTTAAAATTTAGGTTATTTACTTTTAACAGATAGAGTCTTTTGGCCTTTTTATATATAAAACTTCTGATCTTAGAAAATTTTACAGAAACAATGCATGTGCATGCATTATATTATGAACAACAAAGAATTATGAATTATGCTATTTTATTCATGATTAAAATAGTATAACATATTTCAACAAATATAGTTGTATTAGAAAAGAAGAAAGCACATAAACACTTATTCTATTTCATTCCAGGGGCAGATAACAAAGAAATATGATTAGTTGTCTTCAAAAAAAGCTGCAATATTTACCTTTCCCAGACAAATAAAGACTGGGTATAACAAGTTCTTTCAAAACAAAAATTAATTACCAATTCATATCACAGCTACATGGCCTGAAGGATCTGAGCATTAGCTGCAAGAGCTGGTCACATACGTTGCTGGAATAGGAAATTCTGAGTTGTAGACTGAACTCTTGGAGAGGGCAGTGGCTCCCACTCAGCTCACATACCATGCTTTCCTTTCCATGGAAACCAGGGCAGGGTGGAAAAGATTGTTCTGAGCCCAGTTCTCATTCAATATATAACTGAGACTCAGTAAGCCATGAGAGTAACACAGACAAGCCTAAGTATGTCCTTCCAGCAAGCAGGTGGAACAGCACAGGGAAAGAAACTGGAAATTAGTAACGGGAGAAAGATACATGAAAATTAGATAGAAATTATTTAAAAAAAAAAGAGACAAAATCATTTAAAAGAGAAAGGCTCAGAAAAGCAGGTTATCATTGTTTGAAATCTTTAACATAACCTTCCAGAATTATGCAAGTCTTCTAGGTCTGCTTGTTTTTTAAATTGATAGCTTACTTTGAACTTAGGTATTTACTAAGTAGTGGTGGTTAGTAACCTTAAAACCACACACACAAAGTCCTGTCAGAGATCTTCTTCCCCAGAATAGTTAGTCAGTTGTAAAAGCTGCCATATTAATTGATAAAACATACTGCTTGACACAGGTAGCCATCCTGCTTCAGAAGTTCATTGCAGTGTCTGCTTCTATGGCTTACTTCTCTAATGTTACATGCAAATAATTTTAAAACACCAGGTGGAACAGTGAAAAGTAGGAGATAAACATTGGTATGTGTATAAAGAAAGACACAAGAAAAAGTACCTAGTTACTTTTAATTCATCACTAAAACCGGGTTCACCTCCCTGTTCTGGCTTTTTCTTCCAGAGTGTCCTAGGAACAGCTGCAGCCTGAAGTGAAAGGGAATCACAGGTGCCCCTTCCTGCTGGGTCGGTCAGAGCCTAGAGGAGACCACAACTCTGTCACATCACTTGATGAGTGAAAAATATGAAAGTAGAGCTCCCCACAAGATATGTACATTCTCCCCTGCTGTTTTGTGGGTTTTTTTTTATGGAATTTGCTCTTAATATAGCCTTTGGCATGTGACTTTTGGGAACCAGAGCTAAGAAAGATAATAGGGAAATAGATGAAAGAGAGCTAATCCTTCATTATCCCCTCCAGGAAAACCTGCAGCTGGGTGCTTAGTCTATTTGTATTAATGTTAACTTATAATGTCATGTTGTTTTTGACGTCCCATATCTTACATTTTATTCTAAGTGGGTTTGTTCACTGGAAGAAATATGGAAGCATATAGCTATATTTTATCCCTTTGCAAATTACGTGTATTTCTGGTAACAAGGTGAAAGCTTAAGCACTAACACAAGTGCCACCATAAGAAATGTTTTTGCACAGTTACACATTTCTCATGAAGAAAAAGCAGATAAACTATGGATATGTATTCTGGTATGTAAAATTCCCTAAGATATAAATCACACAGAAAAAAGGAGGAATTCATTTGGCTAAATGAACACATTGAGACCGTGAATGCCTGCACCTGAGCTAATCACTTTAGGCTCCCTAGTAGTCAAAGGAGAGAAAGAGGCACTTCTAGGTCACAATTCCTCTTATCCTAAAATAGGCATCTGAAGTAGGTCAGATGAACTGCGCCCTGAGAGTGCCTATTATTCTCTACCAACTATAAAGGGAGTCCTGGTTGATTAATTCAGATTCAATGTAGATGTTTAAGGAAGATGAGATTAATCCCATTCAGGGAATCCAGAATGACTATTAAGAGACTAACAGCAAAAGGTGAGATTTCTTGTTTTCCAGATATATAGAATCCAAGATAATTACATACATTTAGGCACTAACTTCCTAAGTCATTCCTAAGGTTCCTAAGTCAGTTAGGCATTTTGGAGTATTTTATCTTTTTTCATACTATATTTTCTTTTTGCTCAGAAAAACTATCAACTTTTTCTTTCTGTATTTTAATCTCATAATCCATGATTTATATTTACTTTCTTTAAGAAAGATTAAAGCCTTCCCCAATCTTAACAGACTTTTATGAATAAAAACTTAACAAAGCAAAGCAATTCACCTTTTTATCTCTTAAAAAAGTGCTGTACTACCAATAGCTTGGGAAATATAACATTAAAGACAGATCTGCCACTAAACCCACCAGTATAACTTGATTTCAGCAGGAGTGCTATGAACATTTTATCAGATGAACATCCGAGTTTCAAATCAAGCCAAAATGCCTTCGATTTTCTCTTCCAAATTTATGTAGAGAAATAATGGAGTCCAAACATATTTCTCCTCCAGAACTGTGACTCTGTTTCAATACTGAAAATGCTGGCTTATTTGAAAAATGGTTGGTCCAAATGCAAAAAAAAAAAAAAAAAAAAAAAGTAGATAATGAAAGACGATTTTTAATGAAAAAGATTTTTAAGCTGATATAACAATATCTTAAACTACAGCATACCAGCCAGACCTTTATCCTCTTAAAGTACACATGGATAGTTTATAATGCTTCTAATCAGTAAATCAGTAAATTTTCCAGTGTCAGTGAAAAATTTCTGATCTAAAAGGTTGTTTTTGAGTCCCTAACTATTTATCATAGCAAAGAAAGTATTCCATTCCGTTTTATCACTGTCAGTGTGGGTGCATTATGATCATCTTAAAAAGAAGATCTAAAAAAAAAGGAAACCCAACCCATAAATTTTATCATTTTTTAAGTTATTTGCTGGAAAGGAATTGAAATAGTAATTTTAGATAAAAAATGTTTTCCAGTCTTTGGTATCCCAAACAAGAGAATAAGCCATGAGGATTACAGAAGAAATATTAATACGATTTAAAGCCCATTGAATTGATAGGATACCTTCCATTGACTTCTTTGGGCTTTTGATCAGATCCTAAAGTAATGAAATACATTAAATTACTTCAGGTTGCTCAGAGCTTGCTAACAAAAGAAATTGCAGGATATGGTGGTTTGAAAAAAAGAAGGGACACTGTAGCCTTTGAGATCTTTCCCAGTTCTGTCTTTCTACATACAGATACTTGTAACAAACAAGATAGATCCAAGCAGTAAGAATGAGATTGTTACTTAACTTTTATCATCATCTTAAAATCTTTCAACCATCTAAAAATTAAGCATCTCAGCAATTTATGAAACCTCCTTCTACACAAAAATAAGAACCTCTAGAATGTGTTGCAAATGACAGAACTTTCAGACCTATTTTAGATTAATCATTCTCTAGTTGGTGGCTCTCCACTGATCATAGATGAAATTTAGATACCCAGTTAATACAAATTGCCAGCTTCTGAACAGCTAGATTTTACTTACCTCAGCCTTCCTGAAACCCCTGAAACCTTGAACAAGCCAAATACTAACACTTGCGCATGTGTATTCTGGTGGTAGTGACCACCAGGAAGAGATCAATGTATAAAGAGAAGAGAAAAAACAACTTCTCTTCCTTTAGAGAATTCAATAAGCAGTACAATTATTTAAGATGTTTACCAATGTATTTAAAGTATTTCATGTTTGAATCCTTTGGTATTTTGGCATTTGTGTTTGGGTTTTGTTGGGTTTTTTTCAAATGTTCCTACAGTGAGGGCATTCCTACTGTCTCACTTTGTGGGGTGGTTTACTTTGGTTCTGAGTAAAGCTCAGATTTCAACCTTTGCCTTCATGGAGGCATAATGGAGATTTAACAGCTCTGTCTCATAACTGAGACCCAATTTTCATGAGCAACATATTAATTTCATAGCTTAATCCTTTACCATTTAACTTAGCTGAAATTATCCAGGAGGTCATTAAGTCGTTTACTGGAGACAGACATGCAATCACATGAATGCATGTGAATGGATACAGGAACACACAGATGCATAGAGGAATCCACACAGAAGTTTTATCTTAGTTCCAAGTGCTTGAAATAATGCAAGGATGTATTCTATCACACCAGACTGGTATTTTAATGAAGCTAGGGTACGCAATTCATGCCTGAAGGTGTAAGATGTAGACATCTTTGAGATTTCAAAGCTCTCAGAGATACTGCTGAAGGATTCTGTAGAGGAGAGGCAAATGTGGAATGACCCATTTATCATGTTTTAGAAGCTGTCCTGTATGTGAAAATGAGTTGTGCTGAACCCCATAAATTCACCTGGATCTTGTCTGGAGAGACAACTGGATGGTTTACTACAAAAGACAGTCAGGGCAAGAATGAACAGTTATACAATAACAAGTCCAAGTTTAAGCTTGTGGGAATAAACTGGAGAATTACATTGTTTGACAGTCTAGATATACTTGCTAGGGCTAAAAACCACTGTTTGTCGATGATAAAAGCTGCCAAGGAAATTTGAGCACAGCTGTGCTATGTAACAGAAGTTATTGAACTGTTGAAGTTGCCACATAAGCTTCAAGTCCATTGTTTTGTCCAAAACATTGTAAAGTAACATCTGTGCATATTCTCCTCTATTCAGCATTACTGAAGCCACACCTGGAGTTGTGTGTCCAATTCTGGGCTCCCCCATCCAAGAGAAGCATGGAGAGAGTACAGCAAAGGGTCACAAAGATGATTAAGGGACTGGAACATCTCTTATAAGAGGAAAGGCTAGACAGCTGGGACTGTTCAGCCTGGAAAAGAGATGGCTCAGGGAGATGTTATCAACGTGCATAAAAACTTGAAGGGAGATGTGGTGTGTTGACCCTGGCTGGACACTAGGTGCCCACCAAAGCCATTCTATCACTCCCCCCTCCTTCGCTGGACAGGGGAGAGAAAAATATAACAAAGGGCTTGTGGGTCGAGATAAGGACAGGAGAGATCATTCACTACTCACCATCACGGGCAAAACAGACTCAGCTTGGGAGAAATTAACTCAATTTATTACAAATTAACAAGAGTAGGGTAATGAGAAATAAAACCAAATCTCACAACACCTTCCCTCCACCCCTCCCTCCTTCCCGAGCACAATTTCACTCCCAGATTCTCTACCTACCTGCCCCCAGCAGCACAGGGGGACAGGGAATGGTGTTTACGGCCAGTTCATCACACTTATTTCTGCCGCTTCATCCTCCTCAGGGGCAGGACTTATCACACTCTTCCCCTGCTCCAGCGTGGGGTCCCTCCCATGGGAGACAGTCCTCCACAAACTTCTCCAGCATGGGTCCTTCCCATGGGCTACAGTTCTTCACGAACTGCTCCAGCGTGGGTCCCTTCCATGGTGTGCAGTCCTTCAGGCACAGACTGCTCCAGCGTGGGTCCTCCGCAGGGTCACAAGCCCTGCCAGAAAACCTGCTCTGTGGGCTCCTCTCCCCACAGATCCACAGGTCCTGCCAGGAACCTGCTCCAGCATGGGCTTCCCATGGGGTCACAGCCTCCTTTGGGCACCCACCTGCTCCGGTGTGGGGTCCTCCCTGGGCTGCAGGTGGAGATCAGCTCCACTGTGGACCTCCATGGGCTGCAGGGGGACAGCCTGCCTCACTGTCACGATCCCCTGTTGGCTTGCAATTAATTTGGCAGAAGTTAAACACCCTTGCATTCCAACCAACCTCAGGCAAGTCTGGGTGGCTGGGGGCAGCTGGGCTTAACTCCTGAGTGATGTCCGATCCCACAGGTTATCATGATCAGGTTTTGTGTATTCTCGGGAACAGAATTAACACTCAAATGGAGTCAAGTGCTAAACTACTTTATTTTATCACAAACAACCAACAATGTGAGAAGGACGACAGAAGAGAAAGACTAAGAGAGAGAGAAGTTACAATAGTCACCACCACCACCATGAGTCCACCATGTCCCAACAGTCCCCTTGGAACAATGTTTCACCTGATGTTCTCCTGGGTCTGGTGGGGGTGAATTATGTTCTTCTGCTCCCCCTGCGTCTCTGCTGGCCTTGCCTTTTGTAACACTGATTCGTTGCATAGCCAATAAGTTCCTGGAACTGTTTTGGTATATCCACGCCTCTCCCTTCGGTGATGTGGCACATGCCCAAAACCATCCCTGGAGGCTCCTGGAAAGTTCTGGATGGTCCAAGCTCCCCCCTCTACATCTCTTGTTTACCATCTTTAGCTGACCCTGGGTGCATGCAGAGAGGTGATATTTCTTGAGCCAGTCAACAGGATGCATAGGCGCCTCTAATGGGTAGAACTTGAGCGTTGTGGTTTTAGCAGTGAACTATGCTGCCAGCAATGTTGAGGCATATTTTGCAGTACCTTACACTCACCATGGTCTTCCCCACAGGCTGCAGGGGAATCTCTGCTCCAGCTCCTGGAGCACCTCCTCCCCCTCCTTCTGCACTGACCTTGGTGTCTGGAGAGTTGTTATTCTTACATGGTCTCACTGTCTCTCCGGCTGCCATTTCTCTCTGTCCCACCACTTTTTTTTCCTTCTTAAAAATGTTATCACAGAGGTGTTATCACTATTGCTGATTGGCTCAGCCTTGGCTGGCGGTGGGTCCATCTTAGAGCCAGCTGGTATTGGCTCTGTTGGACACAGGGGAAGCTTCCAGCAGCTTCTCACAGAAGCCACCCCTGTAACCCCCCTGCTGCCAAAACCTTGCCACAGAAACCCAATACAAGGGGGTGTGAAGAGGATAGAGCCAGTACCTGCCCAGTGACAGGACCAGAGGCAATGGGCATACCTGGAAATACAGGAGGCTCCATCTGAACATCAGGAAACATTTTTTCACTGTGAAAAAGTAACTGAGGTCAGGGTGACTGAGCACTGGCACAGGTCGCCTGGGGAGGTTGTAGAGTCTCCCTCCTTGGAGATATTAAAAAACCATCTGGACAGAGTCCTTGGCAGCCTGCTGTAGGTAGCCTTGCTTCAGCAGGGTGGTCAGAGCAGATGACCTCCAGAGGTCCCTTCCAACCTCAACCATTCTGTGATTCAGTGATATCAGAACTAGTATAATGTAACAATGTGCTAAACCAATATAATGTGAGTCAAACCTTCTCTGTGAAGCTAGTTTGTTCATACTGCTTCAGTAATACAGCTCTGCGGTCTCTGATTCCATAAATGGTTTAGTAGGAGCTATCTTGAGCCTGCCAGCACCACAAAATGCTTTTTTTTTTTAATCAAACACAGATCATCAAGACCACAGATTTACGTCTAATTATTTTAATATTATACAACACACCCATAGAGAAAAATGACAGAATGAAATTGGATACTGTTAGCTAGACAGCAGATTGTTACTTCTAGGTGTTACTAAAAGAAGTGAGGAAGCAGTTGGCAGACTTATCAGATTGTCTGTCTGCATGTCTGTTTCTCTCCTTGTGTGTAACTAAAGTGTCTGTAGAGTCTAGCATAGTAGTCACTGAAAATTGTGCCTTTTGTCCAACCAAAATATTTTTATATTGAAATACACATTTGCATTCCCTGTTTGACTTAGCCTGAAGTGTCCATCCCATTTCTATACCTGAAAAAAAATAGATTAAAGTATAATCGCAACAGTATATTAAAATTTGAGTAATTTGTACTCTGTAAGAAGAAGAGAGGGTCCACAGGTTCCCGAAAGTTTCCATATGTTTTCTTGAAGGGACATGGATGGAATTCAAAGGTTTCTTGCAGTCTTTCAGAAGAGCTGAACTTAGGACATCATGGTAGATGGCATACTACCCATGATTTTACCTGTGCTCAGCAGACAGCACAAATTAGAGATGTTAAACTGGCAAAGACTCTCCCATCTCAGGGACCTCTGCAAGCCAGTTTAAATCCATGCCCATGAGAAAGCATAATGGATGCAAGACAAGGCTAGATTCCAAAACAGGTTCAGGCACAAATTTAGTTAACACTTATAAGACTTAAATTTTAGGGGATTGATCTTGTTCCTACTTAAACACTCACATTGCTACAGTTTTAGCTTATGAAAGTTTACATTCTAAATAAGTATTAAAGACAGAACATCATTAAGTCTTTTGGGTTTAATACTGGCCTTTATTTCAGGGAGGGTTCCAGTTTCAGAAATTTGAGGTATCAGTTGTTAGATCCTCACTTTACAGGATGAGTGTGTATTACTAGGAGAGACCTTGGGAAGAAAAAAATCATTGAATATAGTCAGTAGAACAAATTTACAATAAATAACACTAATAGTTTTTCTTTATTTCAGATGAATTTCAGAGAATAATTCCCTAGACTTTATAAAACATAAGAAGTTGGCTTCATTTTTTTTTTCCTTTCTTTTTTTCCTTGTCTTCTATTGCTCCCCCATTGTTAAAGTAAAAAAATAAGTTGTCTATTTGAAAGATAAGAATTGCTAGCACACTTAAGGAAACTGCTTAGGAGAGAAGTACTGAAGTTACCCAATAATTTGAACAAAAATAAGCTACCAGCTAGTGGAGAGGGTAGGAAATACAAAAATGCTTCAAAGGAAGCAGAGAATGAATCTCCATATTCTGAACAAGAGATGAATCAAGTATATACTCACAACTTTAGACTATCCTGTTCAAAGACTATTGAAAACTTCTCTTTCTTTCTTTTAAACCTGTCCAGCTCATCTCCACAGGACATAATTTAATCCTAGTGTATATGTAAGTTTTCTCCACTCCCATCCCTGTGGGCTGGTGTATCACACTATGCATTCTGAGACAGAAATGTGCTTTCTTTTTTGGACAATAACACCACATATGTTACCGACAGTGCAAAGAATGTACATCAGTGGTTGAATATTTAAGTTCTGCAAAATTTATGGAATAATGAAGACAGTATGTCCATCCAAGGGAATAATTGCTTCATGGGGAGCCTGTGCATCTCAAATTCGTTGATTCCTGGACTTTAAATTGGCCCCTATTCCTGTTGTTTAAAGCCAGCAAAGAGTAGCACTGGCAGGAAGGCTGCCTGCCAGAAAAGGGCATTTTCAAAGTCACACAGCATGAACATTTTCTTGTCAAGACCCATTACAAGAAAAAAGTAAGTGGCATTTCAATGAAATCGTACTTTTTTTTTAATATATTATTTGTAACTAGCTGGGAATGAAGTACTTGGTAGTGGCTCTGAGAACATAGGGGCATCTGTCTGTTACAAGAAAGCAGAGATATGTTTCGAATAAGCAAATCCAAGTGTTATATTCCTTACTTTCTTCCACTTATTTTTATTTTTTTTAAATTATTCCTTTACATTTTTAATGCAGACATTGAACTTATATCACATTGTATTAGGTTAAACATATTCTGTGATGTGACATAATTTGACATGACCTGACCAAACCAGATGAAAATGTCATGTTGTATCACTTATTTAAAGATAAAAAAGTGGTTATACTTTAATTTGCTTTTAAATCTATTAAAAAATTACTTATGAAAAGTTAGACAGGTCCTCTTATGTGTGTCAATTTCTTACAGTCCTGTGGCAAAGTAATGACAGCCCATTATAAGGTTCAGTTCTAGACAAAAAAAAAACCAAAACACTTACTTTATATTGTAACACTGAATTTCTACTGAGTTCTTAGACATTCTATAGGATATTGCATTATTTCTACTTGTGCAACTCTTTTCTAAGCTAATAATCAGTGCTTATTTTAAGAAGGCTTATTAACTGACAAAAAAATTTTCAAATACAAATTCCCAATTCAGTTCAAGTGATGATATCAACTCCCACATAAAGTTATTCACCATATTATAGACTACAATCCTTCTTCCAGCTCTGTCTGTGTTATGTTTCTGCTGTTAAAATCTTTTTTCTCATAGATGTTCTTAGCAAGTAGGAAGATGTTGTACAAATTCCTACAAGCCACATACTTTCCTGTCCAAGATTTTAAACCATCCAGCAGCACTATTTGAGAAGAAAAATACTGAAAAAATAGGGAAGAGAATCAGTAGCTGACTTCCTTCTGGCAATTAGCAGTATTGTAACCTGTTCTTTTAATATTTGGGCTATCTCAAAGACAGTAGTAGTTATTGTTGTGAATGTCCAAAGACTAGGACTGCAGTTATTTCTATTTCTGCAGGCATCTTGATTAAAACATGGGGCTTTTGCAAGATCTAGCAGAATGACATAGTGATTTCAAAGTCCTCAATTATTCTATCTACTGCCCAGATATGGTCATGGTCCTTCAGCAGCTCACTTTGAGAAGTAATTTGACAAAGACACATTTTAGTCCTATGTGCCTACAGACCCATGTCTGTCTACATGAATAGGTAAAAAGAGATGAGCTCTCTGATAAAAGCATGTCATTCAGCTCTAGTATGAGAATCTCACACCTCTTTAGTGAGGTTCTTTGGGATTCTTTGGTATTAATATATTCCGATTTCATTTCCTTAAGTAAAGCACTATTCTGATGAAGGCACAATGCTTTGAATCAGCAGGCGCTGATTCATATTTCTCTACTTTGGTACAAGTAGAGTAATTCATGTTTGTCTGCACCCACCCATGCAGTTCTGTTTTTCAAAGGCCACAGTGCAGTAGGGAATACAGCATTTACAGTGCATGGAGAAGTTTATAAGGCATGACAACACAGGAGACAAAGACAACATGCAGGAGATTTCAGGAATTCTTTGTATATCACAAACCAACGCTTTGAGAGTCCCTAGGTTGGAAAGTCATGAATAGTTGATTACACAGATAGAAGTCTTTCCAGAGTGCGCGTCCAAATGGCTGTTATTGTGTGATGTGGACTAAAAGATGTAGTCTGGCTGTCTGGACTCCATGTTCCTGATCTCCTGATTGTGAGGAAGTGTAACTGTGCAGCCCTGTAATATGGTATTGCCAGTGCTAGTAACAGGCTGTAAGCTTTGTACTGAGTTTGCATTTTCAAACAATTTTCTTACATGTTAAAGGTATATTTCCATAATGTTGGCAATGGATACCATGAACAGGTATTTCATACAAAAGATAAAAATCCTTTTAATTATAACTGTTCTATAGAGTATTAATTGTCCCCAAGGTTTAGGTCTAACCTAATCACAGTAAATGAACAGTTATTTCAGTGGTTGTAGCTATGAAAAAAATCTTGTAAAGTGAATTTCTTAGTTCTGTCAGTAGTTAGTTGAGTGCCAAAGAGTCAGCATTTCAACAAATAATATATGCAGAATAAAGGAGAAAGTACAAATGGAAATGAAGCATGTCAAATATTAACCCTGAAGTCAGTATGTTTTCCCAAAATTGGAAGAACCTGAATGAATGAAAAAAAAAAATCAGTTAAAATGTTCCTGACTGAAGATTTGTCTTTCTGTTGATGCCAGATGAAGTTGAGTTGTAAATTAAAACAGTAATTTACAAACCCCAACAGAGGAAGAGAATCCAAAGGCACACACATCCAAAAAATATCTCTTGAGTAGAGAGACAAGGCTAATATAATTTTTTTATTTCATTGTGTTGAACTATCATGAGAGTGATATGATTATAAATGGGCACCAACCAATACTCTTCTTGTCCCTGAGGAACTCTGGTTCCATCGGGCTCCATGTAGACATAGAACTTAGATTTGAACTTACATGTTATATCCATGGGTTTCAGGCTGAAAATTTGCTGACACAGAAGAAATATACCAATTTTTATGACCCTGTATGTGATACTCAGTGGCATAACAAGTACTCCAATGACACTGGATATAATAATTAGATCTTTAGAAATCTGAGGTTAACTAGCTGAGATCTGTCCATGACAAAAAAAATCTACTGTTATACCAAAGGCACACCAAGAAACAAAGCACCATGTTAACCATAAGTAGAAGTAAGGCAAATAGTAATTTTGATAAATGTGGCTGAAATATGGTTAATAAGGCCCTTTTGTAATAGCAGACAATGGAATGTGTTAAAATCTGAGAAACTGAGATGTGCAAAGTGCCTTTATTCATTCTGATGGTGGCAAAGTCTGGTAACTACTGACCCATACAGAGCATAAATATTATTTTACTGTAGGCTGCAGGTAGCTGCTTCTAAAATACAGCACTTTTTTAAGGTGAATCTAACAGAATTTGACACGGATAAAAAGTACGCAAACAGTATGTATGTATCATGCATCGCTGTGACATTCATACAGACAGTCTGGGTTTGGCAACAGTTTGTTTTTGTAGGCTTTTTTTTGACATTTAAACAGAAGCTAAGGATCTTTCTAAAAGGAGCTGGGTTTGCTTGCCAGGTATGAATATATATCTTTGCAAAGGCCATGCTCAGGTGAAAGTTTCTGTAGAACTGTGGTTGGAGGCGACATGTTGCAGTTGAGAGATTTTGAGGAAAAACAGCTTGAATACCACCTGAGAAAAATATACTTAGGTCTAACTGTAAATGCTTCAATTATATGAACAAGACCATCAGCTGGCATAAATCATCTGAAGCTCCCTTGACTCATTTTTATCATTTTCATTTCACTTTATTTATGATGTTTATATATCAGAATATTATACCTTCTGCTTTGTATCTGAGGGCTCTGATGAATTTTTGTGTTACTTTGGGAATTTTCTGCTTTGGGAATTAGTGTTCAAATTTACATTTATAAAAGATACTAATGGGAGATAAACCTCTACAAAAAAACTGTTTTACTCTAACCAGATAGTTTTTTCCTCAAGTCAAGATGAGGCATGGATGATTTGTTTTCTGTTTCTATATTGGTTATCTCTAGTAATACAGTACCATGTATGACCTCCTGGAAATGGACTTTTAGGAACTAAAACTTTTTATAACTGTGTAATAGATAACAAGGATCAGGTTCTCAATGATACAAAGTATTCATCATTCAATAAGCCAGCTTTGCATGATTTAGCATGTTGCTGCATGTATATAAATTGCCCCCACCCATGCAATACACAAGCAAATATCTTTACTGAGTTTAGGTGGCAAGTTTTGTGGCAGGGTCTGCAGTGGTGGCCCTGCATGATTGTCTAAGCTAGAAAAAGGCTATCATTAGATGGAAGGGCAGCACATCTCCTAGCACCTGGAGAACTTCAGGTTTCGCTCATTAAGCTACTCACTGTAAGTGCTGGTTGTGCACATACAGTGTCTTTGCTGGAAGAAGTTTAGGAGGATAGTTGGCCTCTACATCTTTTCTGTTTTCCATCCTTGAAGGTAGTAGAAATCTTGCTTTTCATATGTATGTGTTACGTATATATATGTTTGTATGCAGGTAGGCATATAAATTCTTTGGGGTTCTGTAGAAAATATTTTGTTTTCTTTACTTTTGCCTACAATGATTGCTGGGTTTATGTACTCTCTGTATCCTTCTGCTCATTCTGTGACTCCTTAAACAATGAACCCATCTAAATTTTCTTTTATCCTCTTCCCAAAAGTAAGAAAACCTTTCCCCAGAGGCATGAAGAATAGGTCTGTTGGGTACTGTCAGGTTTTTTTTGTATTCTATCAAGAGCTTCTGTTTCCCCTGGAGACATCATCACATGCTTCCTTAAGTCCTCTTCTACTTCAGTGAGTATCACACCTTCTTGATAAGACCAAGAGTGTGCAACAGTTTTAACTGCATGATAATTTTTTTTTCTTGCTCTTTTCAGATGCATCTTATGTCTAATTTATCCAGTTCTCCTGAGGATACAGCTTAGTATATTGAGTTATATTGATTGATCATCATTTGTGACTTTTTTCCATAGAGCTCCCTGATAGTAACCTTTTCTTTTTCACCTGTAACCAGCTTGATGTTAGGGTAGCCAGTTCCAGGCCAGCCACTTGTCATTCTTTGCTGACCACAGTTCACGTTCACACGGCAATGATGCTTCAAGGAAGTGTCAGACCTAACACTAATGCCCAGAGCAAGTTGTACATTTTTCAGAAAGCGTCAGTTCCCTAGCATTTGTGCTATACATTTGTGGAGCATGTGTGAAACTCTGTTTTCAACTTATTTCTCTTTTCTCTTTAAAAGAGATATGTGATTTATGGGTTTCATTTTTGTCTGAAGTAGCATACTTCTAAAATTTCTGCAGGACAGTTAGAGGATTCACAGGAGTCTAAGTAAACAATTT
Source organism: Elanus axillaris (assembly GCA_026212715.1). NCBI lineage: Eukaryota > Metazoa > Chordata > Aves > Accipitriformes > Accipitridae > Elanus > Elanus axillaris. The sequence continues at coordinate 26,192,031 of JANZLQ010000008.1, forward strand.
GAGTTAAAGGAAAACTGCATAAAACCCCAAGCATTTGAAATAGGTTCTTTCCAGCAAGAAAGTTTTCTGAGAGGGCTTTCTTTTGACTTGAACCATTAATTCTAAATTCAGAGTGAAGGAATGTTTAAGTCTTCTCGGTTTGTCCTCCACATTTCTTTGCTTGGGCTCTAAACAACCAGCTCTCCATTCACACGGGCGAGTTCTTTTCCTGTGTTCAGTAATCAGTCAGAGCTGAGAAGACAGAGAGGTTTGCTGCACTCAGTGGCTGGAATTGATCAGCACTGTATAATTGCTGGTACTGCAGTGAGCACCAACAACAGAAACAAGTTAGAAGCCTGTTTAACTGTCGTGGCTTCATTCTTTATCTACTCATCTACAAGACAATATAACTGTGCAATTGACTGGGCTTATACACTAGCTCCAAGACAGAATTCGTACTAAAGGATCTTCCATGTGGAAGAGACATATGTGCAATCAGGTACATGGTTGTCTCTTTGGCTTTTTATATGCAATTGTGTGTCTAAACACAATCCTTTTATCTATATTTCACTCCTGATTCAGGTAGTCTGTGTCCAACATACTCTGTGTGGGAACCTGGTTACCACATTTTCAGTGGTACCTTCTTCAACAGTCAGGTTTGGTGTGATGATTTGACTAGTACAAAAGCTATGCAACTCTAAGAATTCAAGCCAGAGGTATTAGTGAGGTCCTGCTCTGTGATGTCATACAAGTGAGTCAGACAAGAATGTATTTGAGAAATTACTGGTAAATATTATAGGTAGTATCTTCATGTGTTCTAATAGTTTGTACACATTGAGTCTGCAACTATTGTTGCAGCTGGGTAAGTGGAACAAATGATAAAGGCACAAATACCTACTAATTAACACACATAAATATACCTTATCTGTCCATTAGTAAGTACACTTTTTAGTTGACAACACAAAAATATACATGTAAGTGATAGGCAACACCATTTGAATCTTGCACATTATTGAAATCAGAATAACTATCTCAGTACTAACAATATTGTGGTATTATTAAAGATTTTGTATGAGAAAGGAGTATGATTGGGGGTTTGTATTTCCTAGCTATCTCCTTCTCTGCAGGTTATCTGATCTCATAGGGAAGCTGGAGTTCTTGCTGGAGGCCTCCAGCCTGTGATGGAGGCTGCCTTATCACCTGACACTGTTGGCACTGAAATTCCCTTTCCCTTTCCTGCCAACTTCTGGGATGCAAGAGGAGAAACCCCACCACTACTTTAAGTACAAGTATGCTCTGATCTGTTGCTTTGAACATGAAAAGGAAAACAGCTCTAGGGACAGAAAAGGAAGCTTTCCCTAGTCAATTCTTTTAACACTAGAGCAGAAAGAAACACAGCTCTGCCAAATGGGTTTAGAAAGCCAAAGGCTATACAGAGCATAGCAGGTGATAACAAAATTAGGGATTAATCATTTTTGGTATTGTATTTAGTATTGAATTTCATACATTTATAATCATCATCTTTTCAGTACCAGCATCTTACTAGTATTGATATCCTGGCAGATATTATAAATTAAGCATGCTAACTCCACTTTTCAATGTCTACAGAAAATACAAAATTGTTAAAAATGGACATATAATATTTTTATTCTTTACTAAGTTCATGGGGTTCTTTTTTTCTTATTTGCTTTGTAACTTTATATGTTTGACAATTTTGGGTTACAGAACACATGCTTTTATTTATTTCTAGGCACGCTACATTAAAGATTTTGCTCAGCCTAAGCTGCAGCAAATAACAGAGGATAGAAACAAGCGGTGTTGTATATTACTCATTTATTTCAGATCAAGTGGCATTTAATATGTGTGCTTGTGTTTACATAATAAATTCTACCACCTCGAGTATTTAACTTGTTCTGACAAAAAGAATAAGAAGTATTTTACTACAAATTTTTAGTCTATTGCTACATAGGGCAAACAGATTCTATTTAAGGCTTTTACAAAGGCTTCAGCACCAGATTAAATTTTTAGATATACTGCATAAATCCAAAATTACACTGTGAAATTTTTCAGAATATATACTGAGTCATTCCCCATTTTCAGTGGTTTATCACAGAGAGATTAAAAAAAGAGCTTTTTCATTTGAAATTTATACTTAGATGCTTATTTTACTTTATCCTATTATGATACACCTAATGGTATATGTTTATTGTATAATACACTTGCATGTTGTTTTAGATAAAAAGATTATATAAAACATGTATGTGTGTGGACCTACTGCCCCCACCAGACTCTTGTATGTTGAAACAAGATGGAACACCTTCAGTTAAAGTATTGGTGAGGGCAGAAATGATAAGCCCAAGAATAAAGTTCATTTAATATTTACTATAGATACCTTTCAAAAGATGAAATAATTCTACAGTGTTAACTTGCGCTTTTCCTAAACTGGTGTTTACATTGTGGTACTGGAGTATACTGTAGGCATGTTGATTCCCCAGTATTCAGAGACATCTGTAAAAGACTTGTAATCTCATAGTCATATCTTGTATTTGCTTTTTCTCTCCTCCAGTTGATTTTTATATTTTATTTTCCTTCCTAGTTACATTTAGAAGTATCTACTCTTATGAATATGTCAGTCAAAGACACTAACCTTTTCTCTTCACTCTCTTTCCCCTGTCTTTCAATAAGCAATTGCAAGGCATTATTGTTAGAGAAGCAGAAATTTCACATCCTCACATGGTTCATTAAATAGCTAACACTCTATTTTTATGTATGAAGAACAGTGTTTTTAAAATAATTTAATTGTCTAGGCCAGATAAATTTTATTCAGTATAATAGCTGTAACATACAATTTTACAGACATGTTGCAAGTCATAACAATATTACTGAAAGTAAATGTAACCCTGTGTTATAGGTATTAATTTTTTTAAAAATAGAAAATAAGAGATCCCATTAAATTCTGCTTACTTTTAAATGCAGGATCTTAGCAGAGGGACTAAGACACAGATAGCCAAGCCTGCTATGATTTAATCTTCACTCTATTAAGTGGACATTGCCATATATTTTTGACTTTTTATCTCTGACATGAGATATACATTTGATGTGGAACTGTGCCCTTGTCAGGAGCTGCTAAAGAGTTTTAAAGCAAGTATTAAAGCCTGCTTTGAAAAAAATTAAATGCTATTTGATTATATTTTCAGATCTGTAGTAAGATTATGCCCATCTTATGCAAAAGAAGTTGAAGGCAAGCATGCATCCCAACGTGCTATGTATATGACAACGTTCTCTTAAGTTTTAATGTATTCTTTTTGTGCCCAAGTATTCCAAGGGTGTAGAGATGTATGGTCTGCCTTTTTCTCACCTAACCTGTACTGCTCAATACTCAGAAGCTCTTAGTGCATGTCAGTAGTGACAAGAGTTATTGACTGAATATTCATGGGATTCCTTTTCTTTTAATACACTTTCTCATTCTGTCTCCTTGTAATCTTTTCCCTTTCATATGACTTTTTGCAATGCAGAATCCCTTGACATATGTTTTCCCTTCTTGATTTTCAAACATATGTTGGGCAACGTTGTAAAGCTTATAAAACAATAGTTCCTCCTGTCCTGAGCAATTGCCAGATTGCAGTTATCCTATGAATAAAATATTGCATTTTTAAGTACTGAAACAATACAAAAACAACCTCACTATTGAAGATTCACATACCAGACATATAACAAGCATAGAGTTCACTCAGCTGGGGTTATTACAGAACAGTCACCTAAAATGATCATGCTTTTAGTGCTGCTTACTGATTTCATCCAATTGCTATTCCAGAAAAACTGAAACCAAGAACACTTTAGATTTTATATTTCCTTGCTGTGTGAATACATTAATCCCAGAAGGAATTGTACAAACCGGATCTTTAAGAGTTCAAATCTCAACTATGTCAAATCATTCAGATGTCAGGTATCAGTCTAGGCTTCAGGCTAAGCAATCAGGTATGATATAACAAGATATAAAAAAAAATATCACCTGCAGAAGGAAGCTAATACATTCACTCAGAATGGTGAATGTAGAGAGAGAACCTGTAGAGAGCAGGAATACTTTCTAAAGGAGGGTCAGTTGGAAAGCAGGAATCACTGGGAATGTCCCTGTAGTGAGAAAGGAGTGTAGGAGACAACACAAAAATGTTTCAGGAAATACCTTTAAGGGATCTTTGAAAAGAAGTCCTAGAGTTTGATGACATTTACAGCTTAAAGGATAGTGGGAGCTGTAGATAAATCAGAATAAGGATTACTAGCAGAGGTTCAAAACTGTGAAGGGAGTCTGAGGTGATGGCAAAGAGCTGGAGCAACTGCTTTGTCAGGCTTCCTCGTTGATGCAGGAAGTAGGATAACATTTCTATCAAAAGCTGTGTCTTCTGAAAACACTAGACTCTGCTCACCCAAGAGGGGTGGCAACAACCTTAAACCTCAAGGAGAAAAACTGAAGTACTGACCTCTACATTCTTAGGTGCTTCTGCAACTTAGGATGTAATTAGGGATGAAATCCTGCAAACAGGAGCCAGTTGCAAAACTGTTGCTCACCTCATAGTTACTGTGTTTGACTCAAGGCTATACAGTTTGTCCCTTCCTCTCTAGGTATATATATTCTATAGTACAATGTGAATATGTACAGTTTCCTTTTAATTTTCTTCATAATTAAACAGAATCTATACTATCCTTAACCTGCCTTCACACATGCCTTCCCTCAGAGACTGCACCCCTGATCATCAGGACTTTGAGATGGGTGCTGTGAATGCTTGGCAGCACCACGAGACACCACAGAAAGGAGTGCTGACATTGGCACACTTCTAAAGAAGTTTTCAATTTATAAACCACACATCAAGGCCTACTAAGCTCACTCAAAACCCCTGTGAGCTCCAGACAAGGACTTCTCCTTTTTACAAACACCACCGTGCTGTGCCCTGAAAACTGATGGTGTCAAAAGCAAATACAGAAATCATCCTGCATCCTCCTCCTGACAACAGTATTCCTCACAAATAATCTTAATTTTGGTTCAAAAAGATTACATTTTGTTATTGTCCCTCTTTGTTAGCTACAAGCACATAGTAATTATCTGTCTTCCTATCTCTGTCCATTTTACTGAAAGAGATAAGTTTTTCCACCAGAATGGAAATGCAAATATTATTATTGAAAGCAACAAATGGAAACTTCAAGGATGAAAAATGCACTTTATCCAATAACATTTCAGTGATTCCAAATATAGGATTGTGACCTTTCTAAATTACAGCTTTTACACCATAATGCAAGGCCTTTTCAGAAAGAAAATAATTTTTATTCTATTCATCTAAAATAAATGTGTACCTTCATATGATCAAAGGAAAAAGTGTGTGCATTTTACCTCTGCTGTACACATCAAAATAAAAGTGTGGGGAGAGACATCAAAAGTAGGGGTATCTTAAGCTTCATAAACCCTGTACATTTGTAAGTATTATACACATATTCCTGTACTGTCTTGTAACAGGCCTGTTTCTGTACACTTTCTGTAACTGGATTTACAGGAGCTTATTTTTATTCATAGATAGATAAAAAAAATATATATATATTCCCTGCATCAAAGTGAATTAAAAGGAAATGACATGTGAGGGGAGAAGGTAGCACAAATTTCTCATCAGCAGTCTAATCATGAGGGTGACCCACAGGCAACTCAAAAGCTGCCCACACAATTACTCATCGAGTCTGCTGAAAAATGGGCATTGCTGCCAGTAAAATCTCTTTCTTATCTTGAATCCAAGTCTAGTGATTGCCACCTAAATAGGAATGGGGGGGGGGGGGGCAGGAACACAAAGTGCAAAGCACTGTGTTAAACTGACACTATAGATCACAGTTTGGCAGGCTGTACATTTTTATGCAATGCATTTTACAGACACAGAAAAATATACATAACTAGGATAGGGATGAGCAACAGGGTGATACCTAATCTAGTTTCCTTTTTCAGTTATGCCAGTCTCCTTGAAGTTAATAGTGCTGCTCCCGTACAAGAGACAAAACTTTTGAGTGTGCTGGGTGGGAGAGTGGTACTTTCTATCTCGTACCATGCTACAGGCACACTAAACACTGTGAACTTCCAAGTAATGAAAAGCTGTGAGATCAAAGCACAACTGCCTCCGTAACCACCACAGCTAAAACCTGATCATGGTTGAAGTGACTTCAAAAGCATTATGTGAAGGTTGACTTTAGCATTTGAACTTAAACTACACCGATACTCCAGCAACGTTATGTACATAAAGGAGGTTTTACTGCTGTCTACCACACTGTTAGGGACAGACGTGACCAGCTTTCGGCTACTAGAAAGAAAGTCTTTAATAGCATTTTTTTCACTGAATACTTTTTTTCCCAAAAAATAAATGTGTATTGGGGTGGGGGGAAGGTAAGATTCAAATTATTTCTGAAATCATATAAAATCAGCTGAACAATTTCAACAAAAAAAGCTTATGTGTTAAGAAAGCCTGGATGTTTTGACAATTTAATTGTTCATTTGTAATGAAGTAAGTGTAAAATAACAACAGTATGAACAGCATCAAAAAGCTTTAAAATAATTAAAAAAAAACCAACAAACCTTTTATTTTCAGCCTAGCAAAATATGCTTCTGTACCTGGAACCGACTTTTACTTTTAGTGACTTCCCTGAGAAAAATACCACTTCAACTAACACTTGCAGCACTCTTGTGATGACCTGAAATTATTCTCTGCACTCATTTGACAACTGATCTGAAATAATTGATTCATATATTCATTTGCACAGACAGAATGATGATGATGAATAGAACATCTTAATATATTTTAATAGTACATAGTTATGTATCCATAAGTGATGTATTAATGTCTCTGTATTCATCTGAACCAGTGGCTGATGTGACTATACAATACATTACATATTATAAACACAGTATTCCAGCTTGGCAGGAAAACACAAAAGAAAAGAAAGAAACAGGCTGATCAAACTGTGGAAGGTGGCCTCTTCTTATCTCATCATTGTTCTCAGCTTTTTACTAGCTAATTATTTCCTTCAAATGGCAGGCAGAGGGTTTTGACATTATTTTTTCCACCACTAAACCACCTTTAGAAACACCAGTTTATGTATGACAAATCAGTGCCAATATTTTATTTTTTTAAAATTAATCGCAAAAATGTAGGATGCCTATGTATTGCTGTTTATACTAATTGAGTTCAAATGCTTTCATATAATTTAAACTCTGATTTCTAATAATATTGAATTATTATAGCAGTCACCCAGGGTTGCTTCTTTAAATAATCTGTGGAGTCACCTGTTACATTATTGTGCTATAATACTGAAATATGTACCTTTTAGCGTTATGCACCTGAAGAAGGACATTACAACACCAGTGCTTTCTAATAGTTAAGGATTTTATAAGAACTGAGATCCTTGGCTAGACTGATTTGCAAATTCTGAGAATTTCTGCATAAAATTAACTTCTACCTTTCCAACTCCAAATGTGTTCAAAATCTAAATGTCTAATAATAAATTTCCTTAAGAGATGTACTTCTGCAATGAAAAATATATAAGGCCCTACATATTAGGGTTTCATAGTACCTGTGGAGGAAAGAGATTGTTGTGGACTTTTCTCTTTGTGTAATTGAAACATTCAGCATTGGCTGGTTCTGAGATAGTAATGTTGCTGCAAATCAGTGAGACCAAGCCAAGTTTCCATTCAAACCAACAGCAAAGACCTGTAGGCTGACATTGACTGTTGTGTTTAAGAAGGGGGACTCAGCAAATTCACAGTGTTTTCTAAGGAAAAAGGTGCAGGCTTGCATAATTTCTTTGAGAAGCGTAGGTAATGATAAAAGAGCTACTGTAATAAGCGGAATGGAAAGTAGGCATAAAAATGGTGATGTACTGAGAAAAAAAAAGGTCCAATTTAGATGTATAGAGACTTTGTAGCTTAGTTTTCAAGACTGCCTCATTTGCCCATTCTGAACACATAGAAGAGGTTTCAATAAAAAGCGAATGTGACCATTTTATTTTGAGCTCTGATCTCCTTTACCCTTCTTTGCAAAGAGCTTCTTCCCACTTTCTTAAGCAAATTCCTGCTAAAACCAGAAGTTATTCAGTACTACTGGGGAGGTGAGGCTGGCCAGTTTCCAAGGCCAAGTTTGTCATTATTGCTATGAGTATGAAATTGTTCAAAATACTACACTCCCCATACATTATATTGTTGGAAATGCATAAAAAAAAAGAAAATTCTCAGTATTATGGAGAAAGCCTCTGCAACCTCGGATGTCAGTTCTAGGAGAGAGATTGTTCTACCTATAAATTCATCTCTCCTAGAACTGACATCTAAGGTCCCAGAGCCTTTTTCCATATCACTAAAGACTTTTTTTTATGCAATTCCAGCAACATAGTGCATTCCATTCTTTACAAGAAATGTTCAGCCATTCATATTGCAGACAGCCAGACATCCTGCTGACTGTTTGAGAATATTAGAGAAGTGTTGGGAATGGAGGTACCAAAATACTGTACTGCACTAAATTTTCAATAAGCTTTCATAAACTAAAATCCACTATATATTTAAAATGAAAAATGTCATGTCAAAAAAAGAAACAAAATAATCCTAACAAAAGTAAAAAGCAAGTGAAGTATAAGCTATTAAAAATATTGTATGCCCACATTTGAATTTGTGTGTGTGTGTGTGTGTGTCTCTCATGAGGGTAAGCTGGGAGAAGTGCAAAGGTATGGGCCATCAGTCTCTCTTTCGTGTTAGAGCACAAAGCCTTCCTCTGTGTACTGAAAAAGCTCTATGCATTCAGCTAATAACAGTCACAGAACAACGGCATTAAAAGAGAAATGTGCATTTTTGTCAGGCTTGGTTCTGTTCAAATTTACTGCTTTAGTTACAATTGGCAAATGCTATGAGGACTTTAAGACAATTTTTATCTTCCAGTGAGTTGTAGAGGAAAGCAACAATGAGCTGTATTTAAAGCAAGCTTGAGATGTGCTACTAGGTATAGCATAGATGTGTGCTACTAGGAGCTCAGGGATGTTAATTTGGGCAATACAGTTTCCCAGTTAGGAGCATATGCCTACTAGTAAAAGAGTGAACAAAGAAGTTTTTTTCAGATTCACACTACAGCCACTGCACATTGAGGGATCCTTAGCAGCTAAACAGTTCCAAGGTACCATTACATTGGGTTTTAGGCATTAATACACAAGAATAGATGTTATATGAGCACAATATGAGCTCCAGACGTATCATGTAAACACAGTACTTGCATGGCTTTACAGGTGATTATTTAAAGAAGTGCTTTAAAGAGTATTTCAGAGGTTTGATGTGAACTGATTTAGTTGATGAAATACACACGAACCTAAGTGACATTGCAGTCACTTACCAAGAGCACATCCTTTTTTCCTAAGGGTGTGAGAGGGAGGAAGGGAGAAAGAAAGAAAAAAGAAAAAGAAAAAAAAGAATAAAGAAAAAAAGGAGAAAAGAGAAGAAAAAAAGAAGGGACGGGAAGGGAAGGGAAGGGAAGGGAAGGGAAGGGA
>JANZLQ010000008.1:26204172-26245556 GCA_026212715.1 Elanus axillaris
AGAGAAGCATAGACTAGGGGGAAAAGATTGTAGAGCAGGAGAAAATGAAAAGTTCCAAGGCAACTGCCTGCAAAGATGCACAAATGGGAGGAACAGCAGAGGTACAACTGAGAGAAGCAGAGTCCAAAGGCCCATGAAGCCACATCAGGCAATAGCAATGGTCATAGCTTCAGGCTCATCACTTTGCCACAGTTTTAATAACCTGACATCTCTAGTGTATATATCCATCATCTTTCAGTACCTTCAAGACAGTCCATCTGTGAACATTGACAGAACTGGTGTTTTACTGAGGAAATAAAAGCAGTATATAAAATTCAAACTTAGGTTTTACTATTTGGCATATACAGTAAATGATTAGTCCTTATTAATTAATCTGGGCTTTTTTAAAACCACCAATGTATTTCAGCAGACTTTTTTCAGTCTTTTCAGAAGAATAAGTAGCATGCAGACATTTTAATAACCTCACATCTCAAGTGTATATATTTCTAGTACCTGCAAGCGGCATGACTCATCTGTCGACCACTTCATTTCCTAACTTGAAGGGTAGTAAGCTATTTAAACAGAAGGGGAGAAATGCATGATGAGAAATAAAGAGGTCATTCTATTTTTAAGAATTTAGGCCCCATCTCCTGGTTTTACTTGTTATATATTCTCATCCTTGATAAAATTATATACTACCTGCTGTCAAACAGAAATGAAGATCATATGAGTAAGTATAACCAGGTAAAATGTAACCAGGCAGCTGATCTGTTTCATGCATCTTCATAGCTTATGGGATTAAAGCATGACAAGCAGAAAAGTACAGGGATCACAGTTAAACAGATCAATCTTCATTTGGGATTGTTACTTTGATGTGATCCAAGTAAATTCCTTTTAAGAAGTAAGGATGTGGTTGCCACTTACAATGATTAAGTGTAATCTAGTTTGATTCAATATGTTACAACATAACTTTCTTTCCAGGTTCTTTTCTGAAGATTCAGGAAATTTCACACTTACAAGACTCTGCTCACTGGGAACCTATTTCTGCAAACTTGTTGAAGGAGTAAATTGCATGGGGGAAGAGGTTATCACTTTTCCTTTTTCAGAAGTATCAGACAAATGTTGTTATAAATAAATTTAAATATGTTGCACTTCTTATGTCCGGCCTGCCAAGAAGGTTAATAAAGCCACACTTCTAGTTTGTCTTTCTGATGGCTTGACAACTTCACTTGCCCAGACTTTCAAACACATTGCTGGTAGGTGATTGTGAAAAAGACCCAAAACCAGATGGCATCGAAGTGGATTTGTCTGAACTTTTCCTCTGAAGTGAGCACGTCAGAACCACTGACAAGGTTTAGAATTAAAAAGCTAGATTAAAACCAAAATTAACTAACACCATTATTTTTTGAAATAAAGAAACCACAGGATGAGAGGCAATATATATTGCCTTTTAAAGCAAATTCATCTGTAGTCCAGCTAAATCCTGTAGCATTATGACAAATGTAACCCTGATAAAGTTTTTTTCTCCACACCACTTCACTCATCCATAGAATTCCACTGAAGGCTTGTATTAATGAGTTACAGTATAGTGAGTGTCTCTGCACAGCTTAATCTCCAGTTCCAAGGAATTGTTTGCCATAAACTACTTGGTTGGCTACTGGCTTACTGGCTCACTTTATACATTAAAATTTAATGGGAGGAACTCTATTTTCTATGACAGCAAAAACTAATGAGGAAGACAAAACACCAACTAAAATGTTTCGAACCTTTAAGAAAAGCTGGTTACCTGGAACTGAACATCTTTCCATGGCCAGTGACCCCTAAACAGAAAGCTTACATAGTACACAAACTTCACAGCACAAGATACATTAGAATATAAAGAGTAGACAGCCCATCAAAAAGTGGGCTTCTGTATAATCACTTTTCCTTTTTACCAGCAGAAACAGCAATATGTGCTCTTCTCTAAGACTTTGATGACCACAGTTATCCCTTGGACGTGGTTGCACTGATGAAAAGTATCTACAAAGAGGAAAAAAATGGAGATCCAATATTATCCAACTTAGCATGTCTAATCAAATAAGGTACATGAATTTACCCTTTGCAAATTGCATTGCACATATAGATCTGATTGATGACTGTGGTGAACAGTTTGTGAATTACAGCATGATTAATGGAAAATGGTAGATTTCAATCCATGCTCTTGACAGAGATATGAAATAGTGTGTGCAGTTGTATATGACTCCCTGGCTGAAAGCTTGGCACTCAGGCAATTAAATGAGCCTGACAAGCATCTGGCCACTGCCTTTGCAAATGAGTCTGCGCATGTCTACACAAATGAAATTACTCAAAAAAAACCCAGCAAATAAAATCTGCTGATTAGCTCAAAATTTTGACTCTCCCTTTGTTCCCCCACCTAAGTTAGGGAGAAATCCAGATAGTTCTAAATCGGGGAGCCTTACATAGTGTTCGTTGAGGTCTGAAAAATATTAAATCTGCTAGAGTTGTCTAAGTTTGTCTGGTTTATGTAAGTGCTCTCCTTTCCAATTTGCTCCCTATTTCAGCCTGCTTCTTAATTTTATTACTTTATTGAAACAATGCTCATATATAGTACATCTCCTTGTTCTGAAGATCCTCACTCTAATGTTTGAGTGTCTGAAATAATATCAGAAATGGAAGCTTACAGGCTGCATGAAATCTCTTGTATCTTTTCAAGGCAAAATTCTGCTTGGGAGAGTGAAAAGAGAGCATAAAAGACAGAGCAAGCAAAGGAAACAGGAGTATTGTCAATTCTTTTTCTCAATTACAATCAAAGTCCATCTTTAGCTTACCTCCCCTATTGTTAATCTTTGGTCAATATCTGAGTCTTTGCTCCCCCTGCAGACTTATTCTTTCTTAACTCTCGCATCTTTCCCTCCCTTAAGTCCTAACACGTTATAGCTAGAAGCTGTTTCTTCATGGCTTCTCCCCGTGATGTCACTCTATTACCCGAGTCCCATACTGGCTTCTGACTTCCTTCCACAATCACTTTCTAAATCCTTATTCTTGTCTTCAAGGATCTATTCCTGTCTATTTCTCTCTCAGTCTCTCTCTTATTTTGATGCTTGTGTGTATCTTGTATTCTTTCAACTCAGAGGCATGAATTTAGCTCAGCTGTGAAATCTGTGCTGAAATAACATCCATTTATCCCCTACAATATTTCAGCTTCTGAGACTCTGTAGAGAAAATACAAAATTAAAAACAAAGTGTGCAAACCTCAACATTTCTATAACCAAACTGCAGATGAAAACACATAGTGACTGCCTTTACCATAACAAAATTGAATATAGCTCCTGGCAGTATTTCAACTTCAACATAACAAACCACTTAAAAATAGTGATGGCAAAGACTAGGAGACTGAAGCACACTATTCTTTGTCAACATATAGACCTGCCTCATGCAAGCTTAATGATGTATCACCCATCCCATATCAGTGCTTTCTGAAGTTGTTTCCTAAAATGAAAGAAGATGGGACCAATGTCCTGGTCATCATTCCCATGTGTTCTCTAATGGAACAAAGGCTTGCTCTACTTTCTGGACCTGGTCCTGTGATCTTTGGGCTGGATTAGAGATTTCTGTCCTTCTAGAGCAGAAAAAAAAAAACCACAAAACCGCTCATTGAAGCTGCAGCAAAATCACATCTTTTCAGAAGGCAGTAAGGGCAACCCCAGCGTTAAGGTAGCAGGGGAAGAAAGAGAACAGGAAATATGGGCTTTTTTAACAAATTTGAAGAAGACACATTACTGAAAGTAGTTCCTCTAGAGAAAAAAAGAATAATATTAATTTCTTGTTCAAAGTCTGGGAGAAGAAGGAGGAGGAACAGCTAATTAAATGTCAGTTGTTGAAATTCCAGCCTCTAAAACATCCAATTTGAAATTCAAATGCCTCATAAAAACCTGCCCAAATTCTCCATGGGCATCTGGACGGTGATGATGTAGTACCAACCACTGATGAAAATTCCACTGAAAACAAATGTTCTGTCCAAGATATTGAAGATAAAATTCTTGACTTTGTTGAAGTCAACAACAAAGCTCCTATGGAATTCTACAGGGCCATGATTTCAAAATGAAGTTTTGGAAGAACTGTGAAGCTGAAGATAAGCAATTTGTTAGTGGTTATAATTTTGCACTGAATGTATTATAGAGCCTTCCTATCTCTCTATATATATATTCTCAGGCAACTATGCATACAAATTCATTTCAGCATTTTAAGAGGTAAAACCACAGCTACTCCAAATATATGGGGAAAGGAGAAGGGTGATTTGTGAAAAAAAATCTAAAAGTGTCATATCTCTCTGTCTATTCTACTATATTCTTTCCAAACTGCAAATAATCATTTGTGGGGAAAAAAAATGTAGACATTAAAAATTTGTATTTTCCATTTCTTCTAATTTTTTCCCTTGTTTAGCCCACCTAATGCTGCCTTCCTTTGGAAAGGACTTTGAGGCCTTGCTGAAAAGCACTGTGTACTATTTTACTTTTTCTCAGCAAAAGTTCGGAAAAATGTAAACATATACAAACAAACTTTAAAAACCTTCCTCATAGAAAGGTTGGCCCTGAAGACAAAGGCCATTTTAAAGTGAAAAAAGGTTTTAAATAACCACATAAATATTGATTAGCTCCACTTATAAAACCCTTGCAGTGCAGAAGGGCCAATAGGCTGCCTTGTGGGGTTCATATATAGCTCTGTCCAAAATGCAAAAATAACACAGGAAGGCGATAAAGGGTTTTGCAGTCTAAACCACAAAGTGCTGGAGTCCTCTTTTTATCATTGCAACATTTCCAGTCTATCCAGCAGTGGATACCCCTGTATGATCAGTCACCTGGAGAAGGAAGCAGACTAGAGCATACAGGAATATCACTGTCTTCTGCTCACCCCCCACAGCAGAAATCACATCTCAGGAGACAGTGTGGTCCCAAGTCATCCCTGGGATGTTTAGTCATATCGTAGCTCGTACAGGTAGCCGAACTTGGGAGCTGGGGCAGCTCTGGAGTCCCACAGTGTGGACATCTGTTCACTCCATGCCCTCTGCTAACACTACCTTTAAAGATGGGAATTTTTTTTTTTTGCGATGAAGCCGTTTATCTTCAAGGGCAGATTCAGAGAACTGCTTTCTGGAAATGAAAGTACCTGTAGTAATTAACAACTTTTGCTACTACTAAACTCTGGTGGGCTGGAACTGTTAACCTGAGGAGAAGATTTTAGATGTCATTACCAATCCCTTGTGTCATCATTCTTTCAGTCATTCATTGACACAATGTCTGGAGGACATGCGCTTGCAGAAATAATTGAACTGTGCCTTACATGAAAATTCAATACACCTTTTCCTTCAGGTTGCTTTTTGTGATTCATGATGAGCAAAGATTGAAAAAAAAAACCTTGAGAATACAGAAAATTTCTTTTTGTTTCAGAAGCTGAAAAGACTAATAACTCAAAGTGACCTGCTGCAGCACTTCATGAAAATCAGATTTCAGTTGTCTTTGACCAGATTGCAGGAAGACAGAGTCGGAGATGTTCAGAGTAGCAATTTAGAATAAACTTCTCTGGAAACAAATGTGACAGTAACAATTTTAATGAAAAAGAGAAAGGCTAGAAAACTCAGGTTGTGTTTTCAAAGCCTCTGAAGTCTCCAAATGAGATATTTGCTGCCTCAATAACAAATGCAAGAGCTGCAATTTCAAAAAAAAGGTGTAACAAGAGAAGAATGAAGATTGGCCTGACAAAAATTACTAGGCAAAATCACAGACTGCTTGTGCAGACAACATATCATACTGACCAATGCCACTTGTTTATCGTCATGTATTCCTTTGTCTGGTTCTACTTATGTGGGGTTTTTCTTGTTGTTGTTTTGTTTTGCTTATTTCCCCTCTTAAACTTTAGTTGTTATGGATAGGAACTGTCTTTTTCCATTCCTGTACATTCAGTGTCATGCTCATTAGGGACATGGTATAGCATTGCAAGTTTTAAATGCTGCCACATAACAAAAAAGAATCTATATAATTACATAGCCTAATTATGTTTAAGTGGAAGTTACTGTGCTGATGTTTGCTGAAATGATGAAGGGAATCTGTGCTGATTTTGTGATTCCTGTTGCAAACCTCTCAACCTGTATGAGATATGTATTAATTTATTATCATTGCTATTATTGTTAATATTATTTTCATCACTTGCAGTAATTATTATTGTTGTTGTCGCTATTACTATCATTATTATTTATGTATTGAATATTACTGACATTATTTGGTCTAAATCAGTAACTAAAGTGCTGAGCTAGTAATTGGTTTAGGCACTGCTTGGAAAAAGTAACAGAAAAGGATCAAAACTTCAGCTATGGCCCCAGTCCTGTGAATCTCTTTATTTAGATGAATTGTGGTTCCCTGGACAAAAAACACAGCATTTTATTTGGGTCTTATTGCACCAGAGAAAAGATCAGAGAAGCAAATGAGGGATAGGATGCAATATAAGCTAGAAAGTCATATATGAAATGAAAAAAAAACCAAACACCTAACCTTACAAAGGTAGCCACATAGCTATGGTTGAGCATGATTTACCTCTGATATATTCTTGAAACTGGTGAAAACTAATCCTCTTCCATTAGATACATTTCTGTATTTTGTAGAGGCCACACCCCCATAGTTTTGCTAAGGGTACACTCAAAACATACATACAGTTCAGTTGAACATTTCATTGTATAAACAGTGAGTAAATGACCTCCAGCTCTGACCTGATATTATTAGTATTTTTGTTTTTCTTCCACACTATTATTTGGAAATATGAATTCAAAATACTAATCAAGTTAGGAAAAAGATAAACAACAGCAATTACAATAGGTTTTGAGAAAGTAAATGTTTTTCTGAGAGGGTGACTCTTACTTTGATTATCTGTGTAATGACATAGCTATTGCTTAAAAAAGTGATAGCAAGCATTTATTGTCTCTACAAAGTTTAAATTGACAATACATAAATACTTTAATAACTGAATCCACAGAAGAAAAA
Source organism: Elanus axillaris (assembly GCA_026212715.1). Lineage (NCBI taxonomy): Eukaryota > Metazoa > Chordata > Aves > Accipitriformes > Accipitridae > Elanus > Elanus axillaris. The sequence goes on from JANZLQ010000008.1 coordinate 26,211,183, forward strand.
TATGAGTAGAATCAGAGTACAGCATAAGAAAAGATACTGTGTAGGTCGTCTCATTAAGATATCTCTGAGATGAATGCATGAAAAGCACAAGGCCACTCATAATTCATGCTTGAGAAATGGTGAGCTATTTTCCAAGAAAAAATGAAAATTAATCAGTTATTTTCAAGTACTTGATTATTACAGAGCTGGCAGAGGGGGTACAAAGCTAGAAGAAATGTCTTGTTTGAAGAGCTAAAATCATATCATAAAGTCATATCATTCCTTGTAGTTTTGTCTAGTTGTACATGTGCAGGAGCAAACTCTCCTACACCACCTAACAAAGTTCCCATTATCAGTCCTCATCCCCTTCAGCCATATAGGAACCTTTGGGCATTAAGTCATATAAATAATGAATGAAGAAAACATTGAAACAAATGAGGGCCTGGCAAGGAAGCAAAAATTAATCCCACCCTGAGTTTTTTATTACCAAAACGAGACCAGAGAAGATACTGGGGAAAAAAAAACACTCCATCTAGCTCTGGACATTCGAGAACTGTTACCTTTGATTTTAAATTTCTACATGTTTTACTCTTTTGAATGATAATTTTTAAATAGCTTTGTTAAGCTACATGGATCCTGAAATGTGTATGTAAGCCCAAAAACTCCCCATTGGCCTGAGCCTTGGTCAAGTAATTCATTGCTTACCCACTGAGACATCTTCATTCTCCAGGCTTTGTCTGAACACTGCCCTTCTGCCTTTCTGCTCTTTTGACACACATTATTTTTCATCTGCAGACACTGGTCTCCATCTTGCCGAGTGCCACTGACCGAACTCTCCACCTTTGCCAGTATGATGTAATGTTACTTGGCTATACTCCCTCACATAGTGTTCCTTTGTCTGTTGTGAAGCAGGCTGCAAACAACATAGGGTGAGTAATAAAGATCAGAATACACTCTTACGTGTCTTTACTTACCACCTTTTGATTCATTTCACTATCACCTTATAAAAATAATAAAAAACCCCAAGAAATAGACATATTCTTTTTATTTTCTGAGACTTCTAAAACAAAAGAATAATTCATCAACCATTGGGATCATTCTTACAAGTCAAATAACATCAATGAAAACCATTGGGTCCATCAGGGGAAGCCCTATGTCTTATATATACATCCTATGAACTATTCTTTCTGCATGTATTAAAGATGAATGGTGGACTATGACATCATAATTTTACACTTTTTTTACTGAGTTACTGTAATTCATGTTAATATTTAATGGTCTTTTCCCTCACAGAAGCTGGTAAGCAAAGAAAACTGTCTTGGGCTGCCCACACTTTACCTGTGCTTCCAGAGCAGGGTAAAAAAAAAAACAAAGCAGTGATATTGAGTTCCTATATTATTAGGTGGTTTTAACTAAAAGGATTAATACAATATTACAAGTTCTGAAGAAGGCAGATACTATGGCAACTTAACCTTTCCACTTAGAAATACAGAGGTAAGGGAAAACATCTATTGTTCTATGGAATACAGAAATAATAAAAGAGACACCAGCTGCTCCTAAGCTCCACTTGCCTCCTGTTAGAAAAGCCAAAAGTTGAGAAAGATATATTATCTATCAGTATCTCTAACAGAGACATTACACCTGCCTACCTATCCATACTAATGTATTCATACAGGAAATAAACTCAAGTTAGGCATAAGTGCTTTGAGAATTTCTAATAAGGTAGCTTTTATTTAGCATCTGTAAGAGTTTAGGGAAGGTTGCTTTTTTAAATTAAAATAGTTTTCATTTTCTAACTAGTGTAGTAAAAAAATTGTAGGACTTTTCTAACTGTGCTGCAAATATTACTATATATTCAAAAACAAGGGGTTTGTTTAAAGGAGATTAAATTTGGAAAAATTATTTATCCTTTTGTCCCTGCAAATTACAGAAAGCAAGAAAACATGATGCAATTTTTAACCATCCTGTGTAGTCCATATGCATATTTTCTTCCAGCTTTCAACTTCATAAGGAATGTCTTTTCTCCTTCAAATGACAAGGAAATTGTTTATGCCAAATATTTACTTTGCACTATAGCCTGGCACACTGTAAAACTGCCTGCATATTCACCATTGATATCACCCTGCAGAGCTGAATATTTGACCAACAAAGGACCTTACATTTTATAATCCTTAATTTTGTAATAATGAAAATCTGTGACAATCTCTGAGAGTGAAATTCACTGTTAGTGCATTACTGAGAGCCTCTGTACTTCAAATGGGCAGTGAAACAAGCATTCACAGCAGGCAGTGTGTCAAGCCCAAGGCCAGCAAATGTGACAAAGAAAATACCAGAAGGAAAGCTACAGGCTTTATCAAGTGCTTCACAAAGGTGACTTCTTCATAAAACAGAGACTGAAGAAGCCAAAATCTCATATCTTCCTGCTCTTTTTGCAATGTAGCCAAATTTTAAAACTCCTACAAGGAAAATCTTTCCTGCATTAGTTCTCATGCCTCAGATTTTGATAATTTCAGTATTAAAACTTCTAATCAAATGCTACTAATCATGTTGAGTATATCAAAATGAGTATCCAAAAATTTCCTGGCCAGAAGTGCAAAACATCAAGATGATTCAGATTGTACTGATCATGTGATTTGTCATTTGGTAAGAAATAGGACTGAAAGACCCAATAGCTATATACCTTATAGATATTGCAATTGATCAAGCAGATAAAAAGATGAATGTGTACATAAACAAAATTAAATAAAATCTTTAGATTAGAATTCTGCAAAAATCAACCTTCCTCTGTAAGCTTCCATTAGCTTATTCAAAAGATAAAAAGATTTCTCTTGACATTTTACAGTCAGTCTTGGTGATGTATTATTTGTTGTAAGAAAATCATTATGATAAGCAAAATGCTTTACATCATATGATGAGGAAGACTGCTAGGTCATAGTCTCCTATGTGCTGGAGACAGAGATGTTGGTCATATTCTTGTACAAGTACTTTCAACAACTCCTTCACCCCCAAATATTAATTTTATTTTTGAAGATTGACTACAATGGCACAACACTTAGGTTAGGATAATTAAATTATTATTTCAGTTTGACTTTTCCATGGAAAAACAATGAAATCAGGTGAAATATTGCTAAGGTTGTTCCTGAGATTCCTTTTCATTTGAACACATTCTTTTATATAATTAAAAATTATCTATTCCTCAATCACTATCAGGTTGAAGGCAGGAGCTGCATCGGAAAACAATGAAAACTTTCTGATGACTTGAGTTTTCTGGATTTTGACTTCAGACAGTTGAGGAATTTTATTGTTGGGGGGTATTGTTTTAGTTTTGTTTTTAAAAGTAGCAGCTGCTTGAAATGTATTTTAATATTTTTTCATACACTAAAGGCCTCTGTTTTGCACAGCAGTCCCCAGGCATTAGCCCTTACAATTCCAGAAGTCAATAAGACTGAAAGCAGAAAGGAGTACAGCCCCTATTTTTACATGATCACAGACTAATAAAGTAGCTTGGATAATTAAGCATTTTTCTCAATATCTGAAGTAAATTGTAGGGTGTCCACGAGGAGATGTGGCAGACAATGAAGTAGCCTTCTCCATTTATCAAAGGCAAAATCAATAATTTCTTAAAGATGACCAATGGATGCTGACCTTATCCCTTTAATTTTGTGTTGCAGAAGACTATCTCATCAGAAATGATATTTCTATTATTTAGATGAAGTTTGTGTACTTAATCCAGTTGGGAATGGCTGCCAGTTAAGGTGGGAAAAAAAAGCACACTAACATGTATTATGTTTCATGGTGAGATGAAATGCAACTTTGGAAACAGATTTGACATTTGAGATTTCCCTATGTTGCAAAGGCAGAAATTGTTGCAGACATAAAAACGCTCGGTATATACAGCTGGAGGAAGTTGTGCAGAGTTCTTTGAAGCACACCTGGCAGCTGATAATGGAGAGCTGTTGGCAGTGTTTAGAGAGGCAGATGCTTACCTGTGCTCCTACAGTGTGCAGTCTTGGCCTGATGACAAGGTGAGAAGAAGGACAAGCCATCGCAGAGTGGGGGCAATTGGCAGCTGGTGCCCTACTGGGGAAGGGTAAATGGGTCACCTAGGGCTTCTTGCTTGTCTGTAGCAGAGTCATCAATCCATGCCAGAATAAGCACTTTTCAGAAAATAAAGCAATTCTTTATACAGCAGAATGGAGAGAAATTAAAACATTGATAATTTAAACAGAAATAAACAAATCGGTTTGCAGCTTGCATTTGATATATTGCAGACTGAAAAATACCATCTATACTGTAAAATTGCATCTAGGCTTACCTGTGTACCTAGTGAATGCAGGACTCGTCGAGCCAAGTGGCAGGTGTTTCACTGGTGGTGTTCAATGTCAACTGTATGCTACTGAAACTCCAGTGAGGGTACTTCCCTACAAAGTGCTTCTTCATGGCTTTCTCTTGTTCAAGCTGCAGGGCAGGTTGTCTTATTTCCCCTTTTTATGAAAACAGATTCTAATCCTTGAGTTGTTCATCATGACTCACTGATAGTGTGGAAGGTCAAAACCAGGAAAGTATACAGTAAGACAGACAACAAAGAACCCACTTACAGGGCAAAACAAACAAACAAACAACACAAAAAAAAAAAACCCAGAACATCTGAACCCTTTCCACGTAGCAGTGTTACTTCTTGTTGTCCTGCTGTGGTAGATGGTTTTGCCTCAAAGGTACCATGCTAGATCGTGATATTCTGAAGTTGAAAGATCAGTGACAAATCAGGGCACGCAAGCACATTTATGTCATGCTTAGCCAGCTAGTTTATTCAGAAGTTCACTGTCAATTTTAAGATTGGCAGCAAGGTTTTTTAAGCATTTGTAAAATCTCAGAGTACCAAATACCAAAGTATCTTATGACTCAAATGCATTTAAAACTGAGTAACAGTGGAAACATTAAGCAAGATGAACACACTGGGCATCATTTTCCTTGTCCTTGGCTGAAGATGAAACCACCTCAAGCATTGGTATTCAACTTGTGTTTAATCCTGAGAATGGCCAAGCATGGATACTGAGACAGATGTCACTTGAATAAATGAACAAAGAGTCTGTGATGCGCAGGTTGGATAACATGTGAAAGCACAAAGGCCATTCATTTGTCATATCTATGAGCTTGTTTCATACCCTCCTCACTAGAAAAAAAGTCCAGGTATTTTGATCAAAAGGCTAGAGTCTTTTGGCATATCATAAACATTTGTGAAGTCCAGAAATTTGATTCATCTGTTAAGTTTTGCTGATAGTAATTTTCATCAAAAGGAGTTTGCTCCATAATTTTGGCTCAGAAAGTAAAACTTAACTGGAAACCAGTGTACTTTTCAGTCTGATCAGTGTTTCTAATCATATTCACTAGAGAATGACACATTCCAGTACCTTAAAGCATGCAGACAACATTGGTATTGGCCAATGGATTAATGAATTATAAAGGTTTTTCTCCTAGCAAAATTAAAATCTTAGCTATCTAGCAGGCCTTTGGAAACTTGACATTTGATCATCCAGGTTATCATATTTTTCCTAGATCTGTCAGTGGTTCTGATGATCAGGATCTGAAGTCTGATGAAAACATATAATAAACTGATCTGTATGTTGTGTCAGCAGCTGGAGAAAGTGTCTAAACATAGGTGAAATTTACCACCTGGTGAGATGAAGTATTGTACCTTGTCATTAATGATAAGAAGAGCAACAGTTCTAGATGTAAATCCAATGATTACTCTTTGCATGATGGTTTTGAGTATCCTGAAGCAGCACTGTAGCTATTATATTCATTCACATAAATTATGAACGGACTAGCATTGCCAGCATTTGCTCTTGCCAGTTAACACATAAAGGCTTGTTTGGACTTACAGTCAGAATACGCCAGACCTGTATGACATTACAAAAGCTGGAAGATGCCACTCCAATGAAAAATATAGTGCATTACAGGAAATATCAATGATAATAAAAAAAATACAGGTTTTGTAACTCATTGGACATCTACTCTAGTTTCCTATGTGATCCTCTGAGGTTTTATTTCCATTTAGCCAGTGTCCTTCTATACCCATTGGCCTCCTTTTTGCCTCTTCAGTTGTAAGAACTTACAAAATCATTCAAAGCTAGCATTGATCAAAATGGTGAGGTATGCATCATTTGTGAAAATGATTCAACCTCATAATAATGCCCAATGCAGAAACAAAAAAGTACTAAAACTGAGAATGTTGTTCTACAGGCTTCTGCCTTATTTTTGCTTAATCAGTTTTGATTAGCTTCTTCCTTTTATGCTAGTGTGAATGAAACATAGGCTGTAATGCTGCAAAGGTTGCATCTAAAAATGTACCTAAGGCTGTCTAATGAGATTGTAGGAAACAGACAAACAAGCATATGGGTGTCTTTCTTGTTTATGTTCCAGAGCAACTATGACTCATGGTATCGTGAAAAAAGACTTAGAAGAGGATACATCTTTTCTTACTTTGAACAAGTGAAAATGTAGGTCCCCATATTTGGGAAGATCAACTTAGACATTAATCCTAAAGAAGAAATAAAAATTAATCCAATGAACAATGTCTTTAAAGTATGCCTGAGAGGGAGATATTGACACTTTATCAAATATATTTTATCAGTTTGGCATATGTCATTGTTTAACCCCAGCTGGCAACTAAGCACCACGCAGCTGCTTCCTCATTTCCCCTCCCCCCACCCCGGGATGGTGGAAAGAATCAGGGAAAAAAAGTAAAACTCAGATGAGATAAGAATAGTTTAATAGAACACAAAGGAAGAAAAGAATAATTATAATAATAACAATAAAATTACAATAATGATAAAAATTAGAATGAACAAAACAAGTGATGCATGATGCAATTGCTCGCCACTTGCTGACCAATGTCCAGTTAGTTCCCGAGCAGCGATCCCTCCCAGCCCTACTCCCCCCAGTTTGTATACTGGGCATGATGTCACATGGTATGGAATATCCCTTTGGCCACTTTGGGTCAACTGTCCTGGCTGTGTCCCCTCCTCCCAATTTCTTATGCCCTCCAGCCTTCTTGCTGGCTGGGCATCAGAAGCTGAAAAATCCTTGTCTTTAGACTGAACATTATTTAGCAACAACTAAAAACATCAGTGTGTTATCAACATTCTTCTCATACTGAACCTAAAACATAGCACCTTACCAGCTTCTAGAAAGAAAATTAACTCTATCCCAGCTGAAACCAGGACAACATAGCAGTTTTCATATGATCTTTCTTCTCAACCTTTCAGTGCTGAGGCCACAAGCATGTAAGTGTTTCCTGGATGGTTCTGGACATTTTAAAGTGTACGCATTGATATCATCAACTCTTCTAAAAATGTGGAGTCTTTTTGAGTAACTCTAAAATTTACCATTTCTTCAATAAACCATAATCTTTGTAATAAGCAATACTTTAAAATCAAAGCTCTCCTATCACAAGTTTTTGAGAAAAAAAAAACAAAAAAAACCCAAACAAAAACCAAAACATGCATTATTAACAACCACAGAAAGGGAACATCAGCCTTCCTTGAAGAATCATTCCTCTTCATAGTTACAGAAATAGCTTAGCATAGCCAAGTCTAATCAAAGCTCCTGCTAATGTTATTCTCAGGTATTTTTTTCACTGTCATGTCATATTTAATATTAATTGTTTCAAGCTTATAGAGATCACAAAGTAGATTTCATAGTCACCTCACAATTCCTAATGCCCCTAAACCTCTGAGATTCAGCACAGTGGGTGTATGACAAGTGTGATTTTTAAAGTGAGATAGCTCTGCAATGTCTTTACTATTTTGCACAAATTTCACTCTGTTTTGATTTACTTTCTAATATACAGTGAGAAAAGCATTGGTATTTTTAAGGATCATTCACGTATCCAAAACATAAGGGTAAATATATATGCATTGCCTTAACACAAGCTGGCCTTTCTTGGCAATTACTGCACTATGTTTGATCTCAATATCATATACCTCTTATCTTACACCACTGGCTATGACATAAACCAGGACTACTGTGGTTTGGCTTTTTACTGCCACATATGAAATCCCACTATAATTAATTAGTATTGTTATAGCAACATCTTTTATAACATTGCTTGACACTCAAGGGAGGGAGTGACACAGTGAACTGTATGAGAAATCATTTTGTAAATTTCATTATCAAACTCCCTGACTTCATTGCTTTTTTTTTTTTTTTTAAATCATTTTCCCCCTCAAATTGGTTCCCTGCTGTATTGAAGCCATTGAGCAGTCAAATCTCAGCAGTAATCTTAGATTGGTCTTGCTGATGTGAATCCTCAGGAGCTCATGCTAAAATTTGCTATCAAAAAGTACAAATGCAGCATGTCTTTTATTTCAGAGTAATTGGGTTTTCTTATTATTATTTACAATGATTGCACACAGGATAGAAACTTCTTGATGTACTTCACTATCAGTAATGGATACCCCCCACTTACATGGACAGTATTAAAGAACAGAAGTTTTCTTTGAAATCAAAGCTTCTGTCCTAGCAAAAGGTTTCCACTGTGCATCATTTGCTGCTGTGGAATACTTAATTCTCATTCATTGTTAGAAAGTAAATACAGCTTTACATATTCCAAAAAAAAAAAAAAAAAATTTAAAGGACAGGCTTTATATGAGTTTTTTCATAGGAGGTTCCATCCCTTTATTCAGGCCACTAAGGAATGATACACACCATTGACTCACTGCTTTCAGCCGTCAAATAGAGCTTCACATACAAGAAAGTTCTCCAACTTCCATGATTCTGCATGTTTATTACTGGGGCGAAAAAATATACCTGTGTGAATGAGCTCTTCAATGTTGTAAAACCCTCAGCAATGACGCTGTTGTACGAGCAGGTCTGCTGGGACAGGACCGCTCCTCACACCACAGCTCAGGTGAGTTGCTCCAAAGATTACTGCTAGCACAACAGTTCATACACTACTAGGAGTAGGCTGTTCCCATACTGTCCCCTTCCCTGTGCCATTCCGCTCTACATACCCCCGCACACACCCAACAGATCAGTCTGTTCTTTCTTTCCCCCTGGAGCCAACACACTCAGGCAGCAGACCTTGCCAGTTCTGCAATCAAGATGAGTAATTTGGCTGTTGCTCCCCTTCTCTGAAAAGGAATGGTTAGGAGCTCCTGCTGCTGCCTCTGCAGCTTAGAGCAGTCTGGATTATGCTCTGTGATGCTGTTGTGCCCTTAGCAGGACAATACAGCAGAATGAGAGAGGAAAGACAGCCTAAATGTTCTAAAAGAAATGGCCATTAAGATTTAAAAAAAAAAATCTATTATTTTATTAGAGATTTATAACATACATTATAAATAATGATCATTATTACATTCAATGTAACAGAGTCTTATCTGATAAGGGATAGTATGGTGAAAGAAGTACCTGTCCTATAGTTTACAGTGTAGAAGCAAACATTCATAAGTCCCTATCTGATTTTTGAAACTAATTCCCCCATAAGTCATTAAAAATAGAAAAGGAAGATGCCACTTCAGTGTTTAAGAGAGAGCAAAAATAAGCCTGTTTCTTCAGTGAAATCAACTGGGAGACCAGGAAAGTGTAATCTAAAATGCTAAAGAGTCCTTGAAAGCAAGGATTCACACTCACAGTAACTGCTAGTCTATAGATTCTTTTACTCCCTGTTTCTCACCAAATGAATCCAAGTCTGAATGATGGCATGGTTTCTAAAAAGAAGAAGAAAAGGTGATCTCCCCACCTGGTATGTTACCTAGTGGTATAAGTCTGCTTCACTAGGCTGAGAAATGGAAATACAAAGTCCTTCAGGGACAATAAGGAACAAAGCAGCTTGGTGAAATTCCTCACCAGGCTATAAAAACTAAAGGGTTCTTTCTCTTCCACCAGTGCTTCAAATGAGAGTGGCAAATACCAAGGCAGTTTGAAAGACATCCATTCTGTGTCTCTTGTATTATGCATACTCTGAGATCACCTCCCAGAGACAACTCCAGACAGATTTAGGCAGAAGAATACCCAATTTCTCTATCCCAAAAAAACTCACATGCTGAACTTAGCTGTGGGAGGATTTAGGAACTTCTGAGTATATATTTCTAGTGCCCAGAAAACTTTGCATTTAAATCGTAAGATGCCTACAGAGGTTGTACAGGGCTTTTCAGGATTATGCTCTGCCTTGTAGGTATCTACAGAGTAAGTTCCACTTCAGATACCTCAGTCTTTTTTTTAATATAGCCCTTAGGCACTTCTGAAAATTTTATGTTATATGTCAAAATCTGTCAAGAAATAAACATGAACCGAATGGAGGTGGAAAGGCAAAGTAACAAAACAGTTTAGCAAAAATGTCTCCTTGCTTTTTTTGTTCTTCTTTGGATACCACCATATTGCTGGAATTGAAAATGATATAAGCCGGACTGAGATCCTGATCACATCTGGTATGCAAATGGACACAGTATCAGGCAGTTATTTTTCCTGTACCTATATTGTATTCACCAGTGTGTTGTCACCATAAGTACTAACACAAAGATATGTGTTGGAAACTTCAGTTAACAAACCACAGGTCTACTACAATAGCACCACATAAATATATTCCTGCTTTAGTCTGACCTTTAATTTGCCATTGGAAAAATAGAATTACAGTGATACTAGCAGCTGTTTTTAGTTGTGTAGTTCATAAATGGAACTAGATCCACTATTTCTCCCTGAAGCTGTCTTAAAATGTCTCTTCATTATAATGAGCCTTATTTAAAGTTCTGTTTATGCTACATTGCATAGGATGTGTCACCTGCAAATGGTGTTTAGAATACCACTAAATACCAAAGTGGAGAGTAACTACCATATCAGTGATCCTTTGAAATGTGTGAATAAGTATGTAGGAGAACATCACTGATGACAAGAAATGACAAACATAGGGATAGATGTCATAGCTTAGCAGGGAAATTTTCTTACTTCTCCAATAGACGATATGAATGATTATGTATTTAAGAAAAACTGCAAGCTTGGCAAATCAGTGGGACACAGCAATATGGGTAATATTGTTTTAAGACTGGAAAAAACCCCAACACAAATTAAATCAACAGCACTGCTGAAGTTGTAATCTATAGATAAAGCAAGGGATAGCACATGCTAGTTCTGGACAGTAGAGGTGGGGTTTTATACCTGAAAGAAACAAATCTGTATTTTCCTTTAAAATGTATTTTAAACTCTCTTTTAGTTCTTCATTTTAATTTTTCCTTCACCAGAATCTTCATGTGTCCATTATTAAAAAAAAAAAAGCAGGATATTTTATACAATTTGTTCCTTGAGCTTACAAATGTCTCCTTCAACAAAACAAATAAAGCATCAAAACTAGAAGTTTTCTATAAAGCAATGAGCTTGTGTGTTCCCAAATTCAAATGCACTTTATGCACTGTTGCTCCCACTGCAAGCACAATATTCACCTCACTGAGGCCCAACTGGATGATGTTGGCCTTCATAATGTGTGACAAATAATATCAATAATTCACAGCAATAAGCAGTAGAGAAACAAGTTTTTGTGTGACAGAGGTATTTCAAGTTTGAAAACGAGTGATGTTGGGTTTAATGAGATAGAGTAAAGAACAAACTTCCATTGCTTCCCTTTTGAACACACCATTAAATATTTACAGATAATTCATATCACCTACAGCTGACTGAGGAATGTCAGTCCCCAGCTTCTTACAGAGTCAATAGAAGATGGTGACCTCTGGAGAACAAGTTGAAATGCTCTCAAGACCCACACCTTTTCCTCCTTGGTGGTCTCCATAGCATTACTATGGTCTACATGTCTCACCACTTCTCTCTTGACTTTCACTGTAAGAAGAGTGCTCTCAAGACTGCTCAAATGTTCCTACTCTTTTCCTTTCTGGGCCCTTTTCCACAACAGAACCTGAAGCTGAAACAATATTCTGCTCCCACTTCAGCAAGTCCTCACTCCTTCCATTCCTGTTCTCTCTAATGACAAAATCTTCTAAATTTCTTGAAAGACCAATGACCTTTCTTCATTCAGCATAATTTCTTTAATGGAAAAGACTGACCTGAATGTGAGTATAATGATTAAATAAACACATAACTAGATTATTTTTAAATGTATGGAAAAAAGAAATCCCACTTATTATATAAGTTATTAAAAAGTACTGAAAACAGTACGTGAGTGAATGTTTATATTCTTGTTTTTTCTCATAAGTCAGAAAGAAAGCATGCCCTGGGGTGTGCAAGACAATCCATTGGGGTACAGGAAGAAAGTATTCTTTATGCCATTAATAAGTAAAATGAAATAAAATTATAAAAATGTTTATTTCTTCCTTTGCATCTTTATCATATCCATTATTTAATTTGCATTTTTTATGTTTTATAATGTACATAATAGATTAGAACATGGCTAGTGGTGGGTCCATTTTGGCACCAGCTGAAACCAGCTCTGCCTGATGGGGGGGCAGCCCCATGTCTCAAAGAGGCCATCACTACCAAAACATACTACAACTACAGTGTAGTTCCTGCTACCAAAACATTACTGTGTGAACCCAAGACACATGTATATAATTTATAAATAAATAAATGCACATATACTGGGGGTGCATGCTCAAAAATTTTTTACTGGTGTGGGTGTGTAATCAAAAAAAAATGGGAGACCACCACTGTACAGTTGTTAGCTCAGGCTCTGTTATACTCTTGTCACGTAGCATTTGGTCAGCTTGAAGCTTGAGCAAGAGACAGTTGGGCGCTCGCTTGAGCTAATCATTCTCACCTCTGTATAGTTGATGTAGGCACCTCAATGAAACCCTCATTTCACCCTCAGTCAAGTATATAAGGCCAAAAGTGCTCTAAAGGACCCTGTTTCTTTTCACTGACTACCAATGCAGCTGTAGGATTACTAGTTCAGATGTTGACAGCTGCATAGTAGAGGTCTAAAGCTAGGTTAAATGAGTCCTTCTGCTTGAATCTACCTGGCACATATTCTCCATGCAGAAACTCTGATTCTGCTACATATATTAAGAGATACAAACATTTTTCTGATGTTGTCATATGTGATATACAGTATTCAGACCAGCTTTAAAACCTTTGTTGTGGATAAAATTTCTCTGAAGGAATTCTTCTTTCAAGTTCTTCCCTTCAGTTTCATTTAGTTTAATTAAACTAATCCTGTAACAAAATTTGCCCTGATTGGCTCTGGCTTTCTTTCTTTTTCACTCCAAACAACATTGTAGTAGTAAGAAAAAGAGGGGTGCACTGGGTAAAAACAGAGGAAAATAATTAAAATTCTATTAATCTACTAATTTAAAATGCTGTATTCACAAAGAACTAATCGGCATACTCTCTGTCTCTACTGGAAGTCTGTGGTCAAGAAGTTAATGCCAAAAAACCCCCAGGATTTAATCAACATTATTCATTCGCTACAGTTCTAAAACTGTTTACATAATATCAGAGAAGTAGCAGTACAATGGCACGACTACATAGTTGCTGATGATATTTTTCTCTACATACTAAATGGGCACTGACATATGAGTAGGACACATTTCAGTTCGCCACAGCACCATGCTCCTTTTTCATGTAAATACATATCTTTAATATTAACTCTTTCTAACACTTTATAGTTTTTTATAGTGGCTGATCTCTGTCTTCTGAAAAGACTTGTTAAGAGTGGCAAATTGTTCTGTAGAGGAGTGAATATCATAATTTGTTTCTTTGGTTTTATTTACTTACCACTTGTATTTCCAACCCACTTTCTCACTTTGAGGAATCAAAAGAATATAACTGGAGAATTTTCTCCATTGACTGTTTTTTTTCCACTGTCAGCACTTCAAATTGGAGTTAGGAATATTGGAAATTCTAGGGATTCAGGGATCAGCTGCTGAACTGAGTCAGCATTCATGACAAACACTCAATTTCTTACATTTAAAACAGCTTTTTCTTTTAGTAGTTTGATGTAAGAAACTGTGTCTGTTACCACTGGCTGTTCAGTAGCATGACTATGTCCAATGAGCCAAACCATCAAAACTATAAATGCTCTGTCATATAAATAGTAACTAGTTTTAAGGGCAATCATGATAAAATATTGTCCTAAAGGTAGACCATTTACTGAGATCCTGATAAAATGCCTGAAGCCCAAGATTGAAGACTATTGTGGCACAATAAAAGTAACACCTCTATCCAGAGGGAAATATTTTTATACAGCTATAGCTCAGAAAAGTCACCACCTCATTTATTACAATTTTCTGTTTCTTTCTTTTAAAATGAATGGTGTAAATCTTTCCTGGACAATTCTCTTAAACAGACTTGGTTAAATTATTCATTCTGAGTAATATTAGTTGTCAATCTAGAGTTGTTGTTTTTTTTAATTCACAACCTTCTGCAAGCTGATCTGGAAATGAAATCTTGGCCTCAGTGAAGTCAGTGGGAGGTTGCTATTTGCTTCAAAAAGGCCAATCTTCATCTTTTATATCTATGATCTGTTTAAATTCAAATATATTATTGATGCATATGAGACTTTGAGAAGGTACAGATGTTCGGTCTTACCATTAATTAGGTTCTTTTTAATGTGTTTTTTCTTAAAACAAACAAACGAAACACCTAAATTATATTAATTACTTTAAAGTAATGATAAAGATTAGTGAATGACTCAACCTGACAAGTCCTCAGTTCACTATCACATAAATATATTCAAGCAGAAGCAGATAAAATACTAGAGAAAAAAAAAAAAAAGCTAAAAGCTTTGTGCAGGTTAAAATCAACTCTCCAGAGTCTAGTATTGATGCTTAAATAGCTATTGTGAGTTTGTCACAATTCTCTAAATTTTAGCAGGCAGCAAGAAAAGGTCAAATTTAAAAGCAAAGATCATCAGTAAAAGGAGTGTGATCATTAACAGCAAACAAGAGCTAATGTTTTTAATGCACCATTACCTAGAATGAAAAAAACTAAAACCCAAAACACACAATCATTAGAAAGACAGAAACATCACAGCCCAAAACAGAGGGATTACCAACACATTAGAGAACTTGATGCAAGCTAGCCTATGCATGACACCCAGTTTTTAACCTCATGTCCCAGGAGACAAGAAAAGGCAAAGAGAAAAGAAGAGAAGAGGTGATCTCAGAATGTCAGAGAAGGGCAATAGTAATCCTTCTCCTTAGCTAGACCATGATGTTGTGAATACAAACTTAAAGTTATCTGGAATCCATTCAAAACAGCGGCCATATAGAACACTTTTAGAAAGAATAATAATAATAAAGAAAAATAACCTATTTGCTTTTAAGTAGATATTCAAACTTTCAGTTGGTGTATACTACAACTGTAAAAAGGCAATTTTAATTTTCTAAAAGTTCTCTAACTTAATCAAGTTTCTTAGGACATTATGTGTCAGCAACAGTCATATGGGCCATCTTAACTTTTGTTTCACCAATTTATTCTCTTAAGCTTTTGAGTTTTTGTGTTTCATTTCATGCTGCAGTAAAAATACAGGTTCTGAACTATCACACCGAATTAATGTAAGTGAAAGAACTTATCTGCTTATGGTGAGAAATATTTGTAATTAGACTATTTTTTGTAATCCTGGAAAGATTCTTAAAATCCATAGCTGTTTTTAATTTTTTTAAGTATTACTTTGCAGATTATTTGTATTTAAAAGAAGAAAAAAAAAAGAAAAAAATGAAAATGCAACTGCAACCAGTGATATTCTTAATAAAAATACTTATAATTTCACAAAAAATCATAATTTCTTGTATAAAATCCTCTCTATGAGGTTAAAGACCAGGTTTTAAGAACTTGCCAATGGAGAGTTCAAAACTGAAGAACCCAGAGAAAACATATATTTCTTTTTCTTAAATGAAGATATTTTATTTAAGCAAATAAAATGCTGCTTCCATTTTATTTTTAAGAAAAGGATGATTACAGCATCTGTTCTTCCCATTAAGTTGTATCAGATGAGGGCAGGTTCAGTACAGTGCTATTTAGTGAAGCAATGTTGCTCGTGAAAAGGAAGGCCAGCTGGACTTCAGGGCATAATTGGGTCTGTGACCCAACTGAAGATCACTTGAACCTGAACATCTTGACTGCTGGTGAAGTGGTATTTTTGCAGCATTCAGCATAAGGAGAAACCAGTTAATAATGGAAACCTTAAGAGAAATCTGGTGGTTGCTCAAAATAAATCTCAGTAAACAAGTGATGTTGAAAACTGTGTATTTGATGATGGAAGCATTTGGGGCATGCTACTTAAATGAGAACAAGTTCATTCAGCGTGTTTAGCTGCCACCTTTCAATTTAGCCATATGGGACATTTCCAGTTGAGACATTTAATAGCCCTAACAACTTGCTGTTCTAGAGAAATTTGATTACAGTAAATACAGCAGTGGCAGTGGCATGCTGCTTACATAGCTCACAAGTTTGCAATATATGGGAAATCTGTAAGAGAATGAACTTTTTATCTTGGCTTATCACCTGACAACCATCAGGGTTACATCAATGGATACTATTTTACATCTTGAAAGTTAAGCTAAACTTGAAGTCAAGCTGCTATTTTAGACACAAATACACTGTGTTCTGAAGTGAAAAAATAAGTTCTTGGCTTTCAAGATGATGATGATGATGATGATTTACTGATATGTGAAAACATGTCATGATATATATCATATCATGAAGAAACATTTTGGACCGAAATAAAAAAAAAAAGAAAAGAAAGAAAAACCCAAAACCTGGCTCCATACAGGTATTTTCAAGATTTGAGTGTTTTGTTTAGTTATTTTTGCATATCATAATATATTTTCTCTTAATTCTGGCTTTGTGTTGTTTCATATTTTCATTAGTGACAATCCAGTTACCACATACATAATTAAAAAGGCTCAGCATTTTCCAGGTAAGAAGAAATTATTTGGTCTTCCCTTGTTGAGGCTAATTATATAGGGAGAAAGGTAGATATCCTTTCCATCTTCAAGGTATAATTTAATATATTTACTAGCTTGCTTTAACTTTCACATTATTAGCTTTTAATTCTTTCTTTAATTGATCTTTTGCTACCTTATCTGCTTCAGACCTATATTGTTTGCAATGTTCTGGCATTGTACATGGTTCTTACAGTCAGACTCAATTAGGCAAAAATCAGAAGTAAACAGGGATACACAAAGACACAAAGCATAAGATTAATCTGTAGAAATTTAGCAATTTATTAAGTGACAGTTGTGAAATAATTGACAGCAAGATCAGTTCTGACACTGACAGTTCCACTGTCATCCAACAGCCACATTCTTCTCCATTGTCATTTTTAATGATTAGATATTGCAAAGAGAAAGTGGCAAAGCTCTGTGGCATTTTAGAAACAGCTGCTTCTTCCATCCTGCTCTCTTCACTTTAGTATTTTTTTTTAATCATTTAATTGTCTTTAATATTTTGTCATATTCTTCTGACTGTATGGTAAAACATTTTCTTCCTCATGTCAAAAAAAAATATTATTCATTACCCATTAAAAAACAATTAAATACCTTATATTCAGAATCAGAGGTGTACTTCTTATTTTAAGACAGAGAAAGTTCTGGAAAAGAACTTTTCCAGTTGAGATTAATGTTATCCAACTTTAGCTGAGAATAAGCTGGTGCCTAGCCTAAGGTAGTTATCTAGGGCTTCCTGATAGTCATCAATAAATAGGCATCTCTAGAGGGTCATTCAGCCCCTTACCTTAAACCACTTACAATGTCTGTATTGTAATGGGATTAATTGCTGTTTCTTAGAGGCTTTTCCCAATGACTAAGGAAGCTCCTGCCAACAGTGTCATTCACTAATTTTACTCAAGACATGACTCCGTCAAAAAAATATTGACAAGCTAAGGGAAAGAGAAATAAAGAAATAAAAGAGTGAGAAGAGGAAATGCATTCATTAAGGGGGGGGATGGAGGAAGTGTTCTGTTGATTTTTCAATGCGCTGTTATTCTCTGATGATTATTGTGGAAAAAAGGCTCAAAGAATAATGGCACTTAAATAATACTTTAAGAAAGTGATTTTACAAGATTTCTTCATACTATTCCTCTTCCTGCAAAAGAAATGTTTTCTGCAAACATGAACAACAAAGCATGTGAAAAAATGAGTGATATTCTTAATTGTGTTATTTTTTTATTTGCTAAAATGCTTTTTTTCCCTTTATGACACCTACATATACTTAAGGAAAGATCAAGATCGGAAGAGGAAAGATTTAGGCATTTCCAGTGTTTATTTAAAATGGAAAAACACTTCCAGCACAGAGGGCAGAGCATATAATATACTCTACTATACATCTGTCCTGAGGCTATGCAGCTAAACATAAATTATCCCGTTACATCGAAGTGGTTTTGCTTTAGATTTGAGTGAGGGCTATGAAGGTCCATGTTATTCTGCAGTTGCTAAGACATCATGAAAAGCAGAAGCAAATTGTGTTGGCAAATTGTGGATTAAGGATGGGTGAGCCAGTTTAAGAAAACACTTTGTATCTACCCTGGAGAAGGAAACCCTAGAGGAAGTTTATTAAGGCTGCAGTATTTAGGGGACTGATATATGCATGTTTCTCCTTATTTAGTATGCTTTCCAGCAACATAGAAAAATTCTTTTCTTCTCTCATGAGGGAAAGAAACAAATTGTGTCTAATTAATTTGTTAATTAATGCTTCTTATTGACAACATTGTATTCCTGGTCATGCATCATCTTATATCATCACTTTTATCAAAGACAAAAATAAAGGAATTCTACTGGGACCAGCAATACAAAATGTTAATAAATATTGCTTTGAGAACATCATTTAAAAATAAAGGACGAAAGTGAAATAAGTTGTTCTGGTTTGATATGTTTCATTATGTGCTCAAAAATGTCCAGTAACTATGTGTACTACTATTGTTGCCGAAATCTGGAATAAAACTCTTTAACAGCAACGAGAAGTTAAGAAGCAGGCACTCCTTTATTGCAGCGCTGGGCACACAGGGGGGGATCACTCCACCCAGCGTGTGCACCTGGCTAGTTTAACTGTGCAGGTTAAATACACACCTGTTATACATATTCATTAATTATGCAAATGTCCTTTAACACAGGCACAATACAATTCTTGTCCTCATACATTAGATTATATAAAAGAACATTCTATGTTAATTCTTAAATTTGACCTTTCTAATGATTGGTCCTTCCTTTACATCATCTTATTAATATTCTCATGCTAAAACAATCATTGGTTAATCTCACTTAACTCTACTGATTGAAATTAGATCGAGATGGGAAGGGTAAGGGGTTTCCTAGCAGCAAACTGTTGTCCATAACGGTCTCCTTGGTCTCCTGAATCAAAACACTATAGATCAATTAATCTTTGTCAAAGTCACTGTGGTCAACTGATTTTAAACAATGCTTGAATCTTTATGATTAACTGACTATCAACAATACTAATTCTTATGATTACGCTTAGCGCACATTTTGTAATGTTCCTAAATCTTTGTAAATACATTACAAATATCACATGCCTATTTCACAATCCAACTTTTATCAAAGTACTTGCAACACTATAATTAAAGCATTTTTTCTAACTGACTGAATACATTAATGTCTGAAAAAAATAGTAGAATCCTACGATATAGTGAAAGATAGTAAAGAAGAATAGAGAAACTAGATAGATTTTCTACATATTTTTGTTGCACCATCACTGCCCTGTAACACTTATGCAGCACTGAAAATTTGAGGAATATCATGTTTCTCTCCATATCCCAGCCTGAGACAAATGAAGCTGAGTAGACCATTGTAGTCATCACCATTTAATTGACTTCACCCCCCCCCAAAAAAACCCATAGTATACAAAATAAAAAATAATGGGCAATGGGATTTCAGTAAGATATTTTAATATGATTTTGTCATTTGCAATGACTATTAGTTTGAACTCCACACTATCCAAAGATTTTTATACATTTTGAATTAATTTGAAAGCAATAATTAGGCCTAAGTTGTCCAAAGTTTGAAAGTGCCAGATTAAAGTCATAGATTTCCGTGATAAAATTTTCTGAAAAATAGGAATGGAATAGGTCCTACATACTCAGACAGTATGAAAAAAAAATTAATTTCACTCATGAAATTGTATATGAAGTTAGGGAAGAAAGAATTGTTGCTGAAATTATGAAATTATTAAAGAATGAGGTAAGTGAGAAGTAAAAGAGGATTGTGTTGAAAAACTCTGGGGATGTTACATGCAAAACACTTCAGGGCAATCCTGGATCTGGTGCTATTTTAACATTTATCTATGACCTACTGCAGGTAAATTACAGACACTCTGGCATAACAACTGGCTGTAAAGAGTCCATGATTCAGGATGTAAATTTAAAGGGCTTTACTGATCAGAGCAACAAGCTTTTGAAACAGAAACAGGAGAAGAAGATGGCACAACCTAATTTTTTGAAGGCAGAGGGTGATCAGTCCACACAAAAGGTTCTGTGATGCTGTTACCAGTTTTACCAGCGCCCTGGGGCTGATGACTCATATTGAGAGGTCTCACCCAAGGATTTTTCTCAAGGGTTCTTTCTCTTCTTTTATACCCCTCTGTTAGCTTCCAGCTTAAATACCTATTAGCAGTTAGTTAAAGAGCTAGGAAGGTCCAAGTGACATAGAGGAATTCCTCCAGGAACGAAGGTAGCAACATTCCTGAGCAACAGCCACATGAAAGACCTCGCAGGATATTCAGCATTGTGTTGCAAACCACATTACACTTACTGGGAGCATGGTGTAGCTGCTGTGAGGTATGGACTTGTTTTTGTGTAAACATGTAAATGTTCTGCTGCAATACAGAAATCTGTAAAACAAAAAAAGGAGAAAGTTTGGGCAAAAGCTTTATGAGCCTGTACAGTATTTCTTATCTTACCATCTGCTTTTTCCTTTCCTACCTTCTGATATTATGGTAATTTATTTATATAACAGCACAGTGGTAGAATACTGGCAAGATATTCTCAAAACATAGCTGCAGATAGGCAAAAGAGATTAATTTAGTTTTCCTTTGAGATACTGGAAGACTGAAAAAAAATGCAGTACTGTACTACACAGTCCCCCTTATGAACATTTATTTTAAAGGCTCACATAGACTCTCTAAGGAGATCTGGGAGGAAATAACCTAAGACATGCCTGTGGAGATCTATGAAGTCTGTAGAGATTACAGTAGTAATCTACATCTGTAAGCAGATGTATTAAAAATCTTCTGAATTTAGGAATTATTCTGGTAAAGTATGGTTCTTACCTTTTTTTATTTCTTCATATCTGCATGTTCCTTCTGTTTTGCATACCTCTGCTTTCCTCTAGGAGTTACAGAAATTTGCTTCTACAAGAAAAAAAAAGCCCCAAGTGCATCATAGATTATGAATATAATGCTGACCTCACTTCATTTAAAAGTTATGAGGCTCCTGTAGGAAAGAAGAAAATTTGGTTGGTAAAACAATATGGTAGTTTGATAATTAGTTTTCATCTCATTAGAAATTGAAACAATCAGGAAAATATTGGTATCTACCATTACAGGATGACAACTGTGTCAGGCTGCTTGGTTGCTAGCCTTGGAAACTTGGATGTGGTAGTCCTTGCGATCCTGACAGCTGGGATCATAAGAAACAGTTCCTATGTTTCAGGAGTACAAGTCATGGAAACACCAACAACAGGACAATCACAACAGATTCTATGGGCTTCATGGGAATAGGCAATCTGGCTGACTTGGAACCCTGAGTTTTGCTGGAGCTGGTAAACTGGTGAGAAACACTGGAAATGTACTTGGCAGGAACTGCTTGTAAATGTACACTGGTTGGATCTCTGGCTTTAACTGATCGTTGTCTAATGTTCTGAATTCCTCAAACTGATGAGTTTTGGCAAAACCATAATTCTCCTTTTGCAGTTAATTCAAGACTTCATGATTATTTAGTTGCAAAATCTTTCTTCTTCTTGAGGGTGGAGGAACCTGCTTTCTCACAGCCCTCCCCATATCCAAGTCAGGGTAGTATCAGGAGTGGTAGCAGCCTGAGACCCGGTCGGTTATGACTGGATTTATCCCAGATGACTTTCGCTTTGAATGAAAGAGACTAATGTGCTCATGAATAAAGCCAGCTCCATTGTGACAATTCTCAAATAGACACAAACAAACACTGCAGTGAGGAAAAAGGTTCCTGCAATTTCTGGAGATCAGAGAACATCACCTCTCTGAAACCAGGACCTGTCATTGACTTTTCCATAATTACCATCTATATTGTAGTTTTAATGAAATTAGGAAAGCAACTGCTTGCCCCTGAATTCTGAAGGAACTGTAATATAAAACTCCTGAATGTCTGTTATGTAACTTGGTAAAAAAAAATATCATCAAAAGATAATCTGGTAAATTTCAGAGCAGTCCGTTTAACCTCAATATATGTCAAATATGTAGAAAATATACTTAACAGTAGAAGTAGTAGAGAAATACAAAATAAGGGAGAAGTATGAACACGAGGAGGAGTGAACAAAAGAGCTATCTTTCAGAAGGAAATTATGTTTCACAAATTTATTAGAATTATTTTCAAGTACTCAAGAAGCATGATGAGTTTATTCACATGGATTTACTGTACTTGGATTTTCAAAAGCTTTCAAGAGATCTTTTATAACAGGCTTTTAAAGAAATTAAGCTGTCTCAAAATAGAAGGAAAAAATCCTCTCATGCATTAAGTAATGGTTAAGAGAGAGAAAATAAATTATAAGAATAAACTGTTATTTCATCAATGAAGGGTGACAGCCAGTCTCAGGTAACTGTGCTATTATTCCTGTTGTTCAGAATATTCTAAAATATAGGAATAGTGAGGCAACAAATTTTGTTGATGATATAAAATTTGCATGAGGAAAAAAGTATTCCTGATTGAAAAGTTACAATTGGACGTCACAACACTTACTGACTAGGCTCTTAGAAGGCAGAATAAATTCCATATCTGTAAAAACAATGTGATAGTTATGAAAAGGAGATCAAGGCTTACATAATTTTAATGCTACTTGTTTGCCAGTGGAAATCATAAGTTGACAAAGATAATGAAAAGGGTTTGGTCAGTGCTGTTTAAGAATCTGATGCAGATGTTTTGGGATGTAATAAAGATGTTTCCCTGGAGCAGGCCGAAATGATATGGTACAAGGGAATGTGAAGATAAAGCATGAGAAATGAATAAGATACAAATAGATAAAAGGAGAATTAGAAAGTACTTTGAAAGTGGGAGATTCTAGAGGAAATATTATGTCAGAAAAAAGCAGAAAATAAATTTTGTATCCCTCAGTACTTACTTACTTGTCATCAGTAGAGGTTGTGGAGACTGAAAGCATAAATGAATTTTAGAAGGGATTAGACAAATTAATGAGGCATAGGGCAATTAATGTCTTTTAAAAACAACAGTTTGGATACAATTTCCAAAGTAGGCAGCCCTTAACAGATGATTGTTGGAAGCTGAGAAGGTATGCCAGAGAGAGATTATGCGTTATCTGGGTTTTAGTTTAGGATAAAAATGGAACTGCCAACTAATTTAGCAAAGTGGCTTTTATAGTCTAATGTAATAAGATGTCTAAAAGAATTTAACTTTGTCTTTTATTTTTGCACCCAGGAAATCATTGAGAAATTACCCTATATAAACCATATCTGTCTCTCCATTTGCAAAAATAAATGTGAATTTCTCATTAAATATATGCTTTAAAATCCATGTTTTAAAGGCAAAATAAATAGATAAGAGTGTAAGAATATATTCTTACAACTGAGGCCTAGAGATAACCACTTTTGTTATATTTTCATATTTTTTGTTTGTAATAAGAAAACTACTGCTGTCAAAAATTTATATAAAAATTGTTAAAAATATATAGTTGGGAGATATGCAAGTAGTAGTTTTTATAGAACTGCAGTATTTATTTTTATTTCAGATTACACCATTGTACCATTTTGAATTGGTAATTTAAAATTATCTTTGACAAGGAAGAAAATTTCAAAAAGCTAATTCATTAAAGCAGTACAACTTTTTTAGTTTTAACTTAGATCCAGATATTTTTCTACAATTTTTATAATTAATATGAACACTCCCCTGTAGGGAAAAAAACAGAACATTCAGTTTACCTTTGGCAGAAATCATAAATATATTAGATGCAGTACTTTCTGCAATTTTATTTAATTTCTTAGGTTTACAAAACTGTGTCAACATATTAGAAAAAAGTTTTTTTATTGCACTGTCTTCCAGTTAAACACTCTTCTTCAAGTTTTTTTCTAAATTTAAAAATTTCCACCTGTGAATATTATTAGATTTGATTAATTATATAAAATTAATCCTGTATTATAAGAATTATATGTTTGGTTATATGTATAATTATATAAAAATTATATGTTACAATAAAGATATAGTATAATAACTACATATATAATTATATGTTATATATTTTATAAGATATTTAAGAAACCTTTTTGTTTCCACTTGGGTGTGCGAGTTGACAAGAAGCTCAACATGACCTAGCAATGCTCCCTTGCAGGCCAGAAAGCCAAACGTATCCTGGGCTGCGTCACAAGAAGCGTGACCAGCCAGTCAAGGGAGGTGATTCTGCCCCTCTACTTGACTCTGATGAGACCCCACCTGCAGCAGTGTTCAGCTCTGGGGTCCTCAGCACAGGACAGACATGGACCTGTTGGGGCGGGTCCAGAGGAGGGACATGAAAATGATCAGAGGGATGGAAGCCCACAGCTATGAAAACAGGCTGAGAGAGCTGGGGTTTTTCAGCCTGGATAAGAGAAGGCTCTGGGGAGACATCATAGCAGCCTTCCAGTACCTAATGGGCCTACAGAAAAGCTGGAGAGGGACTTTTTACAAGGGCACGTAGTGACAGGACAACAGGTAGTGGTTTTAAAGAGGGTACGTTTAGATTGGACATAAGGAAGAAATTTTTCACTATGAGGGTGGTGAGGCACTGGCACAGGTTGCCCAGAGAAGCTGTGGATGCCCCATCCCTGGCAGTGTTCAAGGCCAGGCTGGATGGGGCTTTGAGCAACCTGGTCTAGTGGAAGGTGTCCCTGTCCATGGCAGGGGGGGTTGAACTAGATGATCTTTAAGATCCCTTCCAACCCAAACCGTTCTGTGATTCCCAGAAGATTTAAAGACTGAATTAGGACACACGTGAATTTTATTTTTCTTTGCTTAAGATATATAGTCTAAGCAGACATCGGGTTTTTTATATGAAATAGCCCAGCTCCTTATAAGAAAATTCCGAAGAATACAATACTTGTAGAGGCACTGTTTTCTGTCCTCTGTAAGATGATACTGAAGTTTGAGGCAATCTTGATATGTCAATACATTTCAGATTCTTACAGAAATGCCATCATCTAGAGTGTTTGCATTTACCTGTAAAATACTCTGTGCTTAGAGTATTTTTCTAACTAATCTATAACTAGTTTAGAGAGAGGGTCACTTTTCCAACACATCCTGCCTGTTCAATGGGCTTCTTAAAAATTCATATTTAGAGACCTAAGGTAAAACTCTTATTATTTGTGGTGTGTTACAATACTCAGGATATAAGCACACTCTTTTATGAAGGACATTTTATATAACTAGTCAAAATAACTCCAAATACATAAGCAATGTGATTTTTCTCTCTGATGGCCTCAGAGGCAGGTCTCTGAACATCACTTCACTCAATTTACAGATTTACAGGGATATCTGAGACCTAGAGGGTCTCAATAGTATTTCCCAATATAGGGCAGAGTTCATGTAAAGAACAGAGGAATCTTGTTCCTTGGCATAGACTGAAAGTTAGATGTAGAACAGTGAGAGATCTATATTATGAAATGCCAGTGAAGACATTTCAGGTCATGAATACTAAATCCCTTTGAAAATCAGACCATTTCTTTCTGCCTTTAAACCAGAAAGCCTGTAGATAGCAAAAGTAAAACATAGTGGAATTTGGGCTGCCAGCTTTCTTCTTCAGAGGGGTGTTCTGTCGTTGCCTCGCTGATGAGGTGGCAATGAGGCAATGTGATCAACAGTAGACCCCTACATAAGCTGTGTCCTTAAATGCCTTCCCTGCCTTCAGACAGCCCATGAAGCCCATCATGCTTGCCTATGTTTATTCTGTGGCTTTTCAAGGAAGAATCTCTGGTCTGTTTGTATTCCTGATGAGTAAGCCTTTCATTTTTGTTTTAGTAAATTTACATTTCCATTTTCTGAGGATGTAAATGTTTTACAGAAGTTGTAATATACAGTAAAACAATGTTTTGTACATCATCAAGACTCCCTGTGACTCCTTTTATTGTATTTTAATGATATTCAGTATATGTATATTTTCAGTTATAACTTGATACAAATAACACTTATGGCAAACTAATGAATTTTTGCAGGACTGACTGTAATTTAAGGAAAGGGACTTTTGATAATGAAATTATTATTTAATGTTCATTTTTAAATGAGGAATTCTAGTAATTTGTTTATCTACACATGCCCACAACCACAGTCACATGCACATGTATATACACATATAGTTCCAAACACATGTAAGTAGATATATGGAAATGGTAACTGGCAAAAGTAATGTATAAAATACATCAGATCTTTTCCCTATGTACTTTCAGTGTCCCAGGTGAAATATTTTTTCCATCACATCATCTTTTTTTTACAATGCAAGTGTATCAGAATTTCTAACCATAGTTCAATGCATAAATGTTACAGAATTTGTCATTGTGATGAGCTTTCTTGATGATTGAAATAACATTTTCCAGAATACACTTTAATAGCTATATTGTGAGAGATGAAAACCTAAGTTAAACACAGATTGTTTTCTTTTCACTTCCCCTAATGTAAACCAGTGGAGAATCTAAATTAAAATAGTAAGCCTCAACTCAGACTTGGTGCCTTCATCTGTATTTCAAACGTGATCATTTCCACAGTAATTAAAAAGAAATACCTACTCCATATTGTCATGTATGACAGCTAAGAAAACCATTAAGACTCCAAGAAAAAGGGCACAATTTTGACCTCAGTTTCAGCTTAAAAAATAGAAAATGAGAGAAAAACTGACCTGAAAATACATGTATGCTAAGTATCTTACACCTCATCAGCTCAGACGTAAAACCTATGTGATGATTGTGGGAGAATTATTGTCATATTTGCTTATTAGTTTTATGAACTTTTTTTTTGTTTGCAGTTCCTATCTGAATTTTCTGGTATCTATATTTTTCATTTAATATTGTTTCCTTTTTATTCAAATGCTTCACCACATGTGTAAAGGGTATATATTTTTATAACTATGTGAAATGTGCATAAATGTTTTGTAAAATACATATATAAATGAACTTCTAAAGGATGCAGCTTTTTCATCTTTTTTTTAATTACTCATTAATTGTCTCATAATGTCTGATGATCTTCTTGCTACTTAAGAGACACTGTGCAAACAGTGGACCCCAGGGACTATAAAAACTGTATTAGTGTTCATTAACACAGTGCATCCCTTAGAAGTCTAAAGAAGACATCTGGAATAAAGCAAGGAAATGACTCAATGAAGATCACAAATCAGACCAGTGGAGCAGTTTTTGTAAATTCTTATGTATGCAAAATATCCATGATATTGATATTGAAATGCATTTAAGGCAACAAAATAACTTCAAACCCACCTTTTAATGACTCATTTAAGCAAAAAGTGAAAGAAATGCAAATGTTTAAAATCACTTTGATATGTCCTGGGACAACAAACTACTACACTTTAGCCAGAACTGCCACTATGGAGCAGCATTAGTGTTATTTGTCTTCCCTAATTTTTCATTTGTATACTTAAACACATTTGTATTGCTCTTAAATTTAACTTTAAAATTATATGGCTTGCAATGATTGTTGGGGAGGGATAACTGCTGAATTCCACTATTATTTTCACTGTTAGATAGTGAATGTGTAGGAAAACTGATCTTCATTTTATTGTTTTTTTTAATCCGGAAAAATAACTGTAATAGTGCTTTGCATACATTGGGAGGCATATTCTTTTTTCAAGCTGACTATAACATTTTACTCTAACAGGTATTAAAAAAACTCTGAATTTTTAGGACCTGTTGGTCCTAAAATACACCACTATGGATGGTGGTTAAAAAAACCCAAAATACTGAATTAAACACCTATTTGGCTTTTCTGTGTCACTGATAGTGGGTAGTGATGGGCAATTTTTTCAGAAGAAAATAGGCTGTTTGGCAATAACAAAAACACCTCTTAACACTTAAGTCTGGAAAAGCTTAATTCTGATAAAAGCTAGCCATTTATGGAAAGACCACATTAACAGCACAATTGCTAAGTGTTTTTGCTTCTGAAAGCATGATTACAACACCCAAAGATATTAAATAAAGAACTACTAAAATTTAGAGCACAAAAGAGAAGTACTTATTTTTTTCCCCTTTTTCTCACTACACATGTATTTCACAGTGTGTGTACTACACACTTCCTTAGGGCACTGTTAAAGCTGCTTCAGGGATAATGTTTGTGGGCCACCATGACCCATGCTAAATTTACTATGCAAACTCAGTTTGAAAGGCACGAGGCACCTTCACCATAGATTTCAAAGTGAATTAGCATAATAAATACAGTATAGGCTTTAAATCTGCCTTTTAGGGGAATATGACAGATATGTAAGCCATTTCTACAGTAAGTCTGCTCTGAATAATTAGAACTGCTCAATCTGAGGTCATAGGAGGACATAATAGCTAAAGGTAATGTATAAAGAGAAAGATCTGTCTATATACTTTAGTCATTTTACACATTAAAAAAAATTAATAATATATTGTTCATGATTTATGCTTATAATTGCAATGAGTTCCTTGGTCCATGGAAATCAATAAAAACCTTACCATTGACTTCAATGCAGCCAGGTTTTCACCCTCACCATTATAAGTTATGACATTTTGTTTCAGAACTTTGCCAGCATTTGCAGAGCCCAGATGGTGATTACACAGAAGGATTCAATTTTAATCTGATTTTCTTCTATGATTCTTCATGAGAAACAATGCAAGATACACAGAAATAGCATCAAGGGTCATCTTGATGTTTAGCTTCCTAGGGAAGGCAGTCATGTATTATCACCCAATTTGTCCCAATCCAGAATCTTTTCAGTAGTTTGCAATTTCAACCAAAAAATGCAATGATAAGGGTTTGAAAGAAGTTAAGTGAAAATCAGCAAGCAAATACAAGGAAGTGAAGATCTTGAATAATGTATACTTGCCGGAAATCTTGCTGGAAAAATTGACACAGCATGAGGATATACACAGATACCTGTGCATGCTGTAGTTTCCTCTGCTTAAATTAGTGTTTGTCTTTAGCCCAAGAAAACACCAAGAATTCTCACTATGAAAAGATATATTTGCGTTTGCTTCCTGTAACTAGTAAAACCAAGAGGTTTTGTGATTTTTTCAGACTACTTCATCTTATGATTCCTACCAAAATACGTGAGAGGCTTTGTAAAATTTAACTTTTGCCTTGAGATGTCTAGTCTTAGCCAGCCATAACATATAGTCAGTGCAGTAAGAAGAGGATTCATGCCATCTAACCCAGATGCCTTAAAGAGTCAGGGTAAATTTCCCTTTCATGATGCCCAGCCCTCCATTGACTAGAAATTATTCTGAGATTAATCCCATCTTGAGTGCATAAAGATGAAGGTAGATGTTCAGTAGAATTTTTCAAATTTGTAAACTAATTTGATATCTAAACCTCCTGTGAAAGGAATAGAAGTAATCACTTAATCTGATAATGTAAATCATAAACCTGATATGACTCTTTACATACCCAAATACCTTTTCACATCTACATTATAACTTTCACAGTACTGTCTTTGCTTGACCTCAATTTAACTTTTATTTCCAGCCAATAAATTGGCTTTGTCTTGCTCCACACTAAAGAACTAAATTTCATTTTGTAAGAATGCTAAATTTCATGCTGAGGTACATTTTTGAAGTGCAATATTGACTTACATATTTGAAATTCACACCACTGATTAGTTATGCAATTTAGATTTTGCTTTTGGCAAATAAGCATTCAAGCTGAAGGTACATTTCATGAATTTTATCACTAGTAAAGCCTGATCACTACAGTATTGACAGGAATCTAGCACAAAGTAGGCATGAAAACAGTTGAAGTGAACCCACTTAAGAACAGGAATTAATATTCTTGTAAATGCTTTACAGTGTTCTCCCACCGATGTTTGGTACAGACAAAAGGGAGTATCTGAGTGTAAGTTATACATTTTTCATTGGTTTAAGAATGAAAGACAAAGAAGTACATGAAGCACATTAGAGGAAATTTTCAGTGGCACAGGGGAAATCAAACACCCACCTTTTTGTTTTCAGTGGCAATCTAGAGCTAAAAATCAGTGACAAGCTTTTGGAAGGCTCTCCCAAAACACGTGACTCATTAATGTTTCTGAAGTAGGAAAAAAACCATTAAATAATTATGTTTGTCAGATAAACTTTTTGTTTGTTTGTTTGACAGTGATTGATAATGCTGAGCAGCTTTGTCTTATTCTGTGTCATCAGCATGATTTATACTACAGCGACAGTATTATGCCTTTCCAGGTACACAACAAAATACCAGATTCTCACAGCACACAACATCTTAAAAGCTAGAAAAAACTCACACATGAAGAGCTTGAACTTAGATAGTGGGTGAAAACTCTAGAAAAGATTTTGGGTCCAATATGGGTTTAATTTGGGTCCTTAGCAGTGGAAAATCCTGGTTCTTTTTCTTAGCTACAGGAGCCAGGCAACTAAGGAGAAAACAATCTATTACTTGTGCTAACACAATATGTTTCAGTGGAACAGCTTTTTTCTTGCTACCCTTTGCTACCTCAAGATAATAGACAGGTCTTATGTCTTCTTCAGGTCCCCACTTGAAAGAAGTTTTAAAAATCCTTTTCAGTGTCTTTCGATCAGGCCTCAGTCTCCTTGTCATTCAGCTGCTGCTTTATGTTTCTTTCTGAAATACTTTTGTAGTAATCTCTAGAAAGAAGTCAGGCTGAAGAGTGTTATCAATGGAGCTGACAATTCCTCCTCAGATGTGAACACTCATGAACAGTGATACAAGGCAGGCCTGCTTTAGTTTATTTTGTGCCTTTAGCACAAACTAGATGTTTTCCTGTTTTATGTCTGTCTCAAAATTTCATGTAATGACATTTCTAGCAGTATCAGTCTCACCACTTCTGATTCAGTTTGAGTGCCTTATAAAGTTGAGTCCCACCTAAACTGCCTGGAAGTCACCATACTCCCAGTGAGTTGTGATTTCTGAATAAATGAGCTCTGTGAGACATTTTAGTACAAATTAAAATAATTTCTCTGATCTAACCTGCTTTACACTAGACAACTGTAGAAGCACTCAGGCTCCACTGGGACAGTGGTGACTTGTGAATGAAGTATCAATTTCATAAACCATTCAAATTTGAATGGAAGAGCTCATCTAATTATGTCTTTACTCATCTGTTCAACATAAGGACTTACAGTATGTTCAGGGAGTGAGGAAAAATAGCAAATTTGAACCAGGAAAAAAGAAAAAAAACAAATATATAGCACAGATGACATGACATATACGTACCATGTGCCATAACGTTACAAAATTCTAAAGCTTTTTTTTCACCCTGAAAATTAGATTTCTGATGGTTTTTCTGTTTCATAATGTAAAGAGTGCTAGTGAATTGCTTGAATTTATAGCCTAAGTGTGGAAAGAAAGTAGAGTAACTTTGTGGTTAGCAAGGATAGACAAAAGTAGGATGTATGAAACAACGTGCATATTCTGCATTAACAAACAATGGAAGCACCTCAGCAATTTCAAAGAATACCAAAGGAAGAAAAAAGGTGGGAAGCAACACAGATTCAGTTCCAGCAAGGACATGCAGAAATAGCCTACAGCTTTTGAAGGGAAACTTGCTTAATCAAGTATTGAAGATCATAGTCTACTAACAATCTAAGGGGAATTTTTGTGGGGAAGTAAATATTAAGGAAGTTAACTTAAAAAATTCTGAATAAGGCAGTACTGGAGTTCAGGCACATTGTCAAACTACTACAGGTAAAAAAGTTACCACATGTCACATAAGCCATGACAGTTCTTTGTGTGTGAGGATTTTTAGTCCTTGAAAAATGTAATATATTTTCATGTCATTTTTATACCTTCAATTATGTGCTACCACTGTTAAATTACATTGCACTTGTCACAGGCTTACAGCATATACATAGGCAGTTCCTACACAGCAGCTGGCAATCAGTACCGTCATAAACCAAAGCAACATGACTGTGGATGCACAGCCTATAAAGACAGAATAGGAAAAGAGTAAGGGAAAGGAAAACTAAAAGAAATAACAAAAGGGTTGTGCAAGAAAAAAAGAACCCTTCTCCTTTTACTAATCTCTTCATTAGCATTCCTTATTGTGTCTGCAATAAACTAAAGCCATTGACATAGCCATTGATTTTGCGACAGTTTACTGGTACATAGATCTGATCAGTGCAGGCTGATTCCACTTTTAGCTTAGGGCTTTTACAATGGAAATACCCCTTCAGTTGTTTAAGTCATATAAAAGCAACTTTGCAAGACTGAACCGCAGATGTGTTATACATTGAGACATTTTCCTTGCTTTAAAGAATATATGCCAGTGTTTATCTTGAATCTGATAGCAAAAGGGCTGCTGTGAAGGCCACGGGTTGCTTTACAGAAGGTATATTGTTCTTTGCTTGTAAAGGACTGTGAACTGCCAAAGTCAACAAGAGAAGTTTATCAAAGACCAGTAAGGAGCAAGTGACAAGAAAAGCTTCTGTATAAAACAGAAGAGCTGATATCTCTCTTACGGACTCTGAAAATAACTCACTTAACTCTTTCAAAGCTTTTTTAGTGTTTGGAAAATTAATGTTTCCCAGCTGTGATATTTTTTTCTGTTAGCAAGTTCAAGAGGTGTCCTTAAGCTATAGAATTTAAAGGTGGTTTTTTGTGGGTTTGGGTTTTTGTTTTTTTCTTTAAACCCCTGAAGGCTTTTGCATTTCAACAAAGTGCTGCTGATGTACAGAGGAACAAAAAGAGGCAGGCATTATCCATGATGTTAAATTAGGTTGGGCCAGTTAATTCTATTTGCAGGAAAGCGTAAGCAAAGGTTATTCTTTGTTCTTTGTCACTTGGCAGAAGGATGTGCAGTTGTGAATACTGTATTGTGCACAGGCATACAGCCCAACTGTTTAGGTGGGCTCCTTCAATATATGAATGAAGTGCTGTTGAAAAAGAAAGGGACACCATACAATTGATGAGGACAGATGAATTATGCTCTAGATGCACTTCTTTCCCTACTGACTATAAAGACCATCTAGATAATTTGCTCACATACCTATAGCTACAATGTAAGCATCTAAGGTGAACTGCGATGAATAGAAATTTTTTCATTGTTTAAGATGTGTATTCACTACTCATTCTATTCATAGAGCTGTACTAGCATCAATAGACACTCCACCATCTGAACAGAATATGCTGTTTCAGGATATTTTGTGTGTATCTTACCTTTTGAAGAAATACAGCTACACACAATGTTGTCTCCTTCAGATCTTTGGCTCCATGCTGAGAACCAATCTTTGTAAAAAAACTTCCATCTGATAACCACTGAATGGACAGAGAAGAACCTATGACAAGGAGCTAAAATAATAGAAGGCAATAAAAAGTTTTGACACATGCTGGATAAAAGAGCACTTAGTAAAAGAATTCAAGGTAAAGGCTCATTTTAGATTTCCAAACTGTCACAGAAAATAAACAAGACAATGAGGTCGTATGGGGCCAATGGATCCGTTTCCAAGGTCATGTCCACAGAGCTGATGATGAGGTTGCTTGAATTGCTTCATCAGCTGTTTGTTCAGAAACATCCGAATGTTTTTTTTACTCCAATTGTTCTCCACTGATGTAACATTTGTTAGACCCTGACCTAGTTCGCAGGTCACTACTGTTATTATACAAAAGCAATACAGGTCCATATTTCTTCCCACAGTGTTGTGGTTTAACCCCAGCCAGCAACTAAGCACCACACAGCTGCTCACTCACTCCCCCCCACCCAGTGGGATGGGGGAGAGAATTGGGAAAAGCAGTAAAGCTCATGTGTTGAGATAAGAACAGTTTAATAGAACAGAGAAGAAGAAACTAATAATGATAATGATGACACTAATAAAATGACAACAGTAATAATAAAAGGATCGGAATGTACAAATGATGCACAGTGCAATTGCTCACCACCTGCTGATTGACACCCAGTTAGTCCCCCAGAGGCAATCCCCCATCCCCACTCCCCCCAGTTTATTTAGTAGATGTCATATCCCATGGTATGGAATACCTCGTTGGCCGGTCTGGGTCAGCTGCCCTGGCTGTGTCCCCTCCCAACTTCTTGTGCCCCTCCAGCCTTCTCGCTGGCTGGGCATGAG
>JANZLQ010000008.1:26253365-26284012 GCA_026212715.1 Elanus axillaris
GGGGGGGAAGGGGTTAATCTCTGTGAGATTTTTGGTGCAATGTAGGAAGGAGTTCAAATGTTTTCCAAAGCAGAAGAGAATTACAGGTTACTTCAGGACACATTCTGGGTGTAGCCCAGTATATTTCCAATCATAAATAGGAAAGTAATTTCGTTTGACAAAATATCTTCGGAAAGTGCTGAGTGCTGCAGACAAAATTCTCATTCTGAAGGGTTTTGTTGTTTGGTTAGTTTTTTTCTGGTAGCAGTTGTGTTGCTGTGTCCACATTAATTGCTAGGTTTTGTATATAACTGTAGATATGGGTAGTTTATTTAAGTTTTGGCACAGTAAAGATTTCTAAGGTTCTGGAAGATACAACCACTTCAAGCTTCCAGTCTCATATTGATATAGGGATATCAAGATAATTTCTCTGTGGACTGTTAACTGAATAACTACCAATATAAGGTTTTTTACACATTTTCTGGACTGTAACAAAGTTTGGAAAGTGATTTTCTGTCAAACTAGAAATTGACTAGTTCTGTAATCACCTGATTTTTTAATTAGCACTTTCTTCATAGTGATCACCATCAACTAAAGATGCAACTTATGTAAAGTCTTGACACAAGTCAAGAGTGGGTAAACTTTGAAGAGAGAAAACATTGGTTTATCCTTATAAAATTACCAAACAACAAAAAATGTGACATTAAGCTGGAGGTCACTAGTAGGATGATTGCGAGACCTGGTAGTAATAGAAAATATAATTTGTATTAGACAAAAAAGAAAAAGCATTCAACATTTCTCACTAACTTTCCATTTTCCTTTCAGGTTTCAAGCTCCCTGAGTGCTTCTCTCTTTACTCTTTTCTTATTTCTTCCTCTAGTTTTCCTTTTTTTTTAATTTGTCATCTTGGAGTAGACTCTGTTCCCTTCTTTCCTAAATTCATTTAAAAATAATTCAGATAAAATTAATAAACCTTGTTAAATAAGAATCAATTAAAATCACCAACCCTGTGAAAGGGTCTCTTTGTACCCCTTGAAGTGATTGAAGTGTCTAGTGCTCTCTAATTGCCCAGTTTTAATGATCTAATGTAGGCAGTTCAACATGTTTTCTCAAACCAGCTTCAACTGCATAGTTTCTGAGCACCTTTCAGAAGTGCTTTAAGGAATGTGACTAGCATTTAGGATGTTTGGTTACTTCTCTCTTTGCCCCCTTATTCAGGTGACTCCTTCTGTACACATTTGGTAGAAATTCCTCTGTATACAGCTGTATTTCTTTTCTTAATCATCTATAACTTTTTATTCCTTTAATTAGGTTTGTAATTTTTGTCCAGTGAAAAAAATTGTCCATTTGTTTGATACAGATGTATATACAGTCTCCTACCAAAAAATACTTTCAAATCCAGGTTAAAATTGTTAAACAAATTTTGTTAGAAATGTGTCTCAGGACTGATACATAAAACCAGTAATGACAGACTACCTTTTCCAGCACCATTCTCCTGTTTGCACAAGATTATAAGAATTAAAGACTAAACTAAATTCCCTTGACTATCTGAGGAAAACTTATCTCACATATATCTGTTAGCAAAACATAATCTTTAAGGATTAGTTACTAGTGTCCAAGGAATTCGTGTTCAGTTTTTTATAGCATAAATAAACTGTAAAGAACCAGATCCCCATCAAATAAACATCCCAATCATAACAATGGAATAAAACTCCCCAACTGTTTAATAAATTAATAATAATAATTGTTATATAATAACCATAACCAAAGGAGAAAGAAAAGCACCTTTTGTCACATCTGAAACAGAACACTTCTAGAGACAACATTTCTTTGGTTTTGTTTTTGTTTTTGTTGGAAGTTTGTTTGTTTAAATTTCTTAAACCTTTTAAGATTTTAAACTAAGGGACAACTTGAAATCGGGTCTTCTATGTCCTAGAGAGATGCCCTAACCACTAGTCCTGGCTGGAAAAACAGAAGATGAAAATGCCTCCTTGCTCCAGTTATTTGTTTTGGGAATGTTAGTTAAATCCAGGCTTTGCAATTTCTGTCTAAAAGATGTACATGGAGATGAGATGAGATGAAAATAATGAAATTATTTCCCTATTGTTACCACTGCCCTTTCTCCATTTTGTTAAGAAATCATGAAAGTGGCTTTTATTTGGTTTAAACAAAGTTCTTTTGTTTGCTTCTTACATCATGAAACCAAACAGTCACTTCTTTGCACAGTCACGCTCAAATCTACTTGTCAGATATTGCTGCTGCTCCTGGATCCTGCTAGGTGCTACACTCATATATTTTGGATAAACTTTACCCAAATGGTCTGGAAAATAACCCGAACTTTTTCTAAAACTCCACTATTATTATTATTATTATTATTATTATTATTATTATTATTATTATTATTATTAAATTATTATCATCATCATCATTATAATTATCATTATAATTATTATATCAGACTGAGTATTCCACAGGATTACAAGAAGGAGGAGAAGAAGCAGTCTGCTTTAAGTTTTTTATTTTGCCTTTTTCTTTTCGTTTTTTTTTCCTTCTTTTTCCTCTCCTTTCTTTTCCTTTCCTCGGTTGTTTTAATTTTTAAGTTTTGCTTTTTGATGCAAATTTAAGAAATCTTTCATCCTTGAAAAAATTTCTTTAAACTTTATAATATTGTAGATTTTTTAGTTTTTGTAGTTTTTACCTACTTTTATCTATTGGGTAGTGTGTGTAGTGTTCTCTGCATCAAAGTGAGAGACACATTGGCATGATAGTAAAGAAAGCTGGCAAAGATCATGTGACTGACTCCTGAGCCAACCAGGAGTACTGATTATCTTTTCCTTTGATAAATTCAATATATTAAATTTCAGAGCATAGCTAAGTATCTCGTATTAACAACTATAGACTAGGTCACTAATTTTCTCTCTCTTTCAGGTGAGAGTTGTCTCTCAAACTGGAAAGTAAACCTATATATAAAAAAAAAATAACCAACCAGACTAGTTTTGCTTAAATTTATCCATATTAAAATTATGTACCTATTTAAACCATTGAGATTTCTATTCAGTTAAAGGGGAAGAAGATGACACAGTAAAAGAAGAGTATTCTTAATAGGTGACTTAAGAGCAGAGCAGATCTTAGAGCACACATCTAGACTTTAGATGAATAGTCAGGTCAAATGACTCAGCTTAATGGTGAGAGAGGTGATTCATTTGAATATTAACATCCATTGACTGATTCTCTAAAATTGACTGTACTGTATGTTCTCACCTGGTACTGAAAAAGGCCATTTCCTTTGGGCTGTGTAATCAACAGCTATGACTGTTGCAGAACTATCTGAGTGTTTCCAAACAAATGGGAGGGGTGGCTATTTCACATCCATGAAAGCATCCAGAGATTTTATGAGGTCTAGAAGTTGCTTGAGGTTCATTAACAGTAATAACAAATCTAAGTCCCCACTGTGTTGTACAGTGGAATACACAGAACAGTTTTATGCTCTATATTCACAAGCAAAGAGAAACTTGCATTCAAATAGATTGGAGAGAGGCTTACATTTTCTTTTAGCTTTTTGGCCACAACATATCATCTTCCTCTATGAAGACCATTGATTTTAAGCATACTTGTATGGTATGTGATTTGCTTTGGTTTGTTGGTTGCTTTGTTTATAGTTTGGCAGGGAAGGGGAGGGGGGGTACTGACTTTATTTTATACATGATCCAAATCTTTAAGTCTAGAAACACCATTGCAGAATTAGATGTCATTCTCTTAAGATCTTTCCGTAGCAGACAGATAGCACACAGTACTCCTCAAAGAAATATTCTCTATTAGACTGTTTGACACCTTTATTGAAGCGCAAAAACAAGAAAGGTAAAAGCATTTGCCTGAATATAATTTAATATCAGTTCCCAAGGTTAGGTCAAAAATGGTTTCATCTAGATTTGTGCAGAAAATTGTCAGAATAGTGACAGGACAATAATGCATATTGGCCTAACACTAAAAAAAAATATGCTGAAATGATTAGTTATTTTCCCAAAGTAGATTCACTCATCCATGGATATCATTGGAAAGCATTGACTAAATTATTCAAATATTCCCAGGTGTTTCTAAACACTGGGCTGGATGACTGCACAAATGACAGTCATACTTTGCAATTCTGTGATATTTCCTCTGTATCTTTAAAAACTCTTGAAGTGGTAACAACTCTTTTCTCTACCTTTGAGACATTTACAAGTTAATTCAGTC
Organism: Elanus axillaris; assembly: GCA_026212715.1. Lineage (NCBI taxonomy): Eukaryota > Metazoa > Chordata > Aves > Accipitriformes > Accipitridae > Elanus > Elanus axillaris. The sequence continues at coordinate 26,257,578 of JANZLQ010000008.1, forward strand.
CTTCCTTAGGTGAAATAAAGGGAATTGTTTAACTGACAATGCCAAAGGAAAGTGAAAATTAATAGCAATTGAAAATGGTTTAAAGAAATGTATGATGTTGCATCCAAGTTTCAATGTAACCAGGACTTAGCAGTCAATGGCTCAATATCCAAGTAGAAACCAGTAACAAGTTGTGTCTCTCAAGGGTCCATACTGGGACCAATACTATTTAATATCTTCATTAATGACATAGATAGGATTAGTGCACCCTCAGCAAGGTTGTGGATGACACCAAGCTGAGTGGTGCAGCTGATATGTTAAAGGGAAGGGATGCCATCCAGAGCAGACCTTCATAGGCTTGAGGAATGGGTCCATGTGAACCTCATGAAGTTCCACAATGCCAAGTGCAAAGTCCTGCACCTGGATCAGTGAAATCACCAGTATCCGTACAGACTGGGGCATGAATAGACTGAGACCAGCCCTGCAGAGAAGGATTTGGGGATACTGGTGCATGAAAAATCGGTTGTGAGCTGACCATGAATGCTTGCAGCCCAGAAAGCCAACCATATTCTGAGCTGCATATAAAGCAGCATGGCCAGCAGGTCAAGGGAGGGGATTCTCCCCCTCTACTCTGCTCTGGTGAGACCTGGAGTACTGTGTTCAGCTCTGGGGCTCCCAGCACAAGAAAGACACGGACACTTTAGAACATGTACAGAGGAGGTCCATGAAAGTGGTCAGTAGGCTGGAGCACCTCTCCTATGACAACAGAAGATGAGAGAGATAGAATTGTTCAGCCTGGAGAAAAGCAGGCTCCAGGGAGACCTTATTGCAGCTTTTCAATACACAAAGAGGGCTTATAAGAAGGATGAAGAGAGACATTTTACCAGGGCCTCTGGTGGCAGGACAAGGGACTGTCCAATAGTTTTAAACTGAAAGAGGGTAGGTTTAGATTGGATATAAGGAAGAAATTTTTTTAGAATGAGGGTGATGAGACATTAGCACAAGTTGCCCAGAGAAGTTGTGGATGCCCCATCCCTGGAAGTGTTCAAGGCCAGGTTGGATGAGGCTTTGAGCAACCGGGGTTTGTGAAAGATGTCCCTGATCATGGCAGGGGATTTGAAATAGATGATCTTTAGTGGTCCCTTCCAAACCAAACTATTCTCTAATTCTCTGACAAATTGTTGGAAAGTTCTATTTCTGCTCCTGTCCTGTGCTTCCTATCCCATGGAGTCAAATATACCTAAGTAAGGCAAGTATTGACTCATGAAATATTGATACCCAACTAATGACCAATATACCTCAATATCCATATTTTTTTACTATATTTTAGGTCATTTACACTAGTCCTGGTTTTGGCTGGAATATAGTTAATTTTCATCTTAGCAGCTGGTACAGTGTGGTTTGGATTTAGTGTGAGAATAATGATGAGAACACACTAATGTTTTAGCTGTTGCTAAGTAGCACTTACCATAAGTTAAGGATTTTTTGGTTTCCCATGCTCTGCCAGCAAGCAGGTGAACAAGAAGCTGGGAGTGAACACAGCCAGGACAGCTGACCCAAACTAGCCAAAGGGATATTCCATGCCATAGAACATGACACTCAGTATATAAACTGGAGAGAGTTGGCCAGGAGGGGCAGATCACTGCTTAGGCATTGGTCAGCGGGTGGTAAGCAATTGCATTGTGCATCACATCTTTTCTTGGCTTGGATTTTTTTTCCTTTTTTAAAATTTTATTTTATTCTATTCCATTTCATTACAATTATTATTATATTTTTAATTGTTATTATTGTTTGTAATAAATTTTATTTTACTTTAGTCATTAAAATCATTTTGAAATCAACCCATGAGTTTTAATTTGTTTTATCCCTCCTGAATCTCCTCCTCATCCCACTGGGCGGATGGGGCTAGTGAGTGAGTAGCTGCAGGGTGCCCGGTTGCTGACTAGGCTTAAACCACGACAATATGTCTTAATTCAATGAAAATATGCTAATTAACAGTCATGGTGCATGTATTGTTACTAGCATTATTACTTGTATTTCACAATATGTAACATTTAAGAAGCTTCTGGTGATCATCTTGTTGCATCCTGAATCACTCTGCCAGTGTTCTGGTTTTACTTATTCAGTCAGGTACATAAAACAATACATATATATGTATCCAGGATATGTCACTCAAGACTTACTAGAAAAAAAAATCACAGAAACAAGCTTTAAAGTTAAGTTATATACTTCTGATTAACTCCAGAGGCTGACAAAAAGCAAACCCATTTTTCAACAGATCATTACTTTCTTTTATAACCCCTAAGTTTTAAAAGCAGAATAGACAGAGCTTTAAAGGTAGCATTCCTGGTGACTATTACTCTGTAGGAACAAGTTTTCATGGTTTGATGTGTGCTTTATATTATATATAAATTTATTTTACATACAGTGCTTTTTTTCATGTATAAGTAGACATGTACAAAGCTTTCATCATACACTAGCCAGCCCATATCTGCTCCTGCCAAGATGTACTGTCATATTTTGTCAATTGCCCTTTCAGTTTGTTCTCTTGACTACCTCAGGTAGGACACTTATCTCTGCAACACAAAATGCTTTGCATATATTGTGATGCTGTGTAAGTAATGGTATACATAAATTTAATGCTTGCTGTCCAGATGAAGGAGCAGAGGAATCATTTTTAGCTTTGGCTAACGAATGTCTTTTTTTGACGTAAACAGAAGAAGCACTTTTAGTTGAAAAGAATAGAATAGCATTCTAAGGCATGAATCTTGGTTTTTGCCCAGTTTTTAATAGTTTCATTGCACCAACAGATTTCTGGAGAGGAGTGCAAAAGCTAGGGAAGAGACAGCACATTACTGGAAGAGAGATGAACATCAGGATGTCATATTACAAGTAAAGAGACAGACCAGACAGATTAGGCAGTTACAGGGACATATTTTAGTTAAATTTACTGTCTCTCAGTCTACGGCCATGGTTATGATCTGACTGCGACAGTCATATCGATTAAGTGTCAGTGAAAGGAGAATCAGGACCACTGAGTTCAGTGAAGTTGCTCTTGGTCTACAACAGTGAAACCCTAGAATGGAAGTTCTAAGTTTGTATTGAAGATTTAAAAAAAAAATAAAAATCCTTGTTCTCATTGACATACTTTTGACATCAATTTTCATAACATAAATGGATTAATTAGGGGGAGAAAGAAGTCTAGTTCTTCCCTGCTTGAAAGGGGAGTTGCAGTGACCAGCTGAAGGCACATACACAGGAGTCAAATTAACCTACTTTGAGAAATAAAGTTTTTATACCTCTGTTGTATATCAAACAGTATTTTTTTTTCACCACATAGCCTAGTGAAAGGTCTATGTCACTTGATAGAAAAGGGCAGTAGTGTAGCACAGCTCCCATACTCAAATTCCAGCAGGATCTCCCACTCTTGATTAATTCCACGTGCTTGTTTATTTCTCAGCTGCTACATAATCAGGAGACATATTTCATGTATGTCTGTTAACCTGCAATATCTGCTGCAAAATATCTCCACTTGGCAAGTATTTTAAGTGTCTTGTTAATTGGCTGCTGCATGTATACAGTACCACTGCTGTCAGAAAAAACTGTAAAGCTGTTAACTATGGAAACTAATAACTGCTGCTTTATTGTTAATTGGAAAAACATTTAACATGTAAATCATGAATAATTCACATTAAAAAAGTCTTAAGAAAAAACTCTAGTAATTTCAGCTTCATACTTCAAAAGGAAAGTTTGTAAATAACCAACTTGGAAAGAATTTTTACAGTTGTAAAATAACAGCTATATATTGGGTCCAATAAAATAACCAAAGTAATCAACTAAGTTAACAGAATGTGATACATCTGTAAAACACGGCCAAACACCACACAGAGCTTAATTTCAAAAGAGAAGAACTTAACATGAACATCCAGAAATCCATGTAGAAGCATACACATGTTGGATAAAGTTCCTAAAAATGTACCTCTGTGCCCAACTTCAGTCACTGGACTTGTTTGGAAATGGGTCCTCAAGTGTTCTATATTTGTAGGTAGATATGAGAGAATGATGTTAGCAGATTTGCCAGCACTCCTAATCTAATTCATCTTATTAAGTTCAGCAGAACTTGCCACCCTTGGCTTGTTGCCTCAGAACACTTAATTAATTTGGCCTCTATTTGTGATTTTTCAAGGGAAAGATGCCTAGCTTATTAACTAGCTCTGCAAAATCATAAATATAGTACCTAAATACGGTGACAGATTCTTGAATTTTCTCCTAGGCACTATTGTGACAATATAAAAGAGATGAAAAGAGGCTCTTTCCTATGGTGATTTATCCAGAAAGATATAATAAGAAGCAGCACACCAATAGGATTGACTTTCCCACTTTTCTTTTCTTTTTTTTTTTTTTTTTGGATCCTGTTATCCCTACCTGATAAACAATTATTTGGGGAGTGCAGCGCAGCTGTTTGGTAATGATTAGAGCTCATTGAAGGCTATACTAATCTGGTTAGAAAATCACAAAGCCAGAACAGAGCCTAAGCACAAGAGGCAATCCAGACCTAACTAAAAAAGTGTGTGTAACTAAAAGCAGCACAGATGAAGGAATGAACAGAACATTAATTTTGTTTGTCTTCTGCCGCCTCTCTACAAGTTCCTCATACTTTATGTCAATGTTGCTATATTTTTTGGTTCTTACTGTTTGTGTCTGTTGTTTAAATAATTAAATAGCATGATTATATCAAATTATTTGCTTTTCAAATTTATTTATTGTAATCATTAATTAAAAAAGAAAATATTATAATAATACTGAAATAATATTGGGTTTACATTTATAACCAGGAGATGGTTAAGAGGTGTTTCCTGCTGGATAAGATGTACCCAAAGAAGAAGCTAGGATACAGTCCTTCTCTGGAATACAAGAAATCTGAAGAATACAATCATTTTGTGAAGCTTGTCTTTCTTATAACCAGAGAGGCTATTAAGCTCTTGTAAACAATGTAAATGCCAAGCTTCAATACTCTTCTTATCCTGAGGATATCCAATCCCAAATTGCCTTTTTCTTTTCTTTCTAGTAAGAACTCTGTCCCTGAGGTTGTCTATGGCCTGGGGAGGAGGGGAGTAAAAAGCATTTCATCTTTCTGGCAACTGTATTACTGAAGTCAAAAATATGAGTAATGTGATGAGAAGTCAAAACAAACATGTGCATATATAACACTGTAACTCTGTAGTTAGTGTTTTTCTCAGTCATACCTGAGCTCTGTAGCACCCTGGTAGGAATATGTCTTAATTTTTACTCTTTTTACTCTTTTCTTTTTTTTTTTTTTTTTTTAGAAAAAAACCTTTTTTTTTAATTCAATGAAAATTGTACATGAAATGAAGAAGGGGGATATCCTACATGTTCCAGATTAGTTTCCCTTCTAGGAATGCTAGAAATGTGTTCCTCAACTCACATTCCTTTTGGTTCCATTACTGTTGCGTTCCTGGCTACTTCATGGTAACAAAGAAAAAAAACCTCAGGGGTTTGTGGTTTTTTACCTCATTACAGCTCCCACAGCTTCAGCTTAAGTCAGAATCATGAACAGTTTTCTGCTTCACACAACAGGCTGTTGCCAGATTATAAAATCCACTCAATTCCCTTTGTTTTCAGCGTTGGGGTGGAAATATTTTCCTTCATACAATCCTCTTCCTTGACATATCTGATGCATGCTTGTGGCATCTTGACCTGTATTATCCTGTATTGGTTGCATGAGTCAGCACAGGAGCTGAAGCTGACTCAGACTGACAGTACTTGATTGATGATACATGGCTAAGTACACAGAAGCTCCTTGATGGAAATTACTTTAATGAGTGATTTGAATAAGCCTGGTGCTGGTAGACTGCTTAAATGTGAGATACTGAACCTCTTGAATCAAGAAAAATTAAACTGAGTTGGTGGCTGAGGTAGTATGAGGAAAAACAGCTGCTATAGTTTGAATTGCAACAACTACTTTTATTGTTTGTAGCTGTTCTGGTAATATTATTGCCCCACCTTCTTGCCTAACACAAACAGGGAGGTAGATAAAGAAGACAGGGTGGATATATGGGAAGGACTGTTACAGGAGGAGAAATGACTGAGTTATCTACTCTCCCATTGTCCCTTTTCATCACAGTCTTGTCTTTAGATCTCCTATCTTTATCATAATTCTCCTTAAAGTCCCCCAACCAGTACAAAAAAATAACAATAATAATAGTTCCAGCAGCAATTTAGCTTGTAAATAAGTTCCAATTAAAACCCCAATCTTCAAATTGGCAGCACGTTGTGAGCTAATGAACCAACACAGAGCCCCACTGATTTGAGATAGGATAACATTCAGGCCCCAGTTTTAAATAGGCAGCCTGTGGGCAAACTGTTACAACCATATGGAGCTCCACTGACTTCACATAGGGTAAAGCTGAGAGCCTGGTCCTGCATAGTGCCACCGCAGTACAGACAATCCCAACTGCAAAATCCAAGGTCCAGATTCATCCCACCAAACTTTAGAGATCTGAAGCATTAAATTTAGGAGTAAAGTGCCCTGAGGTAACAATGACCCTCCAGAGAAGAGCTGAGACTTGAGGTCCACATTGATTATGGAAAGTGACTATAGCCTCACAGATCCTAAATCAAAAGCATAAATTTAAATGAAACAAATTCAGGCTTTGCTTTATAAACTTCTTCAGGGGAGCAATCATAATTTGATTTGTTTCTGTAGTGTGTTTGAGGAACTTTTGAATAGAATACATTCATATGGATACAAATGCCTGGGTTTCTAGAACATATAGAGTAGCCACTCTGACTACGGTTATCATCTGTTACTACAAAAGCTTTTCCACGTTTATTTCTGTAAGCATGAGTATAAACAGTTCACTAATGCTGTTTGGTTGTGAACATAACAATCATCATCACAATTATTTTTTATAAATATAGAAGTACCTCATCACACTGAAATCTAAACGTTGTTTATGCAAGTAACTATGATGATTTCTGACTTCATGGTAAAACACACCCAGAAATCAAAATCTATTTGGATCTAAATAGCCCGTATGTTCCATCCCCTCACTTGCAACATGACAAAACTGTAAAACATCCCTAATGCCTTCTTTCCTCTTTCTGACATTACAAAAAAACCTGCTGTGAAGAGCAGATTTTTGCAGGAAAATGCAGAATTTCCTGATTATAAAAGATCTTTCTTGTTTACCCCAAACTCTGCCAACAGCACTAATTTTCAAGAGGGGTTTTTGTTTGTTTGTTTGAAAATGAGATGGATAAACACAATTTAATTAATATGCCTATAATGAAAAGATAGTGTGGATCCAAGTAATGGACCAAATAACAACTAGATAAGGTGCATTTGAGACTACACTTCAGCCATAAAAAGAAAAAAAATCTAAGAAAGATTTTATATTGTTTTCAGAACACCTATGAAATTCCTCTCCTATTGTGTTCTATATATCATGTGCAGTAATCCTCCTAATTTAGGAAAATATAATTTATTCCACATGGATACATAATAGAGGAGGGGAGAATCTTTTCAGAGAGAGGATATATGCTGGCCTCTAATATTATTTCCTTTGTTTCCTGGCACTGCATAACTAGTGTTGAAAGAAGAAAAGTGATATTTTTCATAGAGAACATACATTGTTCACAATCTGCCTTGTGCCTAAATTTTAAAGTAATGAAAAAGAAGAGATTCAGACTGTATTAATCTGTCAGCAGCCCCTGTTCTACACAATATAAACATAATCACTTGTTATGGTAGCATAGTTCTCGGAGTTAAACTGCCAGGAAAGACAATGTTGCTGGATGAGGGCCAGCAGAGAGGAACAACACCTCCAGATGGATAGACCAGGCTTTCATCTGATTCCCAGAAATCCTCTTGGGTGTCAGAGGATGCACAGGCTCCTTCAAAAGTCTTTCAGTCAAAACCTAATAAACACTCAGTGACAAATTTATATGGTACAGTCAGAGACAACCCCCCAGATTGCATCAGAGGTATGTAAGCACATAACATCGGTCCTGTACCTGGTGAGGAACAGCTAAAAGCAAATAGACAAATTATTTGTTTAGAAATCTGTGATTTGTTTTTGTTTCATATAATTTCATACCCTCTTCTGAAAACCAATCTCTTTCTGCATGTTATCATTTGTAGTCCATATGTTCTTAGCATTATGGAGTCCCAGAAGGATCTGTTGGTCTCACAGTAGACAGCTTTCAGTAAGTTACAAAGGTCAGTGCATTAGGTCAGATTCACATTAACACAAAGGCTGCTTTACAGCAGTCTTGGTACTTCAAAAAATCTTTAAGGGAAATTAATATAATTAACAACCACTTGGGTGCCCTTCTGTACTGCCAAGCAGTTGCAAAATATACATGAAAATTAAACCCATAACTGAAATACTTCATGAAATCTGTAGAGAGGAAGTATAATGAAATATAATGAAATACAGATGTAAAAAATAAATTTATGAGTGAGCAGTTTTAGACCAGTTAAAAGAAACATTTTTTGCTGTACTGTTTGATACGTGTGCAAAGGAAATTGGTACAGTATTCAGGATTATAACTAGAACAGGATCCACACTAATCACTTGTTTTTTGTTCTTAATTGTGTTTTTTTTTCATTTAGGTTATCTATAACATATAATTAGAGATTGCTGTAAGACAGCAATTCATCTCACAAACACCTGACATTTCTAAATTTTCTTGAATGATAGTGTCCATTGAACCCCTTGAATGAATTACTGCCTTAAAACTACCTCTCTAAAGGACCAACCTTACAAATGCAGAAACATTTACTTCTTGGCAACCTGTGGTGGCATTTGAAATTTCTTTGTCTCTGGGCACTTTAAAATAATATTTCATTAGTTGTTAAAACAGAGTAAGGTCTATGCTTTCTATTGATTGCCACATAAATTGTTGTAAGACATTATTTTTCCCCTCTAGTACATCACTTTTTCTTGTTTGCTTGCTTTCTGCCTCTGCTTCTGGAACATGTACAAGAGGTTTGCATTATTAGAGATGAATATGCTTTTTTTTTTGCTGTTGTTTTTTCCATGTATTGAAATTTGATTTCTAATACTGCTTTTAGTTGTATTACTAGCCAAGCTTAACTAAATATAATTCACTTTGACAGAACAACCACAGGTAAAAATTTTAGAAATATAATTGCTGTGTTAATATTAATAAAAGGTAGATTGCTGCATTAGAGTTAGTAATAAAAGAATGTTGAAGAGTTGTGAAAACATCCCAAAGTCTCATTGCATCCTGATCTTCACAACCTTTATTCCTAGATAAAGGTGGTTCATGATACTACATCATTCATACTCGTGGTAAATGAGGTGGTCTGCCAAGGATGAACAACACTCTGGGCAGCAAAAACTGGATCTGCAGCAGTTTTTTTCTATTCTTCAGCTCAGTTTCATTAACTATTGCAGAGATCAATCTCCTTTACCTAGTGCATTTCTAATCACATTTGTGCTAGATGAGAATTCATTAACATCTGTAAATGGCCCAGACAAAGCAATGAGACTTAACCACTGCTACTTTTATATTATGCAACTTAAAAAGCAGCCACAGACATTATTGCAACTTTCCTTTTAGAGTTAGGTACACCAAGAGAGAGCAAGCTGGTACAAAGAAACAGTGGCTGTGTCTTTGTAAAACTTAGGCGACTGTTCACAGAGACAGGAACATATTTGATGAATTTAGCTTTCATTTTACTAAAGAATTACCTGTGAGTAGCTCTCATTTTTAAATATATGAACAATTTCTACTGTTATAAAAATGTAATGTGCATATATTTTAGTATGAGAGTAATCTCGAACCATTCAATTTATTTACATCCATGACAATGTAGTATATATTCTATACTTGAAGAATACAACTTGCATGGCCATGTAGACAGAAGGAAGAGAAATTTAATTTATTGAGGTAAGTTCTCACTCTTGCACAGACACATTATTGTGAAATTTTCACTTCTAAGCATTCTTGTAAGGATATAAATGCTTATAAGCATAAGACATTATTTATATAATGCTCGTAAAAAATTCTGAATTCCATTCCAACAAAGCTGTATGGGTTCCCACATATATCACAATATTTGTTCACTTCTCTGAATTTGAACATCTTTTAAAGTATTTGCTTCTGGATACACATACATATATCTGTATGTATCTATATCTGTGTTGGGTCTGGCTGGGATGGGGTTAATTTTCTTCATAGTAGCTCATATGGTGCTGTGCTTTAGATTTGTGACAAAAACGAAGCTGAAAAAATGCTAATGTTACTGAGGTTAACCCACAATAATATATTAACGCAGAAATCATATGATTAACATGAGTTATTTATTTTTGGTAAGGATTTTTTTCAATGTTTGCCACATCTGATTATTCAACATTTTCAAATGATGCCTTAAAAAGTTGCCTTTTCACTATTATTTGCAAAAGTTTGTAGGCATTTTGTAGAGGGACAACAAATTATTTACTCTGCTTGAACACTAAAATAATCTTGTATCCGAATCTTGTAATCATCTAATGTTACCTTTCACAGACCTCCTATAGCCCTGTGGGTTCCAAGAGCTCTAGTACATATATGACGTACCAGTATAGCCATCTTTAGCTGAGATCAACTCTATAAGAACTACAGTACTATTACTATGGGGAAAATGTAGTAGCTAGTAAGACTTTTTTTTTCTCTTAAGTAATATTTTTCTGAATAAATAATTCCTACTCTTTTCTAGATTGCAATTATCAACTTCTCATTCTTTACATTCAGTTATTTGCCTATCTAACACAAAGACTTTAGTCTGAAGAAATGTTAGGCAGATAATTTTTTTAATCTCTGTAAAGAAATAATAAATCATAACAGTAATTGTCAGAATCTTGGGTTTGGGGGTCTAAAATCCCCTGAAGGTGGTTTAGCACCCTTAACCCCAGTCTCATACAGAGCACAGAACTCATGGGGATTTATGTACTTTATGTACCTAGACCCTTTTTCTATTCCACATTTTGTGAACAACTACCTAAGGTAAAAACAAAACACAAACCCACCTCCAACAAAACTCCAAAACAGAGATCACCTTTTGCATAAATTCTTAGTAACTTTAGTTTAAACCAAAGAAGAGATGTGGGATTTAGACGTCTTTAAGCCTGAAGGGATTTGACCGACAGTTTCTTCCTAATAAATATATGTGTTCAGAATTTGCTTCTTAGTGTGCTACTCATCCTTATGTACCCATTCTTAAGGCTGGATACCATGCCGTTTTGCACAAAAGTGTAACTGATCAGAAAACTAATGGTGAGAAACTCCCTAAGTTTATTCTGACTGATTACAGCATAAATATTCTGGGGTCTCCTCTTAGGACTGTTTGGTCGGGGGTTCTTTTATCGCACAGGGGATGCTCTCACATCAGAAGACTACTTCAAGTGGGTGATGGTAGTGGGAGATTTGACTACTAGATATAAACAGATGGGTTTGTGATGCCTGAGAAAATTGGATGGCAACTTGCCTGCTGAGTGCAAATGCAGTGAACTTCACAAGATGTTCAGAAAAGCAGCTGGTGGTCATGGTCTACGGTCCATATCATTAATGATACAGGGGAATGTAGGAAAAACATTCTAGAGGCTAAATTCAGGCTGCAGTCCAGGACCAGCATCCTGGAGCTCTACCATAGGGTTCTGTGAAATATTTCTAGCTCCATGTGTGAGGCCCAGGAGGCAGCCAGGAATCAAATGTCTCTATGCATGAATGAGATTGGGCTGGAGAGATGAGGCATTTAGGATGTTAGGAGGGGGAACAAAAGAACCTGCACAGGAAGAACAAGTTGCACCTTAATCAAAATGGAACAAGGCTTCTGGGACTGAAAAATGAAAGGTAATAGAGGAGTTTTTAAAATAAAAACCAGGGAGTCAGCTAGGTGTTGGGTGTTTCTGACACCTGATACTTTCTTTGTAACAAGTCAGAAGCACTAAATAAATTTTAAGGAAATGTTAGATCAAGTAAATAAGTTAATGTGTCACCAGTTCTGCCTGAGGTTCACCATGGAGTTCTGAAGGAACCCAAATGTGAAGTTGTAGAAGCAGAGGCCAAAGCATGTAACCTGTCATCACGAACTGCAGTAGTGCCAGCAGACAGTCAGGTCACTGGTGTAACTCACAGGTACGGGAAGGGCTCTGAGGGGAATCCTAAGAATGGCAGACAAGTGAGCCTGGCTTCTTTCCTGAGTATCTATCTGGCAGAGTCAGTAATAAAAGGTAAAATCACTGAAATCATGAAAACTTGGATAAACTTAGTCTGTTAGGAAAGAATCAGAATGGCTTCTGTAAAAGGAAATCACCCCCCAAAAGCCGCCAGTGTTTGAGGAGGTTTTGAAGAGCAAGTGGATGAGAGAGATGGGATGGACATAATTATAATTATATTTGGAGTTTGAAAAAACTCTTGGCAAGTTGTTATATCTAATTCAGTAAAGAAAGTAAGTTGTATAAGGAAAGGCTTTTGCTGGTTAGAAATGAGGTTAAAGGAGGGAAGTCAAGTTTATTTTCTGCGTGGAACACAATCACCAGTAGGTTCCCCATAAATCAGTTTGAGGACTGGTTTCATTCAACATTTTCATCGATGACTTGGAGTAGAAGTCTGCAGCAAAATCTCCAAGTTTTCAGGTGATACCAAATTCTTGAGTTTCAAAGTAAATAAATGTAAGATGATGTGTCTAAGAAAAAGAATTTTAAATCACATATGCTGAACTCTGAGCTGGAAGTCACAACCTAGCAAAGAAACCTTGGTGTCAACATTGAAAGTTTTCTGGAAACATCAGTTCACTATGCTATCAAGAAGAGCCAATGAAGTGTTACTCACCATCACAAAGGGATTAAAATCTATACAGAGGTCGTTATCTTACTTCTGTAGAAAAGCTTGGCATGTACACATCTTGATCACTGTGCAGTTGTGTTTTCTCCATATTTCAAGAAAGACACAGTGGAGTTGAAAAAGGCACAGAAAAGGGCAACTACAATAATTAAGGGTCTGGAACAGAAGCAGTCCCGCATTTTTAAATACTTTGCCTCAAAAAAGAACTAAACGCTGGTTGTGTCCCAGGTCAGTGGGCCCCTAAAAGGCACTGGCTGCCTGGGAATTTGGTGAAGACCAGTGCATAAGTCAAAGGAATTTTTAGGAGATTTAATATTTCAAGGAAATTTTAGGATGCCTTAATAGGGAATTTAAATGTTTACTTCAGAACCATGTCTTCAGGATTAGGAACATGAAAACTGAGTGTATATCTCCAATAAAACAGGGTTCAGTTTCAAATTAAGACACCAAGGGCTTGAATTACTTGCCTAAACAAGAGGAAGTGAAGGACCTTGTGTCTCTAACACTTTTACGGTGTTTGATACACCTGCATAGGGATGGTGGATGTGACACCGTGTCCTCTGGAGCAGCAGATGAAGGCTAAAAAGGATAAACTGGTGCACTTTGAAGTTATGTACAGGGAATTAAACTGCACTGACTGTATCCTACTTGTAATTTTAATTTTTTAAAAAAAATACCTTGAAAATTATAGGAGGAAACAAAATAAAGAGGCTAAAATATGGTTGTGGTTTCAGTGCATGTAATAGCAGTTTTCTCAACACTTAGTGACGTTGAAATGATGCTGGATTTCTCTAGAGAACTGAAACAGATAAATACAAGTTCTACTCCACCTAAATGAGTAGAGTTCAGATTCTCTTACAGCATTTAGCCTTCAGGGAATATCCATTTTTGCCCTTAGAATTGCTTGCTGGCTGCAGGTCATAAGACTTCATACAATGAAGTATAATTTACCTGCTAAGTTGTTTACAAACAAAAATAGATGATATCTCAAGCAGTAACAAACTTACTTTTAATGTACAGTTCATCAAGTCCTACAAGAAAAAATTAAATGCAACTTCTCAGGCAACACTAGTGATATGGCTTTTAGTCAGTAATGATTTCACTTCAAAGCATCACTTTGTCACCCTTGAAAAATAAGACAATGTGTAGTAAAACTGAATTAAAACTTATTATAGTGATAAAAGTAAGAGGCAGCTGGGTAAAAAACCTTTCTGGACTATCAAACAGATTAGCCCTCTTTGGCATTCACTGTTACACAACATCTTTCCACAAAGCTTTCTTAAACATTAGCACAGCCCATCTGCATAATTTGGACTAAGATTAGACTTCATCTCCTTTCTAGGCAACTGAGGAGGAAGAAAAAAGGGGACAAAAAAAGGAAAAAAATGAAGCAAGACTCTACAAAGTATAGTGAACAGAACCAATCAGCAAGCCTCAGTGGACTTCAGCACTGGAACAGAAAAGCTTTATAAAATGCTGTTGATTGTGTTGATTGTGTTTTCCTTCTAGGAAAAAATACACAACACAGGGAAGGTGGAAACCTTCTTCACTAACTGAATGTGATGGGTTTTGCTATATCTTGAGCTGAATGTTTTGAGTTTTATTTTCAGTTAGAAACTGAACTTTGTGAAAGTACAGTAAAAAATAGTCAACACTGAGAAAGAATTAGGTACTTCAGTTGAAGTGAAATGTTTTTACTATGGTTTTGGTCTTTAATTTCATGGAATATTCAATTTTATTTCAAATTCAGAATGAAACCAAACATTGATATTCTTCACTAACACAATCTCTACCCCACCACTACCTAATACAAATAGTACAGCTAAGTAGATATAAATAAAGATGTGAAGAAAGGCAAACTTAATAAAACATGAACAAGGAATAATCTCCTCAAAAATATTTATGAGATCAGTGTTGGGAAGAAGACTCTTAATACTTCTCACCCATTTTATAAATTTTATTTAGTGGTTTGATGATAAGAAGTCACATGACTTTGAATACTTTTTAATACTGTTTTAGTAGCTATCTTCTATGTATATTTTAGGCTTCACTTCACTGGACTGTAACTGACTTCGTTTGCGAGACTAAAAGATCTGACAAAGAACTTAGATCACGAGTAGGATTCAACTATCAATTCAGGATGCCGGTTGCATGCAAGCAAGAAAACTCATTTTTTACGTGAAGATTTAGTAGTCTTTGGTCAATTTTCTGAATGAGAAAGATTAATATTGTCTAACAACAATAAAACATTCCATTAAATGAAACTACAACACATTTAATAATTAAATCCAACCATTTTGTTTGCTCATTTCCCCATTAAATTATTCAATTGACTGTTGCAAGATACTGTTAAAGAAGGGAACTTGGCAATTATTTTTTTTTTAACTGATACATCCTTACATATTCAGCCAGAGAAAGAGATGAATAATGATGTATGGGTGTATACTGGTACCACCCACAGTATGCATGAACTCACCTTGAAACTTTTTGTTTGTTTAGAAGTTTATAAATTCACAAACTAAGAGGTAACCTTTGAATGAAGATGGGCAATGTCTTCTGAGCAGAATACTTTGTAATTGGTGGGGTATTTGCCAACCCCTAGAAGCTTTGATACTAGCTGTGGTAGACAGATAAAACACCTACAGTGGTTCCCATGTTACTGCAACGAATGGCACAAAACCTCAGGATTGTAATTCTTGGAGAAAGGATAAAGGAGGTTCATAGACAAGTAAAGCCAAATTTTGATCTCAAATGTGAAAAAGCTACCCACAAGGTATGCACAAAACTTAATGTGTTCCTCCCAGTTATTTCTATCACTACATATTTCATCATTCACACATACATCTCTGCATTTTCAGCTTTATTTAATGTGGAAATGAGTTGTGGTCAGTTTGATAACCCCACTTTAAGGTGTAAAGCCAACAATTGCATGTTTCTAAGTATTTTATAAAAAAAAATTAGTCACTGGTTTATTATCTGTTTCAAATGCAGATGGGTTGAAGTAAAAGACAAGGGATTATGAATGTTTTACTATTCTAGGAATATGTGTTGAGACAGGGGATGCTGAATAATTTTCTGATTTCCCTCTTCTTTCTATTGTCTTATTTTCCACAACTGGTTGCTGAAGATTTCTGCAGACAAAGAGAAATGAGAAATTCTGGATGCACTACAAAATGCTTTTTAGGGGAAGAGGCTTGTTTTTTAGTTTTGTTCTTTCTTTGACTTTTGGAACTTGTGATTCCTAGTGGTTATTGCTTTTCACTTTGCTAGTGCATGTTTTGTGTTGACAATAAATATAGTTTCTGCCCAGGATTAAATGCAAAAATAATTGATTTTACATACAATAATACTCCTTTTCTTGATGACCCTTTGAAATTGCACCCAGTATTAGAAAGATTAATTTTGCCCTCTACAAAACTTTTTAGAGTGTGAACATTTGTCTTACAGGTCATTTATTAAAAAGTAAATACTGGACTCTCTTTAAGACTATACTGCATTTAATATAAAACCAAACATGATTGTCACTAATTAGTATTAAAGTTCTGTATATGAGTGAGTATTTCTCACTTCAGAATGTTTTAGGTGCAGAAGGGTGAATCAGGCGTAAGTGAAAGGGAGATGTAAAGCAATGGCACAGAAAAGTATAAGGCAAAAAGTGCCCTTATTCTGTGCAATGACACAAACATAGATGAAAGATGATTCTGTGTACCAGTCCTCAAAAAATAATTTTGTCTTCACCATCATTTGGTAAGTACTGTTGAAGATGAAATTTAATCCAAAACTCCTATCTGAAACAAGAGGGTAAGATGGTTGGGTCAACTAACTTTCTCAAAACTGAAAAGAAATGAGGGGATGGAGTTGATTTTATCTTTGGCTCCTTGATCTTGGAGTTGGCTAGGAAACTCTTTTATCCAATTCTCTTATTTCTTTCTCAAAGGAAAGTTGTGCATTGGGACTATGTTCATTACAGCTGCTAGATTTTTCATAAGTTTTATGGAAAAATTGCTGTACAGAATAGTAAGAGACAATAATAAGGTATGGAGTGTCCTGAGAGACATGTCTTTCACGCTCTTCTACCACCAGCCCTCCAGTTCCTCCTCCCATTTAACTTTCAGTTCTCATCCTCTTTCTTAGGCTCTTCTGTACGTGATATATATCTGTGATGCATTAAATGAAAAACGCTTGTGTCACATCTCACTTCTCAACAGCATGTACAGAGCAAAGATTAAAACACCATCAAATAAGTGTTTTCTATCTCAGTGTTTTGTGTATATTAGATACATGACCAGCTCCTTTTCTTGGAAATCATCAAACAGAATTGCATCTCTCTCTCACTGAGTATTCACAGTCTGAAAGATTTTTGAGGTAGATGGGAAAAGACTATCTGGAATTCCTCTTTGCTGTCTTCTCGTGCTAGATTATTTGCTCACTGGGGTAAAATATGCATCTCTGCACAAGGCAAAAGGCCACATCTAAATGGCAAAAGGCAATCTCATCTAACCTAATAATAATATACAAGGCCATTTAGAGTGATTACATAGGCCTGATTCATTTTACCATTGAATAATGTATTGGAACAACTTTGCAATATTTTAATTATTTGATGACTGTGTGGTTTCCTTATCCATATTTTAGAGTTAGATGAGTAATCATTGTCTTCCAGTCAATTAGTCAATGTGCCTTTCCATAATTTTTGTTTCTCATTGCTAGTGATTTCCTACTGTAGGATGTGACTCCATTTAAAGAATTTTACAATATTTTTCTGGAATCTTCAATCAATAACTTGATTAAAATATTCAGTAAATAATTCACTAGTATATGCAAAAGCCAAGTGATTTTCCAAATGGAGGAAAAAAAGATGCAAGGATAAATTTTTATTAACTTTTAATACTTATTTTGAGTTCTTTTGTCTTACAACTGGAACTAGCGAAACATCATGACTTAGGGATTATTTAGAAAGGCTATAGCTCTGTGACAGAGTGAACATTAGTTCACTTTCACTTTTCTCAATAAATTCTAGATTTCAAGAGTCTTTGACTAAGTCTTTCTTCTGTGCTAAGCCACTCTAATATTGGTGAGTAAGATTTTGAAAATGGTGTATTGTGGTTGTTTGACAAGATCCAGTGGCCTTCGGTGAGAAAGCCACACAATTATATATGTCTGAAAAAGCTGAAAAGACATGTGCCTTTGGAATGCAGGCACACATATATTTAACTTGACCCAGTGATTTGACATCATACATGTAGGTGTTTAAAACCTGGAGAGTCTGTGAGAACTGTTTTTTGCCACACTAAAAATATAATGCAAAATATTACTTTTTTTTTTTCTTTTTGCAAAAGACAAAGGGTGGTTGCGATGTGTGATCATAACCATAAGAAAGAGCCATCACATCCTTAAAAGAAGAAAACAATCTGGCTTATTTAAGTATCAACTTTTTTCCTCTCATCTGGGAAGGTTACTCAACAATAAATTTTAGTTCTGTTTCTTTCTCTGATTGTCTCCCCTTTCTGGAAGATAGATATCAGATATCTCCCTTCCAGCTGTGTTAGACAATTCTTATACTTTTAGACAGTGGGACTGCTATGGAAGAAAGGTTACAGCCCTGCTGTATCAGACACTAGAAGATTCAATTACTTTTTCCTGGTTTCCTTAAATGCTTTCTCCTAACTCCACTTAGATGTCAGTGTTTTGGGGTATTTCCTCCCTCTTTGATACCAGATTCTGTAAAGGACAACTACCACAGGAAGTTGGCAGCACCTGATTTACTTAACTCTTCCCCATTACTGTCTTCATTCTTTATTAACTAAAAACTATCTCCTTAATCAGTATTGATAAAATCATATTTTTCCCCAGACAAAAAAAGTGCACAGTACTGCCTATAAATAACCCTATTTCTCCCAAATGATGCTTTCTGGTTATACTCAAAAAAACTTTAGCAGCCAAGAAGACAGTGGAAGTGGCCCTGCAAGATCTGTCATAGTAAATCTCTTGCCATCTGTCTTTATTACATTAACACATAGAACTAGCTGGTGATGAGCCAGTTTCTTTCTGTGGCTCTTCCAGCACTTGTTAGCTTTCCTCCTTGTTCAAATGGTCCACAAATTTTGTTTTGAATGTAGGTGTAAATGCCTAAGATTCACCTGCATATGATTGATATTGCAGGACAAACATGCCGTGTTACTTGTAACTGAAATGTTTTGCTACGTTACCTGGGCTCAGAAGGAGAGAGCATTTTCCATACCTTGCCAGGTAGAGGTGAAACATATGCCTCAGCTGTTACTGCCTTGACAATTCACTTTATTCCAAAGGTTAATACAGTTTCTGAATGTCATTGACTCTATAGCATGCACGAATTTATGATGAAATTACAGGCTAATATATTATGGTTTTCCATTTTGCACTTTGCGCAGAATTTAGTGATAACACAGATGAACTACTTTGGATTCTAATTAGTAAAGGACATTATATTACACAAATTCATGAAAGACTGTCACTTGAACTTAATTTTCATTGCAAAAAGATATTACTCAAATACAAGACAGTGTGTCAGCTATTAACACAGGCCCGCTCTGTGAGGACACTGCCTGTTGAAGTGACTCTCATAAAACAGGTTCCAAAATCAAAACTAAACTTCACAAGTTCTTTGCTGTTACTTAGATCATTTGTCCATATGACGCACACAGGTCATATGCAAGTTTTACCTAAGAGGTCAGTTATCCTCTTAGCACCATTGTCTCATCAGGTTAACCCAAAGGAAAACAAAAAACCTCTGGGCAAATTAGATGTATACTGATTTGTATTAGTGTGGAAAAAAAAACCCCAGAACTCTAACACAAAATATAATTAATATTCATCTATGTTTACTTGATGCCAAAAGCACAAAATAACTTGTAACAAGTTATATTTATATTAGACTTGCTATACAAAAAGAAGGTTGAAACACCAATGCAACAGTGAAGCTGCTGCATGGCAAACAGTAACTTAAAGACAGTTGTGATATGAGTTCTAATTTCTTTCACCTGCCTCCTTGTCTTTCTAAAAAAACAGACCTACCAGAAGAATATTGTTCTCAGAATGAGAAGAACATCTTGTTGTTAGTAATGTGATTGAATTATAAGGTAAAAAACCAACCAACCAACCAAACTCCAAGCATCCAGGCAATTGAGTGTACAGTGCAATGTGGATATGTGCTTTCTTAAATGCATTTCTTTTAAATTGAAAATGGAATGCAGGTGTGAAACTGTTCTGGAAGGAAGGGAAGGATGTGGTGTACCAATTCTTCATGTTGTTTTCCCTTTTCATTTCTCAGAAAGTTTGTCCAGTAAACATTTTTTCTTTCTTTTAGTGTTTTTTAGGAGGTGGTCCATTCTTGGTGTAGGAAAGCTGAGGCTTGCTGCCAAAAAAAAAAGTAATTGTAACATTGTCACTAATATTAAATATATAATGCAGATCAATGGAAATTTTTGCTCTTTTAAGAAAGAGATCAATGTTTTTCATGTGCCTTTTTATAGAAAGGAGAGTTGATGACAGTCTTATGATTATCATAACCCCAATATTTTGGAATTTTATGTTTATCTGCACTACAGGTACATGACTTGTGACTTTTACATAGCAATCCCATATTGAAGTACATACAAAAGAAATTCCAGACTACACTGTTGTATGTCACTCTGTAACACTGCAAGTTGTGCTCTTGGCTCTGTTGTGGGCATAGGCTCCTCAATGCTTTTGTTACCAAAGCTTCTTAACCAGAAGTAGAAAGTGATATCCATTTGACATTACCTGAGGTACAACATAACCTTTTCCAAAGAGGATTTGCTTGTGTTAGGCTGAATTGAGGTCCATTCTGTACATGATGCTGTTCTTAATTTCTTTATTGTTAAAGTCAACAGCTCTTTACTGAGTATGAGTCTGATACTTGTCCTTCTGTTACAGATTTCAGATTCTCTGGAATATGAAAATAATAATAGAATCTATTAATAATTCTGTTCAAAGCATAGAAAACACTTTGTTTATATGTTCACACAAGAACTCTTTGGAAAAACATTTGCACTGAAAGTAAAACTTGCATATTTTCAGGTTTTGCCAGTCGTGCTCTGCCTGGTATTTCATCTATTATTCTGCAGGAAAAATAAGCAGCTTCTGAAATTGCAAATGCATTCTCTATGTTCCCACTTACACTTCTCTGTGTGTGCCTGTGCTTAGGCATACATACACACACACCCCAGCTTAAAAAAAAATGAGAAGAAAATTATAAGAAAATCATGAGAGATTAATTTGCAGTGCTATACCTAGAAAGAACTACTATTTGGCAAAAGAAGAAAAAGTTCTGCTTCTTTTGTAGACCTCTGTTCCATACATTGTAGGTGGGGCTTTGTGGTGGATTAGCTTTGGCTAAGGGCCAAACTCCCACCCAGCCACTCTCTCACTCCCCTCCTCAATCAGACAGGGAAAGAAAATAGGATGAAAAATCTGTGGGCCAAGATAAAGACAGTTAGATCGCTTACCAGTTACCATGACAGGTGAAACAGACTCAGCTTGGGGAAAAATAATTTATTGCCAAGTAAAATAGATTTAGGTAGTGTGATACAAAAAGACAAAACTTAAAGAAATACCTTTCATCACCCCTTTCTCAGACCGAACTCCTTCACTCCTACCTCCTCTACCTCATCCCCCATCAAGCAGCAGAAGAGGGATGATGAGAGATTATGGTCAGTACATAGATGTTTCTGTGCTGCTCCTTCCTCCTTATGCTTTTCCTCTGATCTGGCATGGGCTGTTCCCACAGTCAGCAGTTTCCTTCAGGAAAAAAGTCTGCTCTGATATGGGCTTTCCATGCAGTTCCTGTCAGGAAAAATCTGCTCCAGCATGATCTCATCCATGGGCCATAGGAGAATCTCTGCTCCATTGCTTAGAGCACCTCTTCCCCTTCCTTCTCTCACCTTGGTGTTCCCTCTGGTCTGACATCCACTACAGGGGTCCTATGATGCCTTTCAGCTGGTAGGTCTGTTGCCCAACACATTTTATTTCCCAGTTAGCTTTTATTACCCACTCTGACTTTTTTTTTTTTCATCTGGTAGTCTGCCTGTCACAGAATTCCCATCCTGTGTGGCAACTGCTATCCAACACTTTTCAACCAACCTTCATAAAGGAATTGGGTGAATTGCAATTAACTAAGAGACATTCTCCCATTTTACCACTTCACTGACATCATTTTTTGCTCTACCTTTTTGTATGTAAAAGAATCATTACTGTGAATCAAACATACACAGCTCCTGCCTTCCTCTCCTCAGAGCTTAACTCACTTGTACTGTTCCCAGTACTGTGCTGGCCAAGCAATACTAAATAAATTGTAGAAGGAGGATTATTGAGTATCATTCCAAATGTTCTGATTTTAAATGCTTCTACTTCCCATCTTTTATTTTATTTGCTTGCTCCAATTATTCATAACATCCTGTTGTATGTCCAAAATACAATGACAGCATTTTTAAAATTAGAGGCAATACACCCACAAATGTAGGAAAAAGCTGCATCTCTTCAGGGTAGAAATCATAGCAGAGGGTGGTATGCCACCAAATACAGAAGACTGTTTATGGGTCAAAGACTTAGGACATTGTAATCACTCAAGCAATTAAGATTTGGAGCAGAGAGGTAAGTGTGATACCTATTTGATCCTTTTCTGAGAGATGCTTGATTTGAACCATCTCTTAGGACATTCCCCTTACTCTCAACTATGGATGCAATTCTAAGGGTTTCTTTTGCTGCAACATACTTGCTCTACTGAATTATTATGTTCCTTTCACATGGTGACAATAAGCTAACAGGAATTCTGTCTACAGCTAGACTCTAAAATGCATGTTTGAGTCTGGAGAATAATAAATTCTAACCATTTCTAACAAGATAGACCTACAATTTCTGCAAGAAAAAAAGATATATATTTGGAGCATATATTTGCTTTAGGAATGGTATACCATACAGGATTCCTATGTTAGATAAATTAGCATATGAAAGTGATCATGGCAGTCTACAGCACCACTGTAATCTCCTGCACATGGGTGACCTAAAAAGGATCACCTTGGTTGAGTTTATTATATGAAGTGGTCAACTGAAAAACAAAACTGTCAAGGATTATACTGCTTTTCTTCAATCAATAAAAGTGGTTGATTAATATTAGCATGATGTTGCTAATAATCGTGTTCAATTACTTTTTAGTTTGTTGTTATGTCATGATGGGAGCTGATTATTACTGTAAATGGTAATTTTGCTTCCCATCATGATTTAGTATTAATCTTATGATTACATACTTGGCTTCCATTATTAACCACAAAGGAAACCAGTGATATATTATTTATGGTAATGGACATCAATTTAGATTTCAGGTGTGTTTTTCTTTTGATGACTTTACTGTGATAGATATTAAAAATATATTGTCTTTGGTAAAGTATTCAAATCCATGGGCTGACTAAGTTTGTCTTAAGAAATTACATGCCATCTACTACAATTGAACAAATAGCCTGGAAAGACCTTTATTGCTGTTTCAGTACAGTGCAAAAGCTTTGGGTACATAAGAACAGTAAAGTTTCATTTTGAAGCTTTCAATTTCAACAAGAATAAATCCAAACATGCTGGCTAGCTCTTAAACACTCTTACTGACTTGCACTTGTCTGAGTAAGAGAAAAAGAAAGTCTAGGACAGTGAGAATATAAATATGTAGAATAATGGTCTTCAATAAGAAGTATACTAGACGTGAGGTTGGAAGACATTCAGCATGAGTCAGAAGAGAAGTCAGATAGTTAAGAGACACAAGAAAATGTGAGGGTTTGTAGGATCATTGTGTTCAAATTTCTCTTATGCCAGTGTGCAGAGCAATCTGAAACTCTGTGTTACAGAGTGAATAAAGAGAGCTGAACACAGTAATGAATATGCTAACAGTATTGTATTATGTAGGTGTAGGAACATTATGCCCATCTGAAATCTATTGAATAAAACTTTGTGCAGATGTTATTCATCAAAATATTCTAATAGTATTACATACCTTCTATTTTTAGTTTGTTTAGTTGCACATGGATCAGACTATCAGTGCTCTGATTATGCTTGATGAATGATACACAGTTTCAGTTAAAGTTCCCTGGCTCTGTTGTACACACAGCTTATCCACAATCAAATTTACTTTAGATGAAACCTGTGTGAGACAGGGAGATAAACAGAACTCAAAACTTGGTCTTCTCTTCCAAAAAACAAAAGTCACTTACAGAGGAACTGTCACAAAAAGAAATATCAAACACAACATTTACTATGGCTGGAGAAAGGAAGAATTGAAAAGGAAGTGGGGGTCTGGTGATACGGGTGACTCAGTTGTAGGCAGTCATCAGAGTGTTGCAGGTGTAGTGTGTATTAATAACAATGGGAGATTTATTGATCCTCTCCTGCCACACCCCTAACACTTAGCTTCCAGTTTCTTTCCCTCTTTCAAAAATGTTTGGATTTTTTGGTTTGGTTTTTTTTTGCTTTTAAATGGTGTCTGTCAATCTCAGCTCTTCATTATCCTGATAGTACCAAAGTTAGTATGTTGCCTTGTTGAGATTTCTTTATTGTTGTTAGTGTTTCAATGTCACTTAAAAAAACATCATGCAATCCTTTGAAAAACAACAAAAACCAAAATACAGCCTCACCTAAAAGTATTCAGTGGAAGAGCAAGTCTAATTTCCCTCTTCTAAAATGGAACAGGTGGTGAAGACTAATGGCCTCAATCATGAGGGTTCAGCAACATGGATGTCAAAAGAGAATTGGAGCATAGCGACATTTAGGAAGGCAGTACTGCAGACATGTAGGCAAAGAAATCAAACACCCTCTCAGCACTTTTCTTTACTAGTTTACATGTGACAAAGAAAAGCAAGAGACAACTTTATTGGGGGGGGGGGAACAAGAATAAGTTGCTAGTTTTACAGGAATAAGAAAGCAAGCGGAAAACATTTTGATCACTGACATGATTTATCCTCATGCTTGCAGGTGTTGGAAAAGTTTTTTGCAGAATTTTTTGCAGTATCCCTGTCAAATTATGCTTTTAAGTTACTGCGAAGAGAAAACCCCAATGTAAATTTTAACTGCTTTACCCAGTATTGTACTGTGTGTAGGCCATTTGTTCCTGCGTAAGAGAGAACAAGAAGTTTTTCCCCCTTATTTATGAAGCCAGAAAAAGACAAGAACAATAATATTCTATAGAGAAAAGATGAGGTTTTCATTCCTCTGCCCCTCCCAGCCCCACCAGAAGGTAGAAGGACTCTGTAGCAAATAGTGCAGGGCAAGATCATAGCTCTTACCAATGTCAGTGGCTCATTATTGCTGTGCATTTATGTCCCAGTATCATCTACTTAGCTTGCTTTGCGATTTACTGACTCAGCTCCACTTGGCATTTTGCATGACAGAGAAGTGGAGGTCTCAGTGTTATTCTGCAACTAGAGACAGCAGTCTGCCATCCATACAGCCTTTATCACAGTGTGAGGCAGAACCATGCATACATCAGAGGACATTATTAGAGAGGGCTGCTTATTAGAAAGCAGTCTTCATTGTAACAGATATTATCACCCCCGATGAAAAAAAAGAATTAAAAGATGAAATCAGCTGGTGTTGCATGTGGGGAGGTTTAGCTATTACATTGTCCATGCAATTCTCTGGTTCATAGGCTACAATCCAGACTTTGTTTGTTTAAATGATGAAATGGTAATGGCAAGCTATAAATCCATGGGATTTTCCACATGAAAGAGAAAAATGTAAGAAATATGTGAGAAGGGTATAAACCATAAAGCTATCAGCAGCCATGCTTTTTTCTTCCTTCAGTTACATCAACTATGGTCTCATCCTAGCAAAGGTAACATCTCTCTGTTAAGGAGAACATTGTTTTTCATTTTGCCTAGACAAAACACAACTTCCAAGTCTCTTCAAAAGTACTTATTTAAAAATATTGATTAATCATACTGAAGAAAAAGATATTTAATAGATAAATATTAAATAAATCTTAATAAGGATTGGTATTTTAACAGTATGTAACTCCTGAAATCAGAGATCAGGGTGGAATAATCTGAACATGGCACTTCTCTGTAACAGTCCTTCAATCAGACCAAAATATAACAAGTGGGAGATGACAAAAAGAGAAAGGGAGCTGGGTCACAGTGGGATAGTGTTGTGGTTTAGCCCCACACAGCGATTAAGCACCACACAGCTGCTAACTCAATTCCCCCCCACCCAGGGGGACAGGGGAGAGAATCAGGAAAAAAAAAGGTAAAACTTGTGGGTTGAGATAAGAATGGTTTAATAGAACAGAAAGGGACTAATAATGATAAAAATACTAATAATAAAATGACAATAATAATAGAATAATTAGACTATAAAAAAGCAAGTGATGCATAGTGCAATTGCTTACCACTCACTGACTGATGCCCAGTTAGTTCCCGGGCAGTAATCCCTCAGTGGTCAACCCCCCCCAGTTTGTATACTGGGCATGACGTCCCATGGTATGGAATATCCCTTTGGCCAGTTTGGGTCAGCTGCCCTGGCTGTGTTCCCTCCCAACTTCTTGTGCC
>JANZLQ010000008.1:26314607-26369786 GCA_026212715.1 Elanus axillaris
CTGATTGTATGGACAATTAATGTGTTGTTTTTATATGTTGAAGGTCAGTATGTATATTGGGCACATGTTCCAGACCCTCCCATGTTTCGGGTGTTAACATGGTGGGATGAGACACTTCCCTTTAGTAACAACAATACCCAGTGGTCAGGAGAAATCTGGGTGCCCCCTTCACCAGAAGGTAACAGTGAGTCATTTCAAACTAACGATACTGAATTTTTTACAGACTTCCCTCCAATCTGTATGACTGAACAACGATACTAGTGGTTGTGTTAAAAAAAAGTGACAACATCATTTAGTAACTATTGAGGAAGGAACGCATGTCAATTATAATCTAGTTACACTTCTCTAGATGGCTTCCATGAAAATGCTCAACACATCTTTTATACATAGAATACATCCTCCAAATTTTCCTTCATGTAGAACACACAAACTACAATCCATAAATCAGTTAAGATAGATACCTTGCCGGGGAAGGAGCCCTTGCAAGCAATCCATGACTTTTGGGAATGTTGTGGATTGAGAACCACGTAGAACTCTATAGGACTCGACAGAAAATCTTATAGTTGTTCCATTTTCTAAAGCTAACCATTCTTTAGGGTGACATGATGGAGGTTTTTCTGGTCCCGTTTTGCAAATGATTTACAATGGCAGTCAGAATGGTTCTGTAAATACTACTTCTTTGCCTTTTTCACCTGTTCATGTAAATATCTGGTGAATGGGTCCTCCTTTTTTAAAGCGACAATTATATCAGCTGTCACTAACAAATGATACTACTACTGCGCACCTGACCCCCTTGTCAGAGGCAGAGGTTATAGTTTATACTACTCATCCTTATCTTTTTGCCTTAAATTCTAATGCCACTGTTACACCCTGTAACGGGTCTTATATTACTTTATCAAATCCCGAGTTTAGAAACTGTATATCACCTAGTAATGTAGTGAATAGATCATATATTTTTCCTCTTTGACGACGCTCAGAAGAATAGTTGCCAGTAAATTTGACATGATCATCGGAAAGAGAGGATGGTTTAGCTCGACTTGCTAGAATTTTAGAGTAGGGGTAAATAAAACAATCTGAATGGTTCTTAGGATGGTTAATGACTAATGGATTATGGTAATATGCTGCGTGGACAAAGCCCATGAACCAACAGATGGGATGGCTATGTCATGTGCAGCATGCTGGTCAGATCCCTGAGTTTATATACTGGGCATGATGTCAGTATGGTATCAAATATACCCTTGGCTAGTTCTGGTCAGCTATCCTGGCTGTGCCCCCTCATAGCTTCTTGTGAAAATTAACGCTACCCCAGCTGAACCCAGGACAAATATTTAGAACTCCATGTAGAGAAAAGCTTCTAATTGGACAGGAAGGAAAAGACCCATAGGAAAGCTAAAGCTAAAGTAATCAATCTGCCTTGTCACTTAGTTGTTGATGCAGGCAGCAGGTACACTGTAATGCCAGCAAGTTCTGTGGTTTTGAGTTGCTATAGATTCCCTTTAATAAAATCTATTCCTAATTCATCAGTCCAATGGCAGAATCTCAAATCTTATTTTAGTTAAGACAATTCCAAAAATCTCAAATTTTGAGTAGATGGTGACAACTCATTGAGGCTATGGTGTTGTTGGGAAAAAGGTAGTATTTCAGTTTTGTTCTTTATGAATACACAACATAATTATGCACTCACTTAAGAAGGAAAGTAACCTGTCAAATTGGCATTTATGTATGCTCTTAAAATGGTTGTCTAAATTATTTCAATGTAATTGATTCAAACATGAGATCAAGAGCTCTACTTCAGGTTTACTGATATTTTCTCAGTATTTCCCAAGCTACACAACACAGGTATAGAGATTATTTTGTTAATGAATGGTAGAATAAGTTGTACAGTTTCTACTTATATCTGATGGACAATTATTTCTTGATTTAAGTAAAAAAACCCAAATAACTCCTTCATATAAAACAAGAACTAACCATGTAATCTCTGAGATAGCTGCTATTCACAAGATTTCAGAATGTCTGGTACTTAAAAAAAGAGTAGAAAGCTGGGGATAAATTTGTCTGTTCTCACCCAGACTGCTTTATCTTAGCCTGCAAGCAATCTAGTGAGTTCAGTAAAATAGCTTGTCAATAATGGTTGTACGTCTTTAATAAAGATATAAAAATTAAGTTTGTCTACTTGTTCAATTTTGCAACAGGATTTGGCTTTGTTTCCCTGAAAGCTTTCATATTTTGATGTGCTTTAAACTGTTTTAAAACAGTTGTTCACAAATGATTGCATCAGCTGTCTAGAGGAAAGAACTTTCATTCAATTTGTACTTGATAAAATGTTTGTGGTTTTGCAATGCAATGAAATACTCTTTAAAAAATAGCCATTTTAAATTCTCCATTCTCATGGGTTCTTGTGGCTGTACAGCTGTTAGACAGACATATTTTTTTAAACTGCCTGTTTGATGCTTTGCTTTTTAGAAAAAAAAATATCTTCCAGCTTATTTTTTTTCTCATTTAAATTTGCCTAAGTATATTCAAGCTCTCTATGGAAAAAAAAACACAACACAACAACCAGAAACCTCCCCCCCCCAAACAGTATCAGTAAAAACCCACAATCCCATATATAGAGTAACTGAACTCACTCTACCTTGTGACTTGAGAGTCCCAGATGCTACTGCATCTGTAAGTGTTCACTCTAGCTAGGAGGAACCACTGCAGCACCAAGTAAAGACATTGGGCACCGTATCCAAAGACACAAAATTCAGTGTTTTCCTTCCCTCCATCCCTTTGCTTTTCTCTTGTCTTCCCAAAGCACCTTTATTCTACGACCTAAGCAGACAGGAGGAAGGGGAAGCTTACTGCTACTTGTGAGGTACCAAGTACCAGGCCCCAGGGTAGCTGGGCATAGTGGGGCAGGTGTGGATTCAGTAACTGAACAGAAAATGAGGAGTACAGTAATGGAGCAAAGCAAAACAAAATAAAAAAATAGCCTAAATTCTTCTGTGCCTTATTTTTCTCATTTGTGAAACAGTCTTCTTTCCCTTCTTATATGCATATCCAACAGAGAAAAAAGATTTCTGAAGGTAAAATCTATACTGCTTGTGAAGCATTAGCTGAATTATGAGTTATGAATGTAATAACAATAATTAAGCTCATAAAGGTCCAGTGCTGGGCTGGTACAGTGTTCGTGAAGTAAACAAGGCTTGCAGGATGGCTATTAGTGATGCATGAGGTTTTAAGTAAATATTTAAAGAGTCTGAATTAAAGTTGTAAAGCAGCCTTAATTTTGGTATTTCTGGAGTTTGGAATTTTTTAATTTTCAAAGTTCATAATGTTCTTTTAACAAAATTTGTGGTTTTCTATACAATACTTAGCAGCTTTAGAAACTCTGGAAATTATTTCATTAACATTACATTATCTAAGTGTTAGAATCACAAGACAGTAAAAAATCCTAGACAATAAAAAGAAATAAAGCTTGGTCTTCATTACAGCAATCTTTATATTCAGAGAAAGTTTAAAATTTGCAATAATATAAGAAAAAAACCCTGATACTACCCATAAAATTTAAAAATATAATTGAAGCAGAGCTTTCATGGAGAGCTCCAATCTTGATTATATTCAAAACTTGACTGACCAAGGCTGAGCAACAAAATTAAGTTCTGCTTTAAGCCAGAGAGTGAGCAAGTTGAACTATATTTTTCTTTCTATCTATGACATAGATTCTTCCCTAGCAAGCAACTTGTATGCAGTCACTATTTTTAACTATACCTAAGTAGTGAAGATAAACCTTTAAAAATCTTTTTTAGACACCTAAAGTGTCCTTTTGATGGATGGTTTCTTAGGTCTTGAAGATAAAACCCTATTTCTACACTTTTCAACTTCATAATTAATTCATAATTAAGAAGAGTATCATTACAAGAGCTGCTTGACATCATACACCAGTGACATAATTTTGCTCTCTGCTTTGACCAAAGAGAGCCAAGAAGTACTGTGCCACTGGAAGTAGCTTTCAGTGTCTGTTCCACTGGAATACAAAGCCATCTCACTTGGTGACCCAAGTGGTTGCGGACAATCTGAGAAAGAATAGAGATAGCAGAAACCAGCAAAGAAACAGGAGAAATTGAACATCAACTTGCATGTAAAGTTTTCTTCCTCTGGCCAAGACCACAGTGGTGGGCTATAAATATATTCTGCTTTGCATCATTAAGTCATATTTCTCTATTATAATATAATGATGATTTACATTAATTTTCTTCCCTTTCCGTGGACCACAACAGACTAAATATACCTGGTTGTGTGGACTGAGCTACTCCAACTGTGTCTCTGTTGACAAATAGAGAGGCTGAACATAAGCAGATTTGCAGAGCAAAATACTTGGTTTTGAGGACTCCATGTCCATGCTATAAACATTTTAGGGGATTCTGCTTCTACACTGCCTCTACTCTGACCCTGTAAACCGAATGCTTATTAATAGTTGTGCTGTTTTCGGTGCAGTCTGAGACCTTCCCATTTCATTTCATCCAAAAAGAAAACCAGTTCACCTGCTTAGAGACTGCTCATGGATTTGATACAAAGTACAACAAGCAGAGATGACCAAGACATTAATTTCAGAAGTACATTCATACTCTGAAATAAAATACTAACATAGATGTAACCAAAAGCTATGCAAGAATTGTTAGTACGGAACTAAGTCCAAGTAACAGCCTCTGCAATCAGGAAGCTTTATTAGTGCAGGTTCTGGCTCAACACTATGCTAATCACATTCATCTGGCTTCCGGCCAGCACAAAGTGCAGGCAGAGGTCACTTGCCTCTGCCTACAAAGTACCGTATACACATTACCTAAATACGCATTTGTCCTTCATATGGTACAATTACATTTATTGCATTACTGAATGAAAATTTTGCTAGAGTTTAATGTTGCCTGGAGGATGATGATTCAATTTTACAGCAACTGTAGAAGGTTTAAATGTATTTGTTGTTCTGCATTAAAATTGAATTTGTTTAAACATCTGTTTTCAGTTGAGAAGAGGAGATGAAAGATCTGAATGATACAGATTATTTGAGTGAGTTAAATCAGGAATGTGGATGTCAAAGGTCCCAGTTCTCCTCTATGGAGAGCTACCTTGCTGATTATGCAAAGATATTTCTTGAACTTGACATTGATACACTTCAACCCAATATGCTAAACAGACAGCAGTTTGTGGGATTTGCCATTTCCCTCTAAGCCCCCAAATTTTATTAAGGAGTTCTTGAAATGTTAAATAGCAGTGAAATTCATAGCAGATTTAATGAAATTAATTGGTTTAAACTGTCCCAATCAGTTTTAAAAGAAGCCACCCATAAGAGGCAACCTACTGTTTTAATGCACAGTCCAAAACTATCTCCAAAGACCTGATTACAGTACAGCTCTCTCTTCATTAACAGAGAACATATGTTGGCAGCCATTTTTTGTAGCTCCCTTGAGTGGTTCTGTAAGTCAGATTTCACTGATAATTGCTTTAATAAAATCTATTTTAACATAAAGGGCTTGATTTCAGAGGTGGCCTACATTTTTCTCTGCTCTGCCTTATGCAGGCAAATGTCTGTACAGGCACTCTCTACACTAATGGGACTGCCCTCCTGGTTAAACAGATGCTTAAGTGCTTTATCAGGTCAAGGTCCAAAGTCTAGGTAGGTATACAGGTAAAAGACTTTAAACATGTTTAAATTCTGTGTGAGTGAAAGAAGGAATGACTACCTGAATTTTCTGAAAATTACCATGGTCATACCCATCATTGTACCCGGACTAAACATGTACCTATAGATAGATTCTACACTTTAACCCTGATGTAACTTCTCACTCCTGTATATTCACCATCTGTTTATACAACAACCTTGTAGCTAAAAAAATTTAAATGAACTCTGACTGAGCTTCTGATATGCTAATAACACAAGAATTAACTGTACCCACACGCATTGTTCACCTCTGTGGCATGCTGAGCTCTTGCTGGATACAATATGAGAAGACAAATAAAGGATTTTAAGTGTCTGTGACTGTTAAGCCTGATGAATAAATAAACTTTTAATCTTTCTGTCTGTTAATATCTTAAAAAAAAGCTGTAACACAGACATAAAAGAGCAGTTATTAAATCTAATATCCAAACATAAGTATAATTTTTGTTTAGCAGTCAAGAGGGAGTCTTAACAGCAAGATGAAATATCAGCTGACACCTTTTCTGGTGGAAAGACCAAAGCTTTCTTTTGCCCTTTCTTCTCCCCGTCATGACCTGTGAAAGAGAAGACAACCTTCCCATCATAGCCTGCAGTCAATAGGTGGAGGAAAATAGTTTCAGTCCTCTTTCTCTAAACCTTCGACACCACAGGATGCAACAGAGAAACTGCATGAAGCCAAATGTTCCTAAAACAGTGTACAGAAGAAAAAGGAGAGAGACCCTTACTGAAGTTGGACAGTACAGGCCCTAATGACTATCCTTGTAGAGAGCCTGAGATAAAGAAGTGATCACGGGAGGGTGAATCTTGCCAGGAAGGAGGAATTAGGATTGTTGCTAAGATGTTGGAGCATGTATTGTCTTTTTGTGAGTCAACATACTGTGGGAGCTTTATTGCCTTTTGGTGAGGCAATCATAAAGAAACACCCAGTGAATGCTCTCTAATCCCCTGTCAGTTGCTTGGGGAAGAAAAACTCCATGACTTGTAATCCACAAACCACATGGACAGAATGAAGACCTTGAGAGGAGGGAATCTTCCTTCCCTATACAAATGAAATAATATTTTACACATCTCTTTCCTCTGAAAGTGTTTTAAAGCCACATAGAATTAACATAAAGAGGTTTATTCCAGAAGAAAGCCTTCTGTTAATTGCTAAGGCTTTATTTTCCTAGTTAAAAAGTGTAAATAGCTCATTTAAGTTATTGCTAATTCTCCCCCTGCCCCGGCCCCATTGTTCACAGATCACTGCCTTTCCCTTCTTCCTGCTCTCCTCTCCTCTCGTGATGCACTCTCTCCTAGCCAAATAGGGCTAAATAACCTGTTCCATGCCAAGTAACCCCTTTGGTGAGCATATTGTTGGCCTATAATTTGTTCAAAAGTGGTGGATTGCTGAGGCCCTTTCAAGAAAGCTGCATGAAAATCCTCACAAATGAGCCTATGCCATTAGTAACAAGAGCCCTAAGGGAGCCATTGTAGTGACTGAACATATATTATGGATCTCTCTCTGTAATTTAATTCTGGAACTGGGAAGCTTAGGTAGCATATGAACAGCTGAAGAACTGCCCCACCACCCCCGCCTCTCTTGCTCACATTCACACACAGAAGGAAATCAATGGGAGAAATGTCCTTGCAGTACTGAATACATATGCACATTGGCATTTATGAAAACTTGTGTTCCCTGTGGGGATGAAGAAGGTGGCTTAGGGGAAATTAGAACAGCCTGACACTGGTGCAGTCTCCCACCCCGCAATACAGGTCATGATTGACAGAGCCCTTGTAAATAGAGAATTCAATAAGGAGGAGGCTTTTAAAATTACATATAAGATGATTGAAATGACATTTAAAATGTCAATTTAAGCAAGAATGCATTTTCTGAATTATTCACTTCATAATGTGCCTTTGCATCTCTGCTGCATTTCCAGGATATTCATTATAAGCCTCATCCAGTGGCTCATTTAAGAAAATCTGCAGGACTGGAGTATTTAATATATATAATGGATTTGCATACATAAGAACAGTCTCTCTACAAAGTACTGAACTGCACAACAAATTTACATTGATATTGGATTAAATCTTTGCAGAATGCTTTTATATGTAAATATAACTACCATATAAAGCTAAGTGCACAACTACAAGACAAAAGGGAAAATGTTATTCCATACACCTATGAAACTAATCTGCAGAACTTCTCAGTGTTGAAAATGCAGGCTTCCTAAACTGTGAAATAATAGCAGAAGCAAATTAAAACTGTAAGAACAAATGAGATTAATTCCAGAAAAGATGTCAGATATTCTGTGTGAGAAAGTTAATTTCTCCTGGGCTGACAACATTTTTTGTTTGTGGTAATTACAGTCAGAGCTAATAAAAACAATTTTGATTTGTGGTAGAGATTGGCTACCTCATTCATAAGAACAAAAAGAATTCTGCATCCACATTTGCATAGAACTCAGTGAATCAATATCAAATTTGCAGGGCATGTGTTACAGCTTTCATAGTACTTATGCTTCAAAACTTGATTTTTCATCCCAGTGTGCAGGGATTTAGAAATCTAATGTATCTATCTCAGAGTATAAGTTTATATTCACTTGTCCCACTGGATAAGCACTTACTTAGGGGATGCAGATCAGCACTATAACAATATGGAAACTAACGACTTTGTTTGGAATAACTTATATATTAGTAGGATTATTTTTATTAAAAGAACTGTGTTGAATATATGTAGCTGTTGGAAGGATTTTTTTCCAAACTAAAAGTTTGTTTCATGCTGGAAGAACATAGCAAAGGAAGCTATGGTCTTCAACACAGTGAGATTGAGGAGTCCCAATAAAACTTATTTGCTCATGTCTTTACCCCTGCAAAACTTATGCAGCCTTTAGTTTTGTGTGTCATGGATGAGGTAAGACAGTTCAGATTTGGGTCCTTTTTGGTAATAAAGTTATTTGAAGGAAAGAAAACATGTAAGCTCTGGTTGCAAAATTTGAATGTAGCCCTAAAGAACGTTCTCGGAGCCACCGTATATCTGGCTGGGCTTCACAGCGTTTGGTCTGGTCCCTCAATCCCCGTGATGTAACCTGGACTGTAAGATCCTCCAGAGTTTCTTTCCTGACCTTCTCTCTCTTATTCTTGATGTAGCTGGCATATTCTGCTGCACAGCTGCCTCTGCTCTGATTTCCCATAGCAAGCTGACACTTGCACAGTGTATAGAAAACAGAGGAAAGACACTGAAATGCGATGGGCCTGACAGCTTCAGAAGGAACAGCCAAAGAGCATGATTGGAGAGGTTCTTGCCATCTACATCAGGCAAGCATTTTGGAAGCAAAGGCAAGGGGCAGACAGAAGCTGTCAGTTTATACACACAGACATTTGAGATTAGTAACTCATTTGCTTGCTGTTTTCAGCTTAAAAGCTCTTCATGTCAAGTTTTGACAGTACTTTTGAAAATACTTTACAAACCACTTCTGTATTTCAGCCTTTTTATCCTCCTCACTAGAGTGAATGGAAATATCTGATCTTTATAAAATAAACAAAGACACTGAGTAAAGCGATCCACTTCAGTTATGCAAAGAGTGACTTCCCACTAAGACAAGGTTAGCAAAACTCTCTCATGGTTGGTTGGGAGGACTTTTCACTTAGCATGTGTCTTTTGACCAGGATCAAGGCTGCTGTCTGGTATTAAGTCTAATCACTGACAACAGATACAGCACCAACTGGATATGTCATTTCTAGTACCTCGAAAAAAACTCATTTTTTACTTGTTAATATTCCAAGATTCATGAATCCAATCCTATTTCATTATAAACATATCTAACTACTGTCTTAAAGCACAACTGCCAGAAATGGCTGCAACCCAACAATATTGAAAAAGTTACTGTATTAAGGAACATATGATTGGCACTTATTTTTTAAAGTTAAATTCTGATTGGTGCCTTTTTGCAAGTTTCACTGCCATGGATTGATTTCAAATAAAGCAACAACCTAAAAATACCATTCTTTCAATTTCTTTCCAAGAAATTTGCTCCTTGCTGCTCAAACTTCTACACTGCAGCCCTGCCAGATCTTTCCATGGGTTTCTGAATCTCAGAAGAGTTTCTTCATTCTCAGCTAATCTTGCTACATGTCTCCTAGGCATTGCAGCCTTATTTATCTTCCTTTTCTCTGAAGCAGTGCAACCAGGAACTGTCACACCCACCAATAAATCTAGCCATAATTATGTTTAAAAAAAATGGAACATAACTCCTTGCCTAGGAAGATTCTTGGTCCTTTCCTTTTTGTTTTTCCTTCTCCCTCCTCCTCTTTCTGCTCACTCCTCTCCCTTTGGAAAAATTACTGACAAGAATTTCCAGAAAACATTATGAAGATGAGCAACATGTCATTTCTCCCTCAGACCCCAAAGATCTCTCAAAAGGTTTGCAATGAAGTTTAAACGTACTTATGCCTGTGATTAGAAATTAGAGATTAATAAGGATTGACATGAATATTTCACAAAGAATCTGTAATTATAGCTGCACAAATGAACAGGGGAAAAATACAAAGGAACTATGATGCCACTCAGACCTCTCCTTTTTTATAAAATTAATGAAATGTTTCCAATTTCATTTTCTCGGGCTAATCAGAAAAGTATTCTCCTGGAAATAAACCAAATGATGGCAAATATGCAGGATTTGTAATAAAATATTTGCATTTTGACAGTCATACATTCTCTATTCTGATCGAGTGCATATTTTTCTTCTTTTTATATAGTTTGGGTCAAAAGGAGATGTTATTAAACATGAAAAGGCCAAAATGTATGAATAGTATCTACTTAATCAATGCAATTCATTAAATGAACTGAGCCAGAAGCAACCTTCATAAGTCTGTGATATAGATACAGAGGACAATGCTATATGTATATATAAGGCATAAACAATTTTTTATTTCTGGATTCACTTCGTATTCACTGTCCTCCACAAGACTTCTGTCAGGCTTTGATTCACCTATAGTTTGACCTCACACATTCACCACATAGTATCCAGGCAGTAAACTTCAATGTGAATAACAAATGATCCTTTACATCCCTAACCCCCATTGCTGCATTGACTGCAAGGATAAGATGCCAATGAGGATTAGCAATAATAAATAGCATTTTTCCGTTACACCCACTGATTTCAAAGTGAAATACAAAAGAACAAGGAAGGAGAAACTAGGCAAAGCTACTCACATTATTTGCTCTAAGCTTCACCGTGTCTAAGTGGGCAAATATGGTTATAGCCTGAGAACTACTCATGATCAGGCTCAAGTTCTCACACTGAGTGACTCCAGCAGACTGCATCCCTGCTATCTTTTGGAGTAGAACTCAGTGTGAACCATTTAGTCCTGTGCCTAGGTTTTCTGACCTGGAAAGACAGATGGCTTGCATCAGTTTAGATCCAACATGATATTTGCCTGAAGAATGATCTTCATATAGTCAACTGAAGACTACCAGAAATTTTGCAAAAATAAAAATACCTATCCTGAGTCATGTTAAAACCCATCTAAGCCTTTGTCAGACCAAAAAGAACTCCACCATCCCCAAACACCCCTAAACCTAATAATCCTGGGAATAATTGCTTT
The DNA here is from genome assembly GCA_026212715.1 of Elanus axillaris. Classification (NCBI taxonomy): domain Eukaryota; kingdom Metazoa; phylum Chordata; class Aves; order Accipitriformes; family Accipitridae; genus Elanus; species Elanus axillaris. The sequence continues at coordinate 26,325,892 of JANZLQ010000008.1, forward strand.
TGGACATTGGAAGCTTTCACATTTATATGATTCTTTAAATCACAAACCAGGGGATAATCTGGTAGTCCAAACATACAGTTATAGAAAGAATACAGGGACCTCTCTGAAAAGTAGAGGGATTAAAACAAAATTCACCAAATAAGATTATTTATGGTTTTGTACCTCTGGCAACAACTGCTATAGAAACTGTAAATAGGAATTACACAATCTTTAATGAAGTCTCTCTTGTCCTCTAGCAAACCATTGTGTAGACAGGTACAGATACACTTGATCAGTTTTTGAGAGCATGGTTGTCTGATGTTCTGTATTACAGTGAATGACAATTTTATCACAGATGGCGTCGGGAGACAGAGTGAGAATTACATGCACTTTAAGAAGACTCAGCATTACATCCATAGTAATTTATATATTATCTTTATTTTTACTGATTAAATAAAAATAACTATCATTTACAATAAACTGACTTTCATACATTCTATTTTGTATGCACTACATAACAACAACATTTTAAAATTATTACTATCTTTAATACTTTTAAAAGAGTGTCACTTTCAGGTTTTGTTTTGTTAGTTCATTTTTATGTACACCTATAAAAATAATTTTGGTTGGAAAATATAGCTTGAAATCACTGGAATATTTGAGTAGTGACAAAAATTTACTGCTGGGTACCCAACCATCTATACTGCTTACTGCAGGCCACTGAAATTAATAATGTAATGGCTTATGGTTAATAAAGTATTGATACGTATTTCCATGATTTCTTATAATTCATCCATTTCCATTTTGCACTTTGAGGATGTGAGCCTATCTGCATTTCTGACATCTCCTCGCAGAATCATAATGGGCTTTTTTCAGCATTTCTATAATATCAAGATACATTCCATGGCTCAACCGTTCACTCAAGACCAAGAGATCTTATTTGGAGAGTGGCAGAATGAGAGAAGCACCGTTCTTTTTCTGGGCACCTAAGGACACAACTGTTCCATATGTACCCTCTAGAGTGGACAGAAACTGTTTCAGCCTATTCACATTCTTCTGGTCTTTTCATTAAAATGGGAACTAACTGGATTAAGTCTGTCCTGTTGAGGTAACTGCCAGGGCCCTGAGGGCACTGCCAGACCTGAGCGTCCGTGGTCTCCCCTAGGGCCTCTCCCAGTCCCCTGCCCATGGCCCAGGATGCCATGTGATCCCTTGGGGCTGTCTCTCCCATACCTCAGAAATTCCTCAGAATGGCTGGTTTCCACCTCCCCAGAGCCCTACCCAGTCCTGGGCCCTGCAGAGCCAGGCCCAGCCTTGGGACCATGGCCCAGCCTGGACTAGTGCCCCATCCCTAGGGAGGTGCCCAATGCCCAGGGCTTTGGCTGTCCCCAGTGCCCCCCCAGCTGTCCTGCTCCCTGGCTGGGGCGGTGGGATGGGACAGGCTGCCAGACCCTGCCCTACTACCCCTGGGAAGACCCCTACAAGTCCCTATTCCTGGCCCCAGGGGACAGCCAGTCCCCACTGAGCCCTGACAGTAACTAGGGACTAGAAATCTTCTGTAGCAATGGCTTTACTTCACCTACTTTGCCACAAACTCCACCATACCATGGTAAGGCAATCATACCCAGGGCTTTCTGTACCAGGGACAGGGTCTCTGTCTACATCAAAAAGGTGCCTGGAAGCTTTGGAGCTGACCCACTGGTAATGCATGCCAATCACATATATGTATATGCACATGTATGTTCACATATATCATATATATACACATATGTAGACACACATTCTTCTTATGTAATAGATATAGATAGATGTCTATAAAAATATATTAATTGTATCATGTTATCTAATTTCAATCTGATTTATAGTGATGCCATAGGATAAACACATGCTAAATAAAAAAAAAGGAGAGACAATAAAAAGACAGAAAAGCAGGCAAAACAAACAGAGTATGATATTTGGTCCATAAAAAGGAGAATCTGCCAGAGCTCATTAATATTCAATTAAGAAATCCTGTAGCATGGCATGTCAGAAACTCACTGAAATGAACGTGTCTATGTAGGCTTAGTACATCCATGCACTCTACACTGCAGGATCGATAGGTAATCAATGCTTACAAAGTGACACTATCAGCAAGAGAAGTATTCGTACTAATGAAGAAAAGAGGGGACTTAGGGAAGGAAATACTCATACTGTTACTGCATATTAGCTTAAAATTCTTAAAGGAACTGAGTCTTGGCCTTGACTGTTGCTGAATGGGGGGTATTAGATATAAGAGTCCATGAACAAGTTAGTAAGTGCTAAAGAAGAAACTTAACTGCATATGCATACTGGAGTTCATTCCTGTGCTAGCTCATTAAGAGAGATTTTTACTGTTAACAGCTTTTTTTACTTTTTAAATAGCTCCTTTTCTTTAGCCCTCTCTGGGGACTCTATTCTGGCATAAGGTTTGATTAGGCTTGAGACTAACCATACAAAAAAAGGATAGTCCCTGTACAAAAAACATAAACAATGACCTGTCTTGGTTTAATCCCAGCCAGCACCTAAGCATCATGCAGCCACGCACTCACTCCCCACCCCCCACCCAGTGGGATGGGGGAGAAAATCATGAAAAGAATTAAAACTTGTGGGTTGAGATAAGAATGGTTTAATAGAACAGAAAATAAGAAACTAATAATGATAATGATGACACTAATGAAAAGGCAACAGTAATAATAAAAGGACTGCAATGTACAAATGCTGCACAGTGCAATTGCTCACCACCTGCTGATCGACAGCCAATTAGTCCCCGAGTGGCGAACTCCTGCCATCACTACCCCAGTTTATATACTGGATGTGATATCCCATGGTATGGAATACTCCGTTGGCCACTTTAGGTCAGCTGCCCTTGCTGTGTCCTCTCCCAACTTCTTGTGCCTCTCCAGCTTTCTTGCTGGCTGGGCATCAGAAGCTGAAAAATCCTTGACTTTATACTAAACATTACTTAGCAGCAACTGAAAACATCAGAGTGTTATCAACATTCTTGTGGTACTGAACTTAAAATATAGCACCATACCAGCTACTACGAAGACACTTAACTCTATTCCAGTTGAAACCAGGTGAACAAACTGAACCCAATAAAAAGTACTTCAACAGTTGTAAGTGCCCAGGCAACCATCTGAAAGTAAGTGACTGTTACCTAGAAAGCAATATAGCTTATTTTACTCACTTGTGGTTCTTACATATTTACTCTATCAAAGGAAATTGTGAAAGCTTCTTTACTGTAAAACTGTAGTGAAGAGCAGCATTATAGACCTGAGCAGCTGCTCTGTGGTGAAGTTGCTGAGGATACCTAGAGGAAAATATGTGTCTCCACTCTTACGCTGTAATCTTATGAAAAAAGCAAATAACTCTTGAACACGGCTGAGGCCCTGTACGATTAATAAATACACCTGCTGACTTGAATGGACATGTGGGCTTGTGGCCTTCTCCCAGGCTTGGGGTTGTACTTTGTCAGATCATCTGTTTCTTTTCCGTGGAACCTAACTGTAGGGTTTCTACCTGTATGTCCTGCTGCTTTAAGGCTGCATCCCAGTATTTCAACATCCACAGAAAAAGCTTTCATGCCCATAGTTTGGAGATGAATTTCATCTAGAGTAAAGTAATTGTAGAAAACATTATGGAGGATTGACCAGTATCTTGGTTTCAGCTGGGATAGAGTTAAGTGTGTTCCTAGTAGCTGGTATGGTGCTATGTTCTGAGTTCAGAATGAGAAGAATGTTGATAACACACTGATGTTTTCAGTTGCTGCTAAGTAATGTTTAGTATAAAGTCAAGGATTTTTCAGCTTCTCATACCCAGCCAGCGAGAAAGCTGGAGGGGCACAAGAAGTTGGGAGAGGACACAGCCAGGGGAGCTGACCCAAACTGGCCAACGGGGTATTCCATACCATGGGACGTCACATCTAGTAAATAAACTTGGGGGAGTAGGGTTTGGGATCGCTGCTCGGGTGCTAACTAGGTGTCGATTGGCAGGTGGTGAGCAATTATTCTGTGCACCATTTGTACATTTCAATCCTTTTACTATTACTGTTGTCATTTTATTAGTATTGTTACCATCATTGTTACTTTCTTCTTTTCTGTTCTATTAAACCATTCTTATCTCCACCCATGAGTTTTACTTTTTTTCCAGATTTTCTCCCCCATCCCGCTGGGGGGGGGGAAGGGGTGAGTGAGTGAGCAGCTGCGTGGTGTTTAGTTGCTGGCTGGGGTTAAACCACGACACAGCAATTCATATAAAACCAGCTTCTTTCAGAACCATGGCTGAGAGTAGTATGAACCCACAGTTTCTGCATCCTGTCTTTTTTTCTGTTTCTTCTGTTTTGAAGAACAAATGACCCCAAAATTTTCTTTTAAAATTTTCCATGTTCTCCTTCTGTATCATTACCATTATGCTAGTTGCCTAGATTTTTATCCGTCCCCCCTCCACCCCCCAACCAAATGAATAACAAAGGCATAGATGGAAAAGTTCTCCAAAATTACAGGTCCCAGAGAGACAGTTTTGCAAAGTTATAAGAAAATGAATGCACAATCTTAAGAAGATCTATGCAACTTCCTGCTTTTTACCCTGTTAAGATAATTGTATATCTTTTGTTTCATTTCACTTGCTTTGTATAATTTTTAAAAAAAGGCTCTAGTTTACCCTTTTAAAAGATACAATTCTTAAACCTGTTAATTAAAAAAATTATTTTTCAACTTAATGAAATGTATGAATGATATAATACATAAAGTACAGTCAAAATTCTACCTATACATAACATATTTTACTCACACAAAATATGCATATAAGAACTGTAAATATGAAATATATTTGTGAATGCTATCACAAGAAGTGAGAGGTATTTAACTTCTACTAGTCTGAACAAAAATAAATACTTTGTACTGTGCTGTAAATATTGATGTTTTATACATGTATTTGTATTCTGCCATTGTTTGGAATAGACCTTATATGGTTAAGTTTTCATTTATCTTATGAAACAAATTTTATTCCCAAGGTTTAATAAAAGCTTGTTTTTTGGATTATGATGTTCAGCACAGTCTAACCATTCTAATTTTTTAAGATCTAGTATGTACCAAAATGGAACTCCAGCCCAACCTACCTGCCTCCTTACTAATACATACCAAAAATTCCTAGTGACCATATATAGCTCTGAATAATTTGCCTTTCCAAGACTATTAAGCATTTTTTCATTGATATTTATTTCCTTTGCCTCATCTTTCACTTTCAACATATCACAAGTTGAAGTCAAACACTATCACACTCCAAAAAAGGCAGTGAGTTCTAATCCATTTTTTGAAGTCTTTCTCTTAAAACACATTGGTAAGCCTTCATGAGGTCACCTGCAGAATGACAATGCCACAACTTCTTAAAAGCAGTGACTACCTAGGGTTTCACAATTCCTTTATGAACATGTGATTGGAAGGGCTCATTTCAATGTCTTCAGAAGGAAATAGCTGCCATAAAGCAAACATAGCTTATGGTTGCTTGCACAAAGCAACTTGCTTGCAACTGTACCTGGTTCATGTGTGTACAGTGATTTATGCAGACTACAGATTATTGACATGAAAACATTATTTCACTTTTACACTTTTATACTTTTTTTAGACTGCCGCTTTCAGTGGTCTGCAGCTCTGGTTTTTTTCTTAAAAAAAAAAAAGGAAGGATTTTTATTTAAAGGTTTTGTATTAGTAAAGACCTCAAGGAAGGTATCAAAGTCTTCTATTTAGAAAAGTGTTTCTGCCAAATACCATCACTTTAAAAATATATTTATCAATTCTTTTCACATTTATTTTTGGAACAAAAGCCTAATACACATTTGTTGCAAATAGGGCTTAGGCTTGAAGTCCTAACTAGTCTTAGGTAAATATTTCAAAAATCATGTTGTTTTTAGGCAAGAGTGTGTTAGAAGCTGATGAGTAAGCCAGTCATAAAGTCATTTTTAAAGAGCTGTGATCATGAATACATTAGTAATAGGCTGGGGATAATAAAATTATCATAAGATGGAATTTATGATTCCTTTTAAAGAAGGTGTGACTGTTCAAAAGGTAATTGAGTGCTTAGCTGAATTTGTGTTGTACATCAGGGTTAGTGTTGATCTGAACACATGAATGTTTCCTAAAGGAAGATTTTGGAATCTGCCAAGAAAGAAAAAAAAAATGTAAAGAAGGAATAGTAGAATTCAGAACTTATGTCCTGTAAATTTAGTTTGTATGCCTCAGACTGCCTTTTCTCATATAGTTTGAAGCACATCCCTGAACAAATATCATAGTGCTATCTTTTTGTGTTGGGAATAAGGTATCATGGGTTTTTCGGATATCTGTGCAAGACAAAAAACAGTTTGGTTGAGGATCCTAGTGTGTGGACAAGGCTGGGGGTATGATCTCCAGTTATGTTTTTCCAAATAATAATATTTTCCCTTTCAGATATTTGTTTCTTTCATATAAACAGGAGTTATCCTAGGGAATATAGGTAATTATAATAAAAGTATTCTGTTGTAAAAAATTCTTTCTAGGATCCAAAAAATGATTTGGGCAGAAATTTTTCAAATATATCTAATCATTACCTCAAGGACAGGGTATATTACAGAAGAATCGAAGGAAGAGTGTTTGTGAAATTACATTACAAAATAAATTTTATGCAAGAAATGCACTCATTTCCTGTAGACTTCAGACATATCTTAAAGTGCAGAGATCTCTATTTTAGTCACTTAAGTGAAAAGGAATTCTGCAAAATCCTTTTCAGAAGCTGCATAAGATTAGTAGCCTGTATACCTGCCAGGGGAGGGTTTTATGCAAATATAAACAAGAAATTTGTCTATGTACAAATGCATATTAGGCTTTGTGTTGTACATTATAAATAAAACTAGCCAGAATTATTTCCCCCATAAAAATCTCAAATTTACGAAGAAACAAACAACTCATCCAAAATAATTTTAGTTCTGAAGTGGAATTGTTGTACTTCACAGAAATGGTATTTCATAGAGATATATCTTTTATTTTTTTAAACTAACAAACAAAGTCCCAACAATATTATACCTGAAAAAACAGAATATTGCTAATATGATAAACAAACAAACAAACCCCAAACAAAACCTGCACAATGCATCACTTAATCCTAAACATATCCTGACCCCAGATGAGCTTATGGAAAGTGCTATGGGACTTAAGTGGTAAGTGAGTTATAAGTACAAAAAGCAGGTTTGTTCTTTAGTTAGAATTGCAGAGTAGCATGGTACCAGGGCTGGACCTATGTGCCCATGCACTGCACTAAAGTTCTTAATTCTCTACATGGTCTAGCAACTCCCCATCTACTCATCTACACAGAAGACATAACAATCTTGAATTTAGCTTAAGCTAAAGGACTTGAAACAAGGTGTTTCACTGAATCTTCACAATTAATTGTTGGACTGTTACAGGACCCTTCTGGGTGGGAATTTTGGACAGTTCTGTGAACTCCCTGTTACACATTTGTATGTGATTTGTATGTATCTGTGACTTTGCAGATAAAAAGCAGCAGAAAATAAACATGGTGATTGTGCTGATTTTGGCTGAGATAGATTTAATTTTCATCACAGTAGTTGGTACAGGCCTATGTTTTGGATTTGTGCTGGAAACAGTGTGGATAACAGAGGATGTTTCAGTTACTGCTGAGCAGTGCTTACCCAGAGCCAAGGGCTGTTCTGCTTCTCACCCCACCCCACCAGCGAGCAGGCTGGGGGGGGCACAAGGATTTGGGAGGGGACACAGCCGGGACAGCTGACCCCAACTGACCCAAGGGATATCCCAGACCGTAAGGCGTCATGCTCAGCACGTAAAGCTGGGGAAGAAGAAGGAAGGAGGGACATTTGGAGTGATGGTGTTTGTCTTCCCAAGTCACTGTTAGGCATGATGGAGCCCTGCTTTCCTGGAGATGGCTGAACACCTGCCTGCCCTTGGGAAGTGGGGAATGGATTCCTGGTTCTGCTTTGCTTTCCAGTCAGTCTTTGCTTTTCTTATTAAACTGTCTTTATCATAGCCCATGATCTGTTTTCTCACTTTTACCCTTCCAAATCTTTCCCTTGTCCCAGTGTGGCTGGAGTGAGCAAGCGGCTGGGTGGTGCTTAGTTGCCAGCTGGGGTTAAACCATGACAATTATTTTTGGTGCCCAACATGGAGCTCAAAGGGTTTGAGATAACAACAGATTTGATTGGAATGTACTAGATTGAATTTATAGCTGTTATTGCTGTTTAGCTATTAATTGGTAGGTTACTGTGCTTGCCATGGGGCTTGCTTGCCTTACTGTATATTAGACTCTAGTGCTCCTTAGTGGCTGCTTTCTGATTTTGCTACTTGCTGTGCTGCTGTACTGCTTATCGTCTTACTCTGCTGTGCTATTGCTAATAGCAATGGTGACGGGCCTAGGCTGGCAGATGGCCAGGGCATCGCTGCTGTTTCTGTGCTGCTGTACTGGACAGCCTGGAACTCCAGTGTGAGCCTGAGTTGAAGGGACTGTGACCCGTGGATGAGTCCAGGTGGGAGCAGGACACCCAAAGCATATGTGTCTGTGAATAATTCCGCACCAGAGCAGGTACACCTTGAAGCATCTGTAGCTGTGGGTCAGTTCATGCTGCAGCAGGTCCACCTTGAAGCATTAGTGGCTGTGCATGAGGTCATGCTGGAGCACCTCAAAGAGTGTGGCCGTGGACAAGCCTACGACAGAGCAGGTACACCCCTGGAGGGACTGAAGTCATGGGTAAGGCCACGTTGGAGCAAGAGCACCTCAGAGTGACTATGGCTGTGGATAAATCTCTGCCACATCAGGTATACCCCTGAAGAGAGTGTGGCTCATAGATAAGGCTCCACTTGGACTAAGGCATCCCTAAGGGACTGCAGTATGGAGATAAATCCAAGCTGGAGTAGGGAACAAAGGGAGGAGTTCATTGAAATGTTAAGCCCTATGGTCTGGCCCAAAGGGTCAAGGGTGGATATCGTAATGGAAATACCTTCAAATTTTTGTAACGTGGGATTTGAGATCCATGTTATGGGAATAACTATAGCAGGAACCCCTTGTTGCTAGCCAGGCTAGGAGAAAGGGGAGGAGTTTATTGAAATGTTAAACCCTATAATCTGGCCCAAAGGGACCAGGGGTGGAGATTGTAATATAAATACCTTTAAATTGTTGTAACTCATGATTTGACAAGGCCCCGAGCAATGTGACCTAACTATGAGGCTAGCTCTGGTTTGAGCAAGCAATTGAATTACACCACTTCTAAAGGTCGTTCACAACCAAAATTATTCTATGATTCACTAGACAGAAACAATTCATACTGAAAATTACAAAATGCCTATCTAATTTATCCTTTAGTCATGGAGGTAATTGACCAGTCAAGTACAGATGATTTCAAAAGCAAATTGACCAGTCAAGTACAGATGGTTTCAAAAAGCAGTACATGTATCTCCAAAGAAGTGAAATTATTAATTTATACTATGAAGGACAAATTAATTTAATTGGTATACCAATGTAAAAGAAGTGTTGGAATGAGAGTATGGGTGTGGAGGGGGACAAGTAAATAAATTTAAGGAGAGAAGACAGATTCTCTTGGAAGAAATTTAGAAGACTGTTAACTTTAAATGTAATATGTAACAGCAAAAATAGCTCTCTTTTTAATGTAATCTGAGGCACGGAATACACAAAAAGGAAAAAGTAAAAAATTCTGGAAAAATATCTGGAAAGAAAATGACTTGTGTAAGTCATCTGGCTGCAAGAAGTGAACTTCTCAGATTAAATTAGTTATGATATAAATAGATCAATAACATTTTTTTCTTTTCTGTTCTGTTGTCTTCTTTCTTTACAAAAAAAAATATAGCTGGTTCGTCAAATTTTGATGCCATAAATTAATATTTTTATTTGCTTTTTACCTCTTTATCTGCCTGAGGGTAAAGATTAAGTCAAAACAACATTTAACCAGAAGTCTTTACCTCAAGAATACTCCAAGTCAAGCATTAGAGTATTAGGCACTAATAAGTGTCAGAAACTCCAACATATGTTTTATAGTATCTAAAAGATAATAAGTTACAACTTCCAGTTGCAAGGGCTGGCTTGAGAGCTAGTATCATACTGGACAATAGAGAAGGAATCTTCCAGTGAGTGGTGACTGACAAGGAGCATTATCTGACATATCTCAAGGAAGAGAAGATCTGAAGTTTGAGGCCTCTGAGACACCTGAGACCTGAAAATCCTGACAAAAGTCATGAAAGGATTTTTATACACCAGATACTGTATGCGCAGCCTTGGGCAGGTAAGTTCCTCACCTGTGTACTATTATTCAGTTATCTGCTCTCTTGCCAAACTAATTTCAAAGCAAATGACTGGAAATATGCATAGACATAGACTGTAGTTTCTATAAAGTTCAGATGAGTAATGCCAGGCTATGAAGCTTAAAATACCATTAACTGCTAAAAGCTATGGCAAAAATGAAGAATGTGAAAGTTACAGTATGTACACAGGTGTGATGCTCATTTTAGACATGAGTTGATTTTGGCACAGAAAAGATTGGTGTTAAAATTTAATTTGGAAATCATAAATTTCTAATATGTATATGATATTTTAAAGGGCTTTCAGAATGTTTGCCCCTTTATTTCCTTGTTGTTCTTCTAGTAGGAAATAACCTAATCTTCATCTTTTCAATAGATTTGCTTTAGCATTGTTTTCTTCTACATTTGATGATACATTTTGTTGGTTTGCTTTTTTTCCCTAAAGATCACACTTGATAACTTCTGTGTTAGGTACAGTTTCAATATAAAACCAGGATAATTCATATAGATCACTTCTCTACTCAGAATAAAATATGTAGTGGTTCACCAAACAGCATAGCATAGAGTTATCAAACTAAACTGTATTTTGTCTTCTTGACCACAAAGAGCTTCATATATGTGTATATACATGTTTACAAGTGCCCCAACATGCACATATGAAAATGCATGTATTTGTGTATTTGCTTTGCTTTGCTGGTGTTTTCTCTATGTATTTTTTTGTTTGTTTTGTTTCATTTTTTATTTTCCATTTTTTGTGGAAAAGCAACATATTGCCAGCTGCTGGGTGGCCTGGGCCTTCTGTGAGATTCTTAGGTGTCAGTTGGAAGTCTGTACTGCTGAACTGATATTTGATACTATATATTGCAGGTTCTTTGTAAAGCCATAAACAGCAATGGGTGAGAACACAGTTTTCATACCTGCTTTATTGTTGGTACTTGATAGAATTACTGTATTTAAAGACAGCTGTACTGGTTACACTATACATTTTACAATCAATAGTAAATAACAGTTACAACATCTGCAGAGGAAAACTTAATAATCTGAAAAATTAGCATTACTGTTTCAACTTAAACAAGAAGACTGAAAATAACAAGATTGAAAATATCCAACTGAATTATTTTAAAATGTCAAGTCTGTGACTAATAGAATAAGCTATGGAGACAACTGTTATTTATTAATATGTTTTAATACATTTGAAATAACTGTTCCCGACAAATCTGTAAGCTTATTACTAGTTAGAGAAAGCAATATGTTAGCAATGATTCAGAAAATGAAGAAATGTTAAGAATTCTTACCTTGCATGTGATGAAAAAGTTATAGATATATATAGATATATATACATCACTTGGAGATAAAGGAAAATTTCCTGTTCCAAGGAAACCATTAAAAAGCATCTTCAGATAAACAGCATTAAGTCAGCAAACACCCAATAATTTTCACCTTATCCTCAATTCAGGAGTGGGCTGAGGAGATCATAAGGTATAAATCTTAATATTTGAATATGAGAGAAATTCTAGCAGAATGTTAGTGCTTTTCCAGTGTTTAGAAAGAGTAAGTGGAATGATCAATACAAGTAAACTGGTTAGCATGACAAAAATTTGAAGCAAGTAATAGAAAAAGTAATCTGAGATGGTGTTCATATTTATATTTGTACTGGAGGTTGCAAAGATAATGAATCTGTCAATCAATGTGTTTTAATAGGAAAATGCAATTGCTCTGATTCAAATATTAAGATACTGATGAGGAATTTGTCATGTTACTGTATGATAAAAAAAACATATATGATAAAATGCATTAATTGTATCTTATACATTCTAGATTTAAAGCTAATTAAGTCCTGGATATGCCCCAGTTTAACTTCATATACTTCAACTAGGCACTTTCAACAAAATCAAAAGGTGATTCAGCCAAAAAAAATTCTGAGGTAGTCTTAGAGGTTCCTCTCCTTTAGTTACAGAGGAACGTCGATGATATAGCCTACATCTCCGTTCATGAGCAATGCAGACCAATGTGAGTGCACTTGTACAGTGAAAGCATCAGGGCTGAGGACTTCCTCCCCACACTGTATATGCTTTGGGGGAAAGGAAGACTTTTTAAAATGTTTTATTTCTTCCATGGTTAAACAATTCTGGATAGAAAGCACTTTTTGCTGAGGAAAAGAAGGCACAGCAGAGACTAGTGGCTGGAAGCTAAAGACAGACAACTTCACAGGGGACAAAAGAAATTTTTAAAGCAATTAACACTGAGAAAAAATGGAAGTGATGATTCTCCAAACCTTGAAGACTTCAAAGAAAGACTGGAAACTTTGTGGGGTAAGAATTATACTTCAATACGCTGAAGTATGAGTTAAAACCAATTGCATTTAGACAGAATGTAATTGTCAATGTCCTATACAGAAACTATCCTGGATGGCAAACAACACTTCTTGATCTGGAGCTCCATGAACAGAAAAAGAACAATACCCATTTTATTTAGCTCTTGCACAAAACAGTAATTTGAAAATCTAATAGAAATTTCAGTTGAGATCTATAACAAGATGCAACAGGTGGCAAAGTGGGGAAAAGAAGAAGGGCAGTAAATCAAGCTCATTTTGCATATGAAGTGGTTACCACAGCTCACCACTTGCATGGCAATAATAAATTGAAATTGTCATTCTCAGACAATAAACTTTACATCTGTTACAGTAACAATAGTAAAAAACATGCCACTTATATAGATTTTCAAATACTTGTCAGTGTTATCCACTGAAAATAGATGAATTAGTATGATTGTTTACTGGTTTTCTCCTTCAGGGGAGGTTGGAAGAGTCAAAAATAATGTTTTCCAAAGAACACTATCATTTTTTGAAAGACAGCTTAATATTCAGGGGTCTTGACACAAAACTAACTAAAAAAAATTATTATAAAAGATGAAGCTTGAAAATTCACTAATCCTTCATGAGTATTAATCTCTTAACTACTTTAAAATAGGGGTGGTTTATATTCCTGGAGAAATCCTGCATAAGAAATTTTGTCCTGAGCATGTGCTGTTCAACATTAAAGTACCACCAGAATTAGTTTCAATTAAGAAAATTAATCTGAAATTGGTTAGTGAGCATTCTGACATAGCAGAAATTTGATTGTTAATATTCAAAACAGTTCACATTGGTTTTTTATGTGCAAATATTGAAGATATATTATGTTTCCATTCTTATTTAATACGGATGGTTATTTTGATCAGAGTTGGGAAACTCTTTTTCCTCCAATTTTATGCTAGCATGGAAAGAGGCATTATGCTTTTCTCTAGTTATAAAATTACTGCACTGAGAAAGAAAAAAAAAATCTTTAGTCTGTCTTAGTATATCCTATTTCTGTGCACATCAGAGTAATTATTGTTAAAGATTTACTTGAGAATCTACCTTGTTCCATCAAAATGACACAAAATCTTCTTCATCTGCATGTATTCATAAAAGTGCAGGGCCAGTAGTAAAGCAAGGACAAATAAATAGCAGATGTCTAACTGTGCTCCAGGATCAATAAATTATGCAAATGGGCCATGCCACAGTTTAAACTCTGTAAAGTTTTTCTTGTAGAACAAGAAGCATCAAAGATAACTTCAGAGAGGCATCTTTGTGTGACTTTGAATCTGCTAAGTTTCCAACAATAGGATTCCTCATGGAAGACTGAATAGGAAGAGGTACAGCACATAAAACACAAATCTAAAAAATATATTAATATGAATATGAACATAAATATTAATATAAATAAGTATATATAAGAAGTATGTGTGTATATGTAATTGATGTCACAATTGTATTTGATAGCATTAAGTCATTATTGTGCTTATACTATGTGCTTATGGCATTCCTGGCTAGCCCCTTAAAGGCTCATAGTCTTTGAGAAACTTTACCAAGTTTACATATCTTTTTGTCTTTATTGATGCATTCCTGAGTCAGTAATTGTAAACCCGATGGCAGACTGGAAGTGGATGGTTTTGAGCTAATGAGCAGTTTTGGGGGGTATTTGGAGTGCCGAAAGAAGAGGCTAATAACAGATATTCTGGGAATCTCATACAATTGGACTCAATGTCCTATTTCTGGCAGCTTGTGCATATGAAGTATGCTAGAAAAGCAAGACACATTGCTGTAGCTTAGTCACACGGGGAAAATTAGAAAAGAGATATATAAAGATATAGGGACAAACAGCCTGATGATTGTCCAGATTCTTCCAAAATATTGTAATGCTGTTTCATAGAAGATTCCAGCCTTAATTCTCTGAAATGAAGGTTTTGTTTCAAAGGCAAAGATTACCTATAAATGAGAGTAAATATTCTGGGCTTCTGTGTGCTCTTGTGTCTCAGTATCTAATAAACTAATAAGAAAAAAAAAATCCATTATCCTATTTATGCAATTAAATTCACTTGAGCCATGTACTTTCCTAGAAGTTTAAACCTTTATCTATGCTCCTCATATAGGGCTACTAATGATAACTAATCAAGCACCGCAGTAAGCCTATGGCTTCCATTTAATGTGATAACTGCCAAACATGACCTCCATGTATTTCAGTCAACATCTTGGGAACCACAACATTTGTATTTGTTTGTATTCTGTTTTTTTCTGATTAATTTGATTCCCTTTAGCTGTTAAAACTAGATAATTTGATCTGGAAATGATGTGACACTTCCATTAAGATCTGAACGTTACTCACATACGGTACAGTAGAACATAAATAATAGACCTGTCTTGCACAGGTTTGCAATACACAATGACAGTGGAGAAATTAAACAGGAAATAAACTTGCTGTAATGCAATGAGCATGTAATGAACATAAACCAGCAATGTTATAGAAGTGTTAATAACTGTTTATTAAATATGAATGTTTACGATTTCCATCAGACAAGTCTGTTTCACTTATCACAGTGTACTTTGGTGACAATGAAGGCACAACAATGAAGACAATTTATTTGACTTCATTATTTGAACTACTGTGCTTTAATGGCCCTGCTGTTCTAGCTTTCCTAATGTATCCTCTCAAGGATACCATTATGTACCTGCTCTTTTTCTGTTGTTTTTTTTTTTTAATTTATTATTGGGTTTGCATAGTTATAAACCATTAGCAATATCCAAATCCTTTCTTAATTTGCCCCACACATATCCATCTCAACATTTACGTTTATATATCTTTGTAAGGACAAAGTAGATCTGTTCTTTATAGATACCCACTTTTACCTTTATTATTATATTTATTTATGGAGCAACAATCACACAATGTGTTTGGATTCAGAGAATGAAACATGAAGGTTCATATAAAGTTATAAAATAGCCACACAGAAAAATCATAATATTTCTGAGGGTATAAGGACAAAGATGCATCAAGGAAAAAGCAATGAAGAGGAGGATGTAAGAAAATGTAAGATAAAATATGGAAGATTTATTCTATTTATTCTAGGTCTTTCAGATTCTTTTATATTGGTTTCATTTCCAGGTACAATGTCATCCTACTGTTCACTGATAAATCTTGATATATCATTTACAGCAACTAATTGCATTACCTTAGAATGATTCTTCTCAGTGTTTGTGAGGCTGCACCTGGAGTACTGCATCCAGTTCTGGTCCCCACAATTCAAGAAAGACACGGACAGACTGGAGAGGGTCTAAAGGAGGGCCACAATGATTATCAAAGGGCTGGAGAACCTGACCTTTGAGGAAAGACTGAAGGAGTCAAGCCTTTTCCCCCGGAGAAGAGAAGGCTCGGCGGGCACCTCATTATTCCAGGAGTTAAAGGGTGGCTAGAAAGAGGATGGAGGCTCTTTCCTCACAAGGAGAAGATGGAGAAGACAGGGGACAAAGAGTGCAAGTTGCACTGGGAGAGGTTTCACCTCAACATAAGAAAGAAATTTTTTACAGTGAGTACAATCATTCACTGGAACAACCTCCCCAGGGATGTGGTAGAGTCCTAATCATGGGAGGTTTCAAGATACAATGGGACAAGGTGCTTGATAATCTCATCTGGGCTCCCTTTCCCACAGAAGGTTGGACCAGACGATCTTTTGATGTCTCTTCCAACCTGGGCTACTCTACGATTCTACGGAATGAACCACCTACTTCACTGTCTTTCAACTTTCTTTGTAGTGACATTCATAAATAAATGCATACGCTTTATATTATTTGTTGTTACTTATTTTTTTTCACAGGCGATTTTTTCCCTACAGATCCAACAAGAACAGACAAAATAAAGTGTAACTTAACTTGACAAAGTAAGTATCATGGCAAAACTTACCCAGGAGATCTTTCCTTTTCATCCCTTACAAACACTGGACTTCTTGATGAAAAAAATTATCACCAGAAATGTTTTGGTTGATGTTACCACAAATACCTCTGTGTTCTCGTATATTTTATAGGCATCATAGTACTGCTGCTTCATGATTCTTTTGCCTACATGCACTGTTGTAGGTGTCAGCTATTGCCTAAGTTATGGGCTCTTCTTTTTTTTTTCTTAAAAAGAAGAATACTCTTTGGGTACAGGAATCATAACACTGGGAATCTTGACAGCTATCCATTAGACAGAATGGAAATGGAAATGTGAGTTTTTTAATTAGACAGCAAAAGGCAACACCTTATCTTTATGACACCTGTGTTCATCTGAAATAATAAGATTATAAGTGCAGATAACATACTTTTATTCTGGCCAAAAATTGTAATTTTCTAGAGAGGGCAGAAATCTCTTCTATAAAGTACAACTTATGGCTGATAAGTAATTAAACCAGAATATTTCATCAACCTTACTTATGGTCAGAGCCTGTCATAGCGATGCTCTTAGAGAGAGACAGATTAAATTGCAAGTCACAAGTACACTTAACAATTAAGCATTTTAGGTTAGGATTAGATTTTGTGCTTGTACGCAGAGGTTTGTATATGATAATAGCATGGTCTCATGCTGTTTAATCAGATTACATCAGGTGCAATACTTCACAAAAGTGCAGATCTCCAAACAAACCCCCAAAAGAATAAGCTGAGTGGTATTGTGTTTACAGTAAGGGTAACTGTTGAGATAGGCACTACAGTGAACAATTAATATCAAAAAGGATTGAGCAGAGAGAAGGAGGCAGGGGGGAAAGGATGACTGTAGAAGGTTTCAGGGGAATGAGGGTCAGAGATCTGCACACAGAAAGAGAAATGACAGGAGTTTTCATACATGGAGAGTGAGGTTCAGACTTGCTTCTGGAAACAGTCCTATTAAAGTACTGTTAATCAGGGGAAGAAGAGTGGGTAGAAAACTACTGAAAGAAGAGACAGCTTGGAGAACAAATACTGTAGAGCTGACAATAAAAGGGAGAGAGGAAGTGTTCAAAAAATAAAAGACAAAAAATAAAATGTTCAAAAAGTAAAAGGTTCAAAAATTTAAAAGTTCAAAAAGTAAAGATGAGAAGGAGAATGGGTAGATACTTCAGGTAGAGAAGGAATGAGGTAACCAAACCAGTGTGCAGTGGGCAATGCTAGAAGGAAGAAGAGAAAGTTTTCCTCCTGAACAGTTTATATGGCCAGTAGGAAAGTCAGCAGCATGGTGGCAAGTATTGATAGGCAGAAACTTCCTTTATTGTATTTTCAAGTAGAAAGAAGTATACTGGCACCTTCTGTTATTTCTGCTCATTTATCCCAAGGAACACAGCCACCTAACCCAAAACCTGCACTTTATTCAGAATTATGTGGTAACCTTACTTTTAACTCAGAAATGTTTCTTTATCAGAAAGCTTTTTTGCTTGTATGACTGATGTGTGGCTATATATTATACAAGTATAAATTATGCATAAGCTTTCAGGACCTGAGTAATGGATCTATCTCCACCAATGTAACAGGCTCAGTAGTTTTGTGTATGAGCATACACCTTTTAGTGTGCTAATAAAATGTAGAAGTGAACATTTCCAATGCAAGGTGAGCAGAATTGTTTTAAATGAGAACATATGTAAAACTTTTCTCAACTCACAAAATTAATCTTTCAGTAAAAATCAAGCAAACTTGCTGAGGGTGCACTCTGCCGTATCATCCAGACCATTAATGGAGATGCTGAATAGGATTGGACCTAGTATTTCATTCTTCTTTGTATGACAAAGACCACTCTAGTAGCCGAAGTAGATCTGGGGACGAATAGTAGACTTATTTCTTCTCTAATGGAATGTTTTCTTTTATGTTTTTTTTAATTAAATGTTTCCTCAAGTAGCTGAAAAACTGTTTTACCTTTTCATTTTTGTTTTAGTTTATGGAAGTGATTAGCATGCAACAGTACTTAAACACCTTTCATTTTATTTGCATCTTTCATAACCAGTGTATATCTTTCAGTTGCCCATTTCCAGTACTGCTGGATATTTTGTCATATTTCTAGTATCCATGTAAGCAGGAACTTGATTCCCTAAAATGTAAATATCTCAGTTTTGTATCTGTAATCTTATACAGTTCCTCATATACAGTACTTTCCTTAATGATTTCACCTGCTTAGTGAAAGATGTTTAAAATCAGTACTATTTGTGTGTTCAATAAAGTATTCTCTATGTATAGATACACACAGGTATAATTACAAAATAGATACCCTGTTCCCCCTCTCCTGCCTTTGACATTCATATATTAATACATGAAATAAAAGTTAGAAATTTTCTGTTCCACTTTTTTCATATACTGATACAATCAGTCACATAAGAAAGCATGAAACTGACAGTGTGATAGTTTGCCACTGATATCACTGCGATGTGATTTCACCTCCTTGTGAGTATCCAGCTGTTTACTTTAGTTTCTCACTTCCAGACCTGAAAGATTTGCTATTGGAGAGGAAAATCTTTTATGAATCCATCCAGTCAGTTAAGGCAAGAATCTTACATAGGTGAATATAAATACATTTTTACATCTTCTAAATTAATGCCTCATTTAATAATTCCAAGTAATTATTATATACACAGATGAAGAGTGACTATCAAATTTAGGAATGACAAATATAATTCTGTTCTCATCTTCTGTCCTTAAAGTTAACTGATTATTCTAAATCTTCTGATGCTGATACTTCCTTGCCTTCAAATGCTCAAGTTTCTAGCCAAGGTTAATAAAAACAAAAAAAAAAAAAACATGTAGGTGTGTGTAGCTCTCATGGCACCTACATCCTGGTATTGTGAGCCCAGTTGGTTCTGCCTGTGCCTGTAGACACTTTGAAATTGATGCACCTTTTCTAGAACCTGGACTTCAAAGTGAAAGTGGTGTCATAAAAAACCTCACTGCTTCAGATCAGGTAAACTTTTAAACTCCGCTCTGAATGAAAAAAAAAAAGAAAAAAAAGAAAGATTTATTTTTGAACTCAGCTTCCTCTTTGAAGTCTGGCTTCAATCCAATTTTAAAGAATCTGTCAGCAAAGTCAGCAAGGTTTGCGCTGGATGCTTGATTTCTGCAGGCTATTCTGTCCTCAGCTCAACGCATAGAGATTTACTTGGATGCAGCCCTCAAACAGATGTGATCACCACTATTCCTCCTCCTCAGGAGAAAACTCGGGCAATCTGCTCCGTAGGACGAGGAGAAAAAGGTAAGAATAGACCTAAACCTGACAATTTTGTAGTAGAAACTCCTGGCATTCTTTCGGCCTACTCTCACTTCACTCTCCTTCATCCATGTTAAAAGAGAGGGGTTAAAAAAACCAAAGGGGAGTTCTTTGAAACCTGAACAGGGGTCTCGTCTTCAAGATCGCTTTGTAACAAGCACTTTGTGACAGCTCCTCGCTTGCTGTGTTACCTCCCACTGCTGAGTGATTCCCAGCTCCTGGAGCTCTAGTCTGAGCACACGAAGAAATTCACTGAAAGAGCTACAGCTAAAGTCTGTGATGTGAGATTGTAAATTCTTACTACTGCACCTACAAAACCCAGCTATGGTACAGGAAGCCTGTATCATAAATATTTCAGCTGGTTTTGGTCACAGAAGGAAAGTAAAACTAAATGGTTTTTTGTTGTTGTTAACATAGCAAGCTTTAAGCATAAGCTTTAAGAAATAACAGAATGTTTCGTTTTACACTGGTTCAACTTCCACATTCTGCATAGCTATTTTTCCTCTTATGAGTTGAAGTTCAGCTGACTTCTGCTTTAATCCTCTGTGGTAAACCAGACTTTCTTCATGGATTACCTGTGACATGATGTTGGTTCAGGGAGAACGAAGGCTGCAACATGTGAGGGAAGATGCAACGCAACCAGCCCCAGAGAACAGAAGCATGATGGAGGGGCAGGAATTTTATAGGGTACCAGAGCAGCTTGGGAAGATGTGTCAGCATTGAACTAAACAGGGAAAAAATATTTCTCTTTGGTGTGGCAAATCAAAATGCTTTTCTCTTGGGTTAAAGCAAAGTTGACACCTTCTCCCCCCCCCCCCCTTCTTTTCTAAAGAAAAAGGAAATAATTTCAGGAAGTTTCTAAGACAACACTTCTTTTTCAGAAACTGCATTTTCCACCAAATTAAAAAAAAAAAAATAAAAGAAGCAACAGCGGCATTAAGGGTTGTTTGATAGTGTTCAAATAAAATGTATTCAAGGACTGTATATAGTATCTTACAATAAAAAAAACTTAAATGGCTAAATTTTCTGCCTTGTCTTCATTATCAAGAGCTGACTTTCTAGATATAAGACCTTGCTAAGTGTAACTAAAACAATGGATAGAAGTTTGGAGTGAAGTTCAAGCAGAACATAATACAAATGCTCTTTGCTGTGGAGGTAATGGATTTTAATTTATTGATGTTTGCAAGTCAAGACTAGATTTAGAGAAAGAAAGCATTAATAAAATAAAATTACTAGGCTGGTGGCAAAAAAGCTGTCTGAAGCTCCTTGCAGTATTCAATGAGGCCTGAAAAAATTAAAAGCAGGTATCATTTAATATTCTTTAGCTGATATTAGCTGAATATTCAAATTCTCTGAAATAAAAAAATATTACTTATGAGATAGGTAATTTAAAAAAAGATAACCAGTAGTCAGAAATCTTTAGTTCAATAGATTTTTAGGCCACAGATTTTTCCTGGTCCCTAACAGGACCAATGAATGCTCCTTATTGTTTGGGAGTATTATGAGGATAAGTTTGGATAATCAGTTTGGACCAGCAAGCTCTTTGTTTCTGTGCCGAAACACCAGGTGTGGCATCTCATTTAAAAGTTTAGCATTAGTGCTAGTATTTCTCATTTCTGTAAAAGATGATCCTCCTTTGACTGTTTCAGAACACAACATGCATATATGCATACTTTTACTCTCTCTACTACAGGATTCATAGCTGTGTTTGTATTTTTTAGAAATCTGCATTCTTACTTTGATTTAAAATGTAGGGAAAATATATTATCCTCCAAAATTGCAGTATGGAAGAATTTACATAATGTGTTAATATTTTCTACAAATAAAAAAATATTTTTTTCTGCAGCTTTGAATCTTTCTGTTTTTTCTTGGCAAGACATCATAAGTGTCACACAAAATTCCAAGATATTTCTGGGCTTTGCCCCTAATCTTTATGGTTGAGACCTTTTCAAGACTCTCTAATAGCCCAGCAGCAATTGAATTCACCTACTTTCAAACAGCACCTAATTTTACAGTTCCCTTAGCTTGGTCTGAGATTTCCCAGTATGCCTAAATTTAAGTATGTTCAGAGTGCCTGTTCTTCACTTACCTCCCACCTAAAGCCAGACAGTCTAGATCTGAGAACCTGCTTGCCCAAATTCCATGTAAAAGCCATGTAAAGGAGCAACCAAGGAAAGAGCTGAACCAGATAGAAAACCTGAGCCTCTATTCTCCAAAGAAGCTTGGGGGGCTGAGCCTGGAGCATAAGCTCCAAGATTTCCCCTTGGTTCTCTCTGGAATTAATGAGAAGCTTAAACTAAGCACCCTGGAGTGCCCTTCTGGGCTGTGCTGGTGGTACAGGTGGTTGCTTAAATTCAAGCAAACTACACTGGGTACCTAAGTTACAAGAGCACACTTCCTTCTTTGATTTTCAGAAGTTTTATTTTGTATATATCTGCATCTTTCTATAGAAATTAAAGGAAAGAAAAATGTTAGCAAAGCTCCATAAACTGTGCTCAACTAATAATAATTCTTGCATGACTTCAAGTTGTTATGGAGCTTAATATATGTTATTAGGTTGAAACATTCTAGAAGACTGAAAAATAACACTGTTGGTAACACACGTACAAATCTTGTCAAAAAATAAACAAAACTGTCATACGTTTTCTGCTGAACGTTGTATATTACTTAGTTTTTTACTACAGCACTTTAAGTGTGTGGGAGCTCCCTACATACATAAAAAAGTGAAAAATAATCTTCAGGATCTAGAATGTAATAAATACAAAGAGCTAAAGAAGAAATCAGAAAAAAACAATGTGCAACAAAAAACAACCTGCTTCCCTCTAGTTAGCGTGACAGAAGCATCTTTTTGGGGTACTTGAGTAGCCACAATAAAAGTGGCAGAGGGAAGAATGCAACCAAAATGTGTACTCTAGGTAAGTGAAATAGGGGTAATCACTCATCAAGTTTATATTTTTTCCTGAAAATTGCTTCATATGAAAGAACAGCTATATCTATGACCAAGGCTGGGTCCCCTGATAAGAAACTTGTGTAGTAAGTTCTGCCTCCTTTGTGCTTATACTCCAGCGTAGCTTTACAAAGGCTGTTTGTCAGGTTCGGTGTGACTGTACTAGGCACCTGACTGAGCTGAGGATGCTTCTACAGCTCAAGTGTATAGTCCTGTGAGGCAAACTAACTATCCTAAAGTAAGTCCTGCTCAGTCATCTAATTCTCTTAGACTCTTCCTCAGCTCTCTAAAGAAAGACCAGTGCCTCTGAACTCTCCCGGAGGGTGAGTCAGTCTGTCTTAATTAGGTTCCTAAATTCATCACACTGGATATGAACTGAAGTTTTCTTCTGTATGATGCAGAAAACAGAGTATGACATACAGCAATGTTAGATAGCTTTTTTAAGAGAATGAACTACTGTTACCTTATACCTGAAGTTCAGAGAGGACACTTCAGTGTCACAGTTCTTAGTTTTTGTGGTTTGTTGTTTTCCATGAGCCCCAAAGGCTTGGTTCAATAAAGTGGTTTTGTATGCAGTTGTATAACATCACCTTGATCATAGGGTACAAAATTATTATGTGACAATATATGAGCCCTGTGCCTGCCAAAAATGAAATAAGGGAGGATGCAATTTTTGAACTCTATACAACACAAAATGCAGTAGCTTCCACCTTTTAATGGTCCAGAAGGGTAATGATAGCACAGGCTAGACTTTTAAAAGCTATTAATCACCTCTCATTGATTTCAGTGGGAGCTGGATATTTAAATACCTCTAAAAATTTTGTCCAATATATTTGAACATTTTTTAATTACAAGATTGGTTGCATAACTAGTTACAACAAAAAAAAAAAGAAAGAAAGAAAGAAAAAAGGAAAGAACAAAAGGAATTAATGTTTTGACCTTACTTCAGTAAGTTTCTAAGTATTTGAATGTCTCTGAACATGTAAAGTCACATGCTGTTGTTAGGACTGTAGGTGAAGCATAAAGTAGCAGATGTATTTAACATTTTGCTGTATGAGAATTTATTTTCTACTCCTATATATGCAAATAGGTCAGTTCTGTATATATTTGCTAATGCTGTGGTTTATCAATACAATAGTATTTTCACAAGTATATATTCTAACATATTGTCAGAACATTTATCCTTTTTCATTAGTGAAAACCAGTCACTGAGGGTTTCATTGATAAATGTGAGATTTTTGTTAGGCCAGAAAGAGATTTTTAAGGATGAAGGCTTTGTGGTGCCCTAATAAGTTTAAAGAATTTTAAAATATTTCTGGTTGGGTGTCTTTTCCATGTTAGAATTTAGAAATCTAAAACAGTGAAAGGAAAATGACAAGAAACAGTTCTTAAGCCTGTCATGTTCCAGTGGGTTTGAATTCTTAGTGTCTCTGTTCTCAGTGCCTTTCCTCAGGAGGAGAAGGATAGGATAGCCAGAAAATCAGAATACTAATGGAGAAATTTTATCTGTGGAGCTACGCTATGACTAAATGTGCTTTAATGTCTATACCATACTCTTACCTTCACACATTTTTTGCCATCCTTAGTGGAAGTTTCCATCCTATTCAGAACTGACAACACTAGCCTTTCAGTTCTTGGCATAACAGCAAAGGCAAAGCGGGATGATATAGCTGAAGAATATGATCGTTAACATCCACAGGATTCCATCTTATCTTGTTTTTACTCAGGCTAACAGCAAGGCACTTATTATATCACTAATCTACTGATATATGAGAATTTGCCAGAAAACTCCATAAAAAAAAATAATCTCTAAGAATTTTTATAATTAACAGTAAAGGGTACCTCAATGTCTATTTCAAAGCTGATTTGATGAATACAGAAAAGGTCAAACTAAAAATAACTAGACTGTATCAGTTATAAGTGTAGTAACATATGCCTCATTTAATAATGAACTCTAAATTTGCTCTGCAGTTTAGGTAGTATCATGAATGCTAATTCTGACAGTAAAGGGTTATGAACTACCTGTCTGCTCAAATCTGGCACAAGGTCAGGCAGTTATAGAACTAATGAAAACCCTGATGTACCACAAGGTGGATGATTGACACGAGAGTGCTTGCTGAAGGAAGTGCTGAGGAACTCTGGTGCATTCAAAATGACAGTGTCCTGAATCACAGTTTACAACACTCCATTTGTTTAGCCCAAGTATAGCAATAAGCCCAAGTACTTATTGCCCACATCAACAGTGCCAGAATTCAGGGTACATTATATTAAACTTTATATGCCAATCACCTGGGAATTTTTTCTGGTATGGTTTGTGATGATCAACCTAAGGCCATTATACTCTGAATATGCGATTATGCTTAGAAAGACCTTTTGTATATTATTCAGAGCATCCTAAAAGGATGAAACTGAATCATTGTTAAATATGATTAATTTTCATCCATTTATTTCCTTTTTAGACCAATCTGCAGTGCTATGACTATTTTTATTTAATTCCCAGCTTTCTGCTACTAATGAGGCTTTTTTAGAACATTGAGATACTGGACAACACAGCATGTTCATCTAATAACATATAATTGGTATCAGAATGGATAGTGTTAGAAAACAATTAAACAGCAATAGTTTATTCAGAAATCTTGAAAATACGAAATAGGTGAAACAAATGTCTCTTTTCCTGAAGTATGGTGCTTTTCTGAGACAGTTCATTCACCCATGTAGGAATTGAGTCACACAGAAAATGATTGAAGGATATATCTGAGGTACAAAATTGAGACATTAATCTGGATTATCAAGATTTCATGATTAAGAGACATTCTGATCTGAGTAACACTCAAGTGTGCAGCAGCTCAGAAAATTTCAGTTCAGTGCAGGTAGGAATCTAATTTTAAGAGATGTTAAGAGCTATAGTAGATAGTTGAAAAGAAAATATTTCTGGTCCAGTAACAAAAATGTGTTGAATAGGCAAGACATGAAATCCTTTCACACCTAGAAGTAAAAGGGTTTTGTTAAACAGAGGAAGGAAGAGGTCTGAGTCCCATATGATACTCCTCAGCTATATGTTTCTTGTATCTTTCCAGCTTGACAAATGCTGTAAATGTGTAAGCATCACATCAGTCACCTCAGCAAAAGTGTCTAAATGTCAGCTTCTTTTTTCATTTGGTTATAGGATATCTATCAAATGGCATTTGAACAACTCCCTTCATCAAGTCTTCAGTGACTAGACATTAATGCTACTATATGCAAGCTGCGTGACTACCAGGAACACATTCTTGTAAAACCGTTTTGGTAGTTACAGTATACCACAGGATGTTTTCTATAATAGGCCAAGTTTCTAACTTTAACTCTAGTGCTAATCATCATTTAACTTAAATTTCCCAAGGAGTCATTGTTAACTATCAGGACTTCTAATCTTTTGTTTCAAAGGATACTTGGCTAAAATAGCTTTTCCAGGGGAGGCGGCTAAGAATATACATATACATAAATCTTCATACTCCCATACTGTATTCATATATACATACATGAAACACTTGATCAAATACATTTTCCTGATATTTATACTATACAGAAAGAATAATTTTTACACTGAGACAACTACTATGCTAACCATACACTGACACTTGAACAGAGGATCACTAATCCTAAAGGAACTGATTATTACAGCTTGACCAAACCAGGAAGCGCAAGATGATATTGCTCTTCCACTCACACAGTAACTGACCGGAGATATGACTGAAATCTAAAAGAACATTGATTATCTCCATCTTTTGTCTCCCATCCCTCCTTACATCATCCTTCTTCCAGGTATCTCAACTTGTAGAATTTCTACAAAATTTACTCTGTAAATGCATACATTCTTCAAAGCTGTAAAGTTACTGTTTGACAAAGCAGTCCTTTTTTGAGTGCTACCAAAGCATTCTCTTTTCTGTTCATTAGTGCAATGGCAGAATTTACTCATCATTTTTCAGCTGTTTTCTTTTATAAGGATTTTTAAGTGAGGATCATTGTTCTTATGTTTGTTTTTGTAACCTGGTGTAAAGTGGAGCCGAGATCTAATTCAGTTGAAACACTGATAGAAAGAGCAAGAGTACAGTCTGCTGGTCAGTAGAGACTATAATTCCCTCACCTTTTGAGATGCTTCATGTAGAAAAATGTTTCTAATTTTGAGTCCCCTAGTTCAGCAAGTCGTCAACATCTAAATGGGCTGAGTCACCAAAATAGGTAGCTAGAGCATAGGAGGTACATGTGTTGCAATTACTTTGATAAAAGTTTGATTGTGAAATAGGCATGTGATATTTGTAATGTAGTTACAGAGATTTAGGAACATTATGAAATGTACTATGTGTAACCATAAAGATTCAAGCATTGCTTAAAATAAGTTGACTACAGTGACTTTGGCAGAGATTAATTGATCTATAGTGTTTTGATTCAGGAGACCAAGGAGACCATTATGGACAACAGTTTGTTGCTAGGAAACCCCTTACCCTTCCCATCTCGATCTAATTATCGAGGATTTCAATCAGTAGAGTTAAGTGAGATTAACCAATGATTGGTTTAGCATGAGATTATTAATAAGATGATGTAACGGAAGGACCAATCATTAGAAAGGTCAAATTTAAGAATTAACATAGAATGTTCTTTTATATAATCTAATGCATGATGACGAGAATAGTATTGTGCCTGTGTGACTGTTAAATAGAGTAAAGGAAATGCATTTTCACATGATGGTGAGACATACGGTTCATGTTGGTCACATGCAGTCACAATGACTGAACCAGAAAAACAACATTCATTACCATTTTAGCACATGCGAGAATCAAGAGGTGCACAAAGCTGCTGAACAGAGCAGATTTTCACAGTGATTCAAGGCAAAGTCATTTAGCATAGATGTTTCTTTAATTGTGGTGCACTCAGAAAATTCAGTGTTCAGTGGTCCTTGAACACACATTTCCCATCTATATGGTGTATGTTGAGTAATTAATTAAAAAAAAGGAAGGAGCTTAGTCTGGATAAAGTATACCTGCTTGAAAGTTATGGAGGGCAAGGAAAAGGATAACAAGATTTTTTTTTTGTTAATTTTTATGCAAATAGAAAGACTGTGATCAGCCATGTTGGAGTTCTGTTTCATTCTGTCATTCAGCATGAAGAATGCCTCAGATCTGTTCCAAAAAGCAGGGATTGCTTACCAGTCCTTTAGGTATTTGCAGCAATCCAAATGGCAGAGTTTGCTTTCCATTAAAATCTGATAATTTGGCTAAATTTCCTTTGAAATCACAACCACTGGATTGTGAGAGAATGAGGAATCCATGGAATATTCTTGGAGAGGAGGACAATAAGAGAGAATGTAGGACACTACATAAAACCTGCAATCCAGAGAGGAACTTAATATGGGGATGAATCATATCAAATAGAAACACATCACATAAAGAAAAGGCAATATGAGGGAAACCTGGACACCAGATAGGATTATGAGACAAAACATTCAATTCAGAGTGAAGAGACGTACAGAAGACAGTGGTGGAACTTGTTGGAATATGCTACTACTTACAACCAAGTAAAACAATACAAACCATTGTAAGACCAAGTACTGGAAGAAGGAAGGTTATGCAAAGAATCTCTATATTAATTCAGTTCACAATCCCATCTCACCATTAGGTCCTGGCCTCCTTATTCTGGCTATGCCTTCAGGTACAGTAGCAGGATTAGCTACCAATTAGAAGTAGCACTAGTTTCTCTCTCTGTAGAACTAGAAGTAGCTATGTGTCATCAAATCCAGTCTCTTGTCTTAAAAAAGCACTTTGTCATTTTTTTCCCCCCTTTCCTTGCCTGCCAAAGAGTATTTTCCTGAGGTTGTGTCACAGTCTTCAGTCATATACATAGCTGATGTTGAAAAGGACCACACAAAAGAGAGCTCCTAAAGCTTCCTATTCTCTTTCTTTTTAGCTGTTAACAATAACAGCGAGAACAGTGATGTTGGAAGTGGAAAACCAGAGTTCATTTATCCTTTTGCCTTTCTGGATCTGAACTTTCCATGTGACTAAGAAGAGCAGAGTCCTCATTCATGGTCCAGAGAAAGCATATCCTAAATATATATATTGATAAAGGTATATGAAAAGAGGCTATTCCTTCTTCATCACATACATTGTGGCTTGTCGTTAGGTCACAGAGTGACACATGCTTTTATGTTATCTCAGGGATCATTTACTCTGTAATCACTACACATGAAGTGGAAGTACTTCAACAATAGAAGTTGAGACTGACCTACTGCAGATGTCCTAGAGACTGATCTTTAGAGCTCTGCTGCGGGAGATATAGATGTTACACGTGGAGGTACTCTAGCCACATACACCTAGATAAAAGGCACAGAACTCTCTCTTCCACAGCCTGTCTATTGTGAGATGAGGCATATATAACTATTGCAATCTAAAACAGAGTTCAAAGTTGTGAACCCTGCTCAGGTCCTCCCAGTAGTGCAGATTGTACCTGTGTACCTAATTAGTCTTTAAACATATATGGCACAGGGAAGCAGCTTTTAGGGGAGCAGTGAAGAGCTTCCCCTCACTCACACTCATGTTGTTCCCAGGTAGTACTTTAAGGCAGAACTCTTTCTGCAAGATAGGCTTTGTGCCATTTGATTCCCCTGAATCAAAAAGGAAATTTAGGGCAACAGTGTCTCCTGTTCTGTGTGAATGTTCAGCATTCAGCTATACTGTACCCAGGAACTACTGGATAAAGTAAAGTAACATGAATAGTTACTTTAAAAATAGTGACCACTATACTTTTTTGAAAGAGAAAGGTTAGTCAGTTCCTTCACAAAAGAGTTCATGGTTGTAAACTTAGGCAGAGGTAAAATACATCACTTTCTCCAGTACTCCCCATTACCTACTGCAGAGACTAAAACATCCATTGAGTAGTCTTTTCTGCAACGCTTGACCCTCCCACAGCATAAAGGATTTTTGCACAGAAAACTCTGTCAAAAGACCCTACTTGCCAAACTCAGGGCACTTTCAGGACTAGACTCTTAGCATGTCAGATGCTTTGCACATAACAGAGCATCCTCTGTTATCCTGCAGTCTTTTCAAATGCTACCCAAACTTCCCCTTTGACGACTTGCAGGGAAAAATGGTGTGAGATAAAAGACCATATTCTGCAGTCCACAATAATTTCACACTAGTATAATCCCATTGATTTGGATGAAGTTTCATAGGTACATGGCTGTTGCAGCTGAAAAGATAGCCAGGCCAGTAGCATCAGGGGTTGAATGGCTGAGCTGAGCTCAGTCTCAGCTAACAGATGGGTGGAGTGACCTGATTACCTGCATATAATAGCAAGAGAGGTTGGAGAGGTCAATCTCACTTCCAGCATGATACATGTTATGTCAGAATGGTTTGTGACAGCTCCCACTGGCTCAAGAATGACTCCTGCTGACTGAGAAATGCTTATGACAGCTCCTACTGACCCAGCCACTGGGAAACAACCCTTTAACTCAACTGGGGTAGATGATACCAACAAAATACAAGAGGTCCGGGTCAGATCTCAAATACTTTGTAAGTATATTGTACTCAGAAAATAAAGTCACATAGTCTAGTCCTCCTCCAAGTAGTTAATCCAAATTTGAGTATCACAGCTTGCCTGATATGCTTAATAATGTATTGGTAAAGATCCTAGGTGATTAATCTTCTTTCTGCTTTCTCTTTTGCTCAGCTTTTATTATTTATAATCCTCATCATTCATTGTATTTAAATATTTATATATTTTTTTACATAGATATTTATATAAAAATGTACACTTATATACATTTATATAAATATTGCTGAAAAAGGTCCAGAAAAAAACATAGGTCTAGGAAATTACTCTAACCATGAATATTAAAATACCTCTGTGTACAACCAAACTTAACTTATTTAATCAAGATGCTACATTTTAAAAGAATGCCATGGTTCTGTTCTTCCTTAGAGGACATTGGGTCTCTTCCCCCTCATCCTTTGCAAAAAAAACTGAATACAGGGAAGTGGCCGTAACATAGAGAAAAAAGTTCAAGCTGTTCAAGCTGGTTGCCACTGAGACAGAGAGCTGAAAGTGAATGATGTGCTGAAACACAAAGCTGCAGGATGAGATCAATATTTCTGCCTTTTAGTCTTGTCTCCTCACCTTGTCTGCTTGCACTCTTTTAAAACTTGCTGCTCACAGTGCTGACCAGTAATAATCACCATATTTATATTGGAATTCATCTCCTTTACATCTGTTAGCATATGGCTTTCAAGATGCTCCATCTTTTTTGTCAAGAATGTGTAACGTCAGGGTCAATCAAGTGCAATCATTTGTGTTTTACATCAGCAGAGTTTGTTTCAGTATATGGAAACAAAAGCCTTAATGAGTTACAGTGAATCATATAATAAAGATCTCTCCTGACTTATGCAAATTTCTCACATAAATTTGATCCAAATACGACACAAAAAAGGCCTAAACTATAAAATGAAGACACATTGGACACACATACTTGATCTTTGCATGTGTGTATTAGTAATTCCTTATAGTGCTCTGTTCCATTTACTCCTTAAAGTTTTCCTTTGAAAAGTTTATAGTTGAACAGACATTAGTATTAAAAGATTTGAATCACTTTTCTGATAGAATGTCTTGCAAGAATGGCTTGTTGAATTAAAGTATCATCTATTTGCTCCACCCTGGTTGTTATATATAATTGATTATATAAATACAAATTCATCTTACTATGATTGCTGAAACATAAAAGGCCCAACTTGGAGGCCTGCCTGCAGCAGAAACAGAACATTTTTTCACCCAAGTTAGAACCTGGAACCAAAATAAATCTGTGAATTGAATAAGATGCCTGCTGGATCAGTCTTACCTACATTGATCTTATAAATCATATGAACTGTTCCATATCGGTCTCTTCTTCTTTCACTTATAAAGAAAGCACAAAGTACCTAGCACAGAGACAACCATCTCAGATGTCATCAGCTTTTTGCTTCCACAAATATCTGACCACTTTTCTGTGCACATTTTTAAAGGTGCTTGAATTCTGATACGTAAGTTCAGCAGACACATTCTGGGTTGACCCTGGCTGGCAGCTAAGCCCCCACCCAATCATTCACTCACTCCCTCCAGCAGGACAGGGGAGAGAACTCAAAGGGAAGATGTGAGAAAAACAACCTTGTTAACTGAGACAAAGACAGTTTTATAAGCAGAGAAAAAAAAAAAAAAAAAGAAATAGCTGATGCAAAGGCAGTCATTCACCACCTCCTACCAGCAGACCAATGACCAACAATTTCTTTGGAAAATCTCTCCCTCAGTTTTGTTGCTGAGCACAGTCATATGGTATGGAACATCCCTTGGGTCAGTTGCTGTTGGCTGTCCCAGCTGTGTCTCCCCACAGTCTTTTGGCCATCCTCAGCCTAATCTCTGGGGCAGCAGAGTAAGAAACAGAGAAGGCCTTGATGCTGTTTAAGCAGTGTTCACCAATAGCTAAAATGTGTTTCAACACTGTTTTGGTCACAAATCCAAACCGCAGAACTGTACAGTCTACTATGGAGAAAATTAACTCCATCCCAGCTAGTCTCAGTACAAAAAAGATATTCATAAAGACATTCCTCAATTGTCATTTAACCCTAAGTTTCATGGATCATGTCTCTATAGAAGAGTGAAAACAGTTTGTCATCACATTTCAGCTGAAACAGTACAGAAGCTGACAAAACTGGCATGTGGTATCTGCCAGGGACACTTGTAACACTGTCAAACTGTATGAGGTGCAGGTGCCCAGGCATCAGCAGGCAAGGGATGCAGGGGTGGCCTCTGTAAGGAGAGGTCCCAGCTGGTTCCTGCCACCTCCAACAGACCCACCACAGGACACAGATGAGCCCCTCACTGAAGATGGTGGCACCTCTGGAAAAACAGGTTTAAGAAAGGGCAAAACACTGCGTGGCAGTGAGGAGTGAGGGTACAAGTGTAAGAAAGAGCCCTGTGGACACAAAGGTAAGAGAAGAAGGAGGGGGAGGAGGTGCTCCAGCAGCCAGAGCAGAGATTCCCCTTCAGCCCGTGGACAGGACCAAGGTAAAGCAGGTATTTCCATGCAGCCTGTGGAGGATCATTCACTGGAGCAGGTGGATATGCTCTGAAGGAAGCTGAAGCCCATGCAGAAGACCACACTGGAACAGGGGAAAAGTGTGAAGAGGAAGGAGTGGCAGCAAGGAGCTGTTATGGGCTGACCCCAACCCCCATTCCCCATCCCTCTGCACTGCCTAGGGAGCAGAGGTGTGAGAGAGAAGTCAGGAACAAAGAAGTGAGGTTGAGCTCGGGAAAAGGAGGAGGTTGGGAAGGTGTTTTACCTTTTGTTTCTCACCATCCAAATCTATTTTAATTGTCAAGAAATTAAATTAATTTTCCCCAGGTTGAGTCTGTTTTGCCTGTGATCGTAACTGGTGAATGATCTCCCTGCCGTTACCTCAGCCCATGAGATTTGTCATCTCATTTTCTCTCCCTGTCCTCTAGGGGTGGGAGAGTGAGAGAGTTTCTGGGTGGACATCTGGCAGCCAGCCAAGGTCAACACACCACAAGGTTAACCCACCAATAACTGATATTGCTTTACAGCTAACAGTTTGCTTAGGACTAGGGTAAGCCCTTACTGAAGCCTGATTTTCATACAGATTTCACCTGTTTTGAACTGCCATTTTCATGGTGACAATCTCAACACCAAACATGCTCTAAGGATGTCCAAGATAGTATAGTCTACCTTACCAGAAGAGTAGTGAAGTTGGCAGGGTACTTACCTGAGCTGTGTAAGCCAAATATTTGTGTCCATCCTTGTATTCAAATTTTAATTCATATCCCACAGGAAGGCCTTCATGCTAGGGGTGAACCTATTTCCTCTTTGAAACATTCGGAATTACTCAGGACCCCAGTGTCCTACATCTCAGGCTACTTCATCTGTGTAACACATACAATGAAAAATGTGTGTTAAGTATGCGATGCT
This sequence comes from Elanus axillaris, assembly GCA_026212715.1. Lineage (NCBI taxonomy): Eukaryota > Metazoa > Chordata > Aves > Accipitriformes > Accipitridae > Elanus > Elanus axillaris. The sequence continues at coordinate 26,359,681 of JANZLQ010000008.1, forward strand.
TTTTGCCCAATGAAAGAAGAGATTTGTTGTTACAATCTCTACAGTAGCAGCAGCCATACATTTCAGCACAGCAGTACAGAGGAAAAAAAATCCACATTGTAAGGTTTTAAATAAGCTTCTCTCTGGCCAAATGAATACTAAAGAAAAGTCTGGATCACAAGGGTTGCCCAGCCCAGTAAAGTCAAATATTTGGAAAATTCACTTTAAAATACTGTGTTTGTGTTCAAGATCTCACTTCCTGTAGGAAAGTGAATATGCCTTTATAAACAGAAAGTCCAAAATCCTGTGTCGGGGGCTATTCCTTTTTCTCAGCCTGAACCTCTGGTTTGTATATAGGTTGTGCTACACTCAGTACAGAAACATGGGACTCCTGCTGCCTACAAAGATCTGCCCATGAGTTACCTTTGTTGATTAAATTATCACAATAAATGTTCAGGCAGACTTTGTTTCAGACTGTAAATGTAGTCATTACTAGTAGTATCACTAGGGCTCTCAGTGCTCATTTACCCATTTGACAATTAATGCAATAATATTCACCTCATATTGCTGTCCTGATCAATTAAACCTTTGGAAATTCTTATCAATTTCCCGAATAAATTACATATAGAGTTAGTAATACAGAACCTTCATCACACCTCCCTCTACTTCCCTAAAACCCTCTGTGCTTACTATTTTGCCAGCTGTGATTTGTTTAAAGATCTCCAGTTTCTTGATGTGTGGCTGAAATTGAATTTTGAAATGATGTAGTTAAAACAGTTATGTCATTTCTTAGAACAATTACAAGGAAAAATACTTTAGCTGATTCATGGCAGTAGTCTGCATGCAGTCTTGGTTCTACTCAGCCATGTTGCTAAAGTAGCTCCTACAGAAAACCCTGCAGGCACACTGTCTTCCTGCAAAAGCTGGGGTATATGAAGGAACTTTTCTCTGTGCTGGTTTTGGATGTGAACTGGGTGTTGTTCTAAGAAATCTGAGTTTTCTCTTTTGACATTTCCCAAAGACAACCATAAGCCCAGTCTGAAATCCAGGCTGGAATACGGAAAATGTGGATAAAAGGCAGGTTTAGACTCAACTGAAGGTTCAGGCCGACGTTTATAATACAGGGTAGAAATTACTATTGATTTTCCTTTTGCCATCAAATTAAAATCCTCTCAAATTTGGCTAGGTCACATATTTAGGAAAAAAAAAAAGCAACCCACCTGTATGATCAGAAGATACTTTTTCAGGCTTTCAGTGGATACACTGTAAGATACCTTGTACAAACATATTTTTGTTCCCTGTGTCAACATGGCCTAGCACTACTTTATGATTACAGTTTCAAGGCACAGAGGCATTTATAAAACATTCTCTGAAGATTTTAATCTGTAAAAAGAATATATAAAGATAAAACTGTCTCTAATGTTTAAGACCAAAGTCTATCTAAGCCAGCACCCTGTCTCTGAGGTGGCCAGTAAGGGATGTTGAACAAAAGAATTTAAACATAGCCCACTAAAACAAAGCAAAACAAAGCAAAAAAAACCACAGTGCTAAATTGGAAAAAACCCTTTCTTTGTTATGCCCCTCCAGCTTCTGGCAATATATGCTTTAAGGATTTCCTGAGCTGGGGAATCACTTTATCAAGTTTAATAGGTCTTGACAGACTTTTTTTTTCATTAATTTGTATAATCCCTTTTTTAAAAACCATTTATGTACATGGCCTCCACAATATTCTGTGGCAATCAGTTCCACAATGCAATTAAGTGACCTGTGAAAAAATACTTCCTTCTATCACTTATAGACTTGCTACCTAATAATTTAATTGGCTGCATGTAATTCTGATTGCTGGCATGAGAAATATGCCCCCTTTCCATGATGCTTTTGACTTTAAGTTTTTTTTAATTAAAGCCTTCCTCAGGCATACTTTTGTTTTATTTTGCTTCCTTATTCTTTTCTTTTTTTCCTCCCCGCTAAGATTCCTAGTGCATTTAAATTGTCCTTGTACATAAGCTATTCTCTACCACTGATCATTCTTGTCACCATCCTCTGTACCTTTCTTAGTTCTCATATATCCTTTTGAAATGAGGGATTAGAACTGTATATTGTATTCACGATGTAAGCACCATCATAAAGTGAATTTCTATGGATTTCTATAGTTATATATTATTTCTTATTTTCTTCTCAAATCCTTCCTTAATAACTGTTAACATTCTGCTTGGCTTTGTGACCACTGCAGAGTATTGATCTGATGTTTTTTGAGAAATATCCAATGACTCCAAAATCCTTTTCTTGGATTGGAGTCACGAATTTAGAGTCCATCACAGCATATGAGCATTTACTTCTGTTTTAACCATGATGTTTGCTTTGCACTTGACATGAAATTCCATACTACATTATATCATGCAGTCAGTGAGTCTCGTAAGTTTTTTCTGCAGGTCTTTGCAGTCAGCTTTAGTTTAGTGTCTCGTGAATAATTAAACAAGTAATTAATAACTGTAGCATAACATATACACAAGAGGACTGAACAAAGATAGGGCAGGCATTTCTTAACATTTTGCTGGTTGAATTTGCAGGTTTAATGTTATTTTAGTATTTTAAAGCTATGCTTAAATACATAGTTATGTTGTCTCAAGTGGACATCAGTAAATAATTATGTGTGTACACACAGGCACACACAGCCACAACCATACATAAGGTCACTAAAATAAAAAAGATTAATGGCTATCAGAGTATTAAAAACACTATTCAGACTTATAGAAATGCCTTAAAGAAAAAGAAAGAGTACTTGTCCATAAAAATGCATATAGAGACACAGACAAGCACTCAGTGTAAAGAGATTGTGTACTGCAGTCAATACCTCCAAGACAACTTAACGTACAGGAAAGTGAATGGCAGTGGGCATTCTTCCATTATACGTGTGTAACGGTTGTCTTGTAGTCAGCACATCTTCATTTCAAGTTACATATTCAAAACCCCTGACCTTTAAAGTAGAAATAAATAAATAAATAAATAAAGCAAAGAAAGGAAAAGTAAGTTTGCTTTATTCATGGCTTGGAGTTTTGCAGTACTGTATGATTGACACAGAAAGAAATATTATGTTGTACAATTCTACAGCAGACAGGCCCAGGGCTATTCAGATGAGAGAACTAATAACCATGCTGGCAAAAGAAATTTCTTATTAAAACCTTGTTAAGGAACTACAATAATTCATTAAGGGTTATATCATTATAAAAATCCATCATTGTTATAGACTGTTTCCTGGGGCTTCAGTTTAGTAAAGTTTGACATGCCCTTTATGCTCTGAAATTAGGTAAAGCTAAAAATGATTTATGCACCGAAAATGTTAAACATTTTATAAAGCACAAAAATAACTATGCACAGCTTCCTAACCTTGGCATAGTACCTCAGGGGTTCACAGCCTGAGAAAAAATGTCTTATAAAATGGACAGTTTAAAGTCTTGTATATTCAATGGGTCAAAACCTGCTTACATTAAAACAGTGGGACTGCAAATGTCTTCAGTGGGAATAAGCTTTTGGACATGAAAAATAATCATGTAAGAAGAACTAGGGGTAATATCAAACTGGTCTAATGAGATGAGACAAAATGAAAAAAAAAAAAGAAAAAAAATTAAAAAGAAGAAAAAACCCAATATGAACAACCGTGATTTAAAAATACCATGGGCTAAGGCTCAATAGGTATTTTGCAGGATTAATTTCTGTCCTTGTCCCACACATATTTTCACTTCTGGCTAAAATTATGGAAATCACCTCCTCCAAGCACAAAAGCTGTTTTATTATTTAAAATGAAATGAGGAAAACTGCATCAGATGCAAGGATTACTTAAGGTGCCCTCAGAGAAGTAATGGGCAAACAATGTATAAATCTTTGCCTGCATAACAGTTTGTGAATAACGCTACGTTATCCATCGTGGTCACCAGCAGTACCATAGTGACATTAGCTGCAGAGATCAAAATCCCATCCAGAAGGACAAACTGCTCTGAACAGAGCTGCGGAAGAGTGTCTATCAGTGGCGTAGGTTCATGATGAAATGGGTTGTTTGGACCCCATCTACTAGCGGGCAGTGGTACAAATGAACACTAGCCAGTCCCTCACCAGTCATCAGCCAGATGTTTATAACCAAAGTTACACACTTTTTCCTATGCATCATTAAGATCCATTTAGATTAATCCAATGCTCAGTTTTATTATACACCCAAGTCACAGTAATTCCAGAATGTCCAGACTAGTTATTTTTGCAGTTAATGCTGAAATTAATAGAAATATATCACACTAATTGGCACACTTGTTGGCTGTCATGCTGACAGGTCAAGTGGTGAATGGGTCATGGAAACTGAAATAACCTCTCACTTTTGAGATGGTTCTTGTCAATCAGAATTGAGGCACACTGGAAAGAGAGCACAGATAAGCCTGCATTATTGACACTTTAGCTGTACTAGCTCTTTGGAAGGTGGTTGATTTTTCTCTCCACAGTTAAGAGAGACAACTCTCATTGGCAGGGCTGTCAGACATTCTTTGTAAGTACTAAATTCACATATGGCCACTTGTGTATGCTTTTGGTGAAAATGTAAAAGCCATGCAATGCATATACATGATAATGCTTGAAATCTTACTTTGAACAAAGAAAAAGACACATATAAAGACAGTATTTTCTTGTTGGCATAACTAAAATCTTAACAATCTAATCATAATTAGTCCAAATCTATTTTTTAAAGAAAAAGAAAGAATACTAATACAGTTGGAATTGCTGTACGTGCACTCCCTAGTTTCTAGCCCTTTTCCTGGTGGTGTGTTCACCCTGCCCCTGCTCCTTCAGGTCCTAAAGTTGGTGGTTTCATTTGGCAGGGGGACCTTCACCCCATGCCTTACCGTCCCACTCCTGTGCTCCTCCACACCACATCCTGCATCCCCCCTACTCAAGTACACTGCTGTTATACCAGGCCTGCATTTCTCTATGCTACTGAATTGCATTAGAGTCTGTTACTGCTAAACTGCATGAAAAAATGCTGCAGACTGGTCACGACAAGTTCAGGCAGAGCAGGCCTGATGAAACTCACTCCGGAGGTTTTTGCAATCTCAGTACAAAGCTTATGGCCTGTTACTTGCAATAGCAATACTCTATTAGTGTTACAGAGTAACAGCACATCCTGTCTATATTCCATATGCAGACTTTTTAAAAGTAAAAACATTTCTCAGACTAGTGTGCTTCCTCTGTAAGGACAAAATACATCTATGTATGTTCCCATAAACACAGACATCCCAACCCTCTATGATATAATTTCACCCCAGTGATCCTTAGTAATATGTGCTTAATTGGCACACACAAAATAGTAGTTCTTTTTATTTTAACCAGAAAGAACAACGGCTGACATTTCACCATTAGGGAGGACTAAGCAATGACCTCTCCATGTAAGAAAAATCTCCCTTTTTTCCTCTGACATTTACCCTGAACAGGATGTTTGACATCAGGGGCTGGAGGTATGGAAGGATGACCCAGGGAACAAAAGGGAATAGGTCATCAGTCAGCTCTGAATGTAAATGAAATGTAGACAACGGGGTCTTTCTGGTTTCTTTGAAAGTCCAAATCCAACACCAGGTGTAATATTCTTTATAACTCCTTCCTGACATCAGACAGCTATTAGTTTCTTCTTTTCCCTGGCAATATTTTGAAATGAAATAGGTAGTGCCACCTGCTGTGAATATTTAAACCTTCCTCTCTCACAGCTCTCTCAAAATGAATAGGCTCATTTATTTTAATGTAACTCCTTTTAGTATGCACTTCAGGTGTGTAATCTAAACTACCCAACTCATCAGCAGAATGGTAGGTAAAACAACATATAGAATTATCACACAGAATGAACCCAGGAAAATGTGTCAGTCCAGTTTGAAAAATACAGAATTCCTGTCATAATTATATGGAAATAATTTTGATTTCTGCTTAACTGCTGTTTTGCTCTCTTTGCTGGTTGCCAGCTGGTGTGGACTCAGTTCAATGTGTTCAGTGTTAAATGATAAAGCCCTATGTGGTTGTATCCTAGTTATTTAGTTCAGTTCAGTTTTCAGATGAATAAATGCAATAAGAACATTGTGCCTCTTCAACCTCTACAGCGTGTTTTGTCTCACCTGTGTGAAATTAAGAAATAGTTAGGACACACTGCAGTCTCTCTGAATTGCACTGACTCCATGGAGTGGTGTGCAAACCTGAGCAACTGCACATTTTATGCACTTTTGCAAGCACTCAGAAGTTAGTGGTGAGCAAAAGTTAACTACGTTTATGACTTCAGCTATGTTATTCCAAAATGGGACCAAGTGCTGATTTTGAGCAACAATGAATTGACATAGAATATTTTCCAAAGCAGTTAGGTACAGCAGAAATGGGACAGCGATACCTATTGGACTCTTCTGTGGCTGAACTGAATATTACATTGTAGATATAACATAGATATGGTATATGTAGATATAATATAGATATGGTAGATACAGTAAGCATCCAAATGATGCTATCTCATATTAACGTCTTCACTAAATAAGCTGAATTTTCCATTCTGTTGCATACATTTCACTGTGTTAGGTGAACTATCATTCAGGTTATGCAGCATACTCTATAGAGGATTATGTTTTTCTCTAGCTGACTCAGGAAATCTTGTTACACATCCTCCAAAAATTCTTTCTGCTCCCCTAGACCGTGTTCCAAGACTGCAACAATATTTAAGCCAACATTTCCTTTAAATAGATTGACCACACTGCTTTTTGTCTTTCACATTACTATCTTAGACAAATACATCCACAGCCTGAAGAGGATTGGCTGCAAAGGCATATATATGGCTGTCACCATTTCATGCAGTCTGTATCACACGTATGCCATGATTCAGAGCTAAAAGGCCACAGGGCAGCAAATCTAAGAAGCATTAGCCATCCTAGTAAATCCATGACTCACTAAGTTGTTTCACCTTCCTGTGGTATTGCTGGCATCTAGAGCTCTGACTGTGTGATTTGTTGTCGTTCATGACAGAAAACTGTCAAAATTAATATACAGTTAACAACCGAAGGCTAACTGACCTGACTCACTCTGTCCTTATTAGCACCTCTTCCTTCTATCAATGGCCAAGGCTCCACTTGCATTAGAGCCTAAAGTGCTCTCTTTCCTACAGGCCAAATTGTTACCACAGACTATCTATCACCACCTGAATGCCTAACAGGGGCATGGTTTTCCTCAGTTAACAGCAACTAGTGCTTACATGAGCTATAAATCCCTGATGTGGTTTGAGACAATTTTATTTTATCTTTACCTCTTTTTCTGGTTCTATCTATTCAGCATAGCAGCATTTTTTATTGAAGTCAGAGGAAATTTGTATGTACTATGAGATTAATAGATCATCTTTCCCTATTCCAATTTAAAACAAATGAAAAACTCTTCCCCTTCCTATCTTCTTTGTGCTAATGATCTGAGCTGTGAGTGACGCATGTAGAGTATCTGCAATCATAGAGTGGTCTAGTTCTACGATTCCCTTAATTTTCTCTTTTTCTCTTTGTTCTTGTTTCCTTTGATTATTCCCGCAAGAGGTGCATCTGGCATGAGCGGGAAAGAGAAAGAAATGCAACAGACATCATCCTCCAGCAGCACCACTTTCCTGTACTTAAGTTCTTGATCATTTCAAAACAAAAAGCACCAAAACATGTCCTGGAGTAAAGAAAATGTTTGAATTTTCCCTGTTAAGCCATAAGCTCTGCTTTGTTGCAAAACATATACATAGCTATGTTGCTGAGCCAAAACCAAACTCAGCAGAATATGAGGAAGGTCCAGATACTGGGAGGACTGGAACTGCTCTGCAAATATGAATTACCACTAAACCATTTAAGCTGGTTTGATATACTGGCCTATAACTGATTTGCACCCCAGAAATGGTATAAATTAGTCATAGGTGGAAGTAGATTCTGGCTTCCTTTTGTTTTTCTCATCTTTGTGAACATGCCGTATGTACGTGATACCAAAGGAAGAATGAATTCTCTTCCATGTTACAGGGCAGAGAACAAGAGAGATAGAAAGCAAAAAAAAATTCCATGAAAGATCCCAGACAGTGTTTATGCTATAGCATGCTTCCTTAATAGTGCCTTTTGTAAAATTACCTTAAGCAGGCAAACTCCTTGAAAAGTTGAGGGTGTACGAAAGCAAATGCTATGTAATAGATAGCTGCAATCACACAGCAGGTGTGTGGTGGTGAAGCTCGCAGCTTCTTCTTTCTCTGGAGAAAGACATGCAGCACTAAACCCAGCAACAATCTTTTAGGAAAGATGCCACTGATGACCTGTTTTATCAAAGGGACGGACTAGCTGTGGAGCATTTTCAGTCCCACCACCCCCTTACAAAAATGACACATAGAAACATCTAGTGAATACAAAGACTGCAATCCTATAGAACTTCTCATGACAAGTGCTGCCAAAAACACAGGGAAAAATATCCTCTTTGATTTAGCTGCATAGTGTTTTCTGGGTTTTTTTGCAAGGTTGTTTTTTTGGGGGTTGGGGTTTTTTTGTTTGGTTGGTTTTTTTTAATAAAGAACCCTTCACTGGTATGCTTTAACTAGACAACTATTAGAGTAAAGGCACAGATTCCTCCAAATGTCCTCCTGTGTCTGATACAGAAGTTGAATAACTGAAACTAAAAATAAAATACAATTGTCTTCATCTCAATGATTTGTCCTCTGAGATAAACACAGAGCCAGTTAAACTTCTGAAATGTCAGACTTTGAAAATAAGTTTAGCATATATTCTTTTATAAACAATTGTCCTCTCCCTTTTCCCAATAAAATTGTAAGATCTTTAACTGTCCTTGGCAGAATCTATCAAAACTAAAATCTACTGTTTACTAAACTTCCTGAAAAGCTAAAGGGAGGAATACCAAAGGGGTATCTTGATTCTGCCTTTGAAAAAAACCTTTAAAATTTAGCTGCATACATAATTCTTGCATAGATTCAAATACAGAATTCAACCAAGTGTATTCCATGGGATGTGGTCTTTAATTTTCAGTTTGGTGTTGCATAGAAGACTGTTTATTTGTTTTCTGTCGTGTGAACAGTTTCAGTGTTCTATTCCTTTTAGGTCACCATGCAGGGGCCATACAGAGCTGGCTAGATGCCTGCTCACTAAAGAATGTACAACTCCCTGCCTCAAAGATGCTACAACTTCAAAAAAGAGTAACAGAAAAAAGAGAAAGGAAGGAGGTTGCTTCTCACCTTCCTGTACTGGGAAACCAAGCTCTAGAAAGAAAATACTGGCTTATACTGGAAGTTTTTAGAAGTACAGCCTAGTTAATCAAAGTGGCAGTCCCAGGTCAGAACTGTAAAAACATTTTGTGTGGGAGCCGCTGACCTTTCCAATGCACAATGGAAAGTGGGCTTTGTTTGTTTTAAGTCTATCACCTGCCTGTACAGGTTTTTGATGACTTCCCTTGTCAGGACAGCTGCTAGTGAACTAAAAATACATCTGCACATCCAAGTGCAGGTGGGATGAGGTCCCACAAAAAATCACCGTTTTATTTGTCTCTTAATCATTTGTGGTTTGGTTATTCATTTTTGTATTTAAAGAAGCGCCCATCCAGTGCCTTAGGCAAACGTGCATAAAACCTGAAACAACCCCATCAGTGTTTTCTGAGGACTAACTAAGCAGCTGGTCTGAACAGAAAGAGCTTTCACACGGGATCCTGACTGCTCCCAAAGCAGCTCTTTTCCTCCCACAAAGGTGCATTTCAGCAGACCTGCTGGAAGTCTTATGTGACATACAGACTCTCCGGGTAAACCAGTCTCCAAAATCTGCTTTTAGCTCTTCTGGCAGCTTTACTACTCCAGAGATTTCTGAGCTTCTGTTCTTTGCTCTGATGAAGAGATGTATGGTGGGCAGGGTAAACACATAAAGCAATAGAACAACGGCAAATATGAATCTGGCAGTGAAGATGAGCAGAAAAGGCTTAAAAGATGGATATTTTGAGGAGATAGGAGGGCTCGGAGGTCCATTTGTATTAGAAACACATAGCTCCTTTAAAACATGCTTTTGCCTTCACTCCGCCAATCAGCATGCATGGGAATAAAACATCTGGAGCTACTTTGTGTCTGAATT